>CM077820.1:34307139-34715884 GCA_039720395.1 Liquidambar formosana | reverse complement strand
TTTGGCGAGGGTGACCTTAACGCCCCCAGTTCACCATTCTTCGATGAAAAGGTACGTTACAAAAACAAATTTTCTTCTCATATTAAGAAAGCATAATGTCTAAATAAAACGTCTTTAATGGTTTGTGCAGCATAGTTTGAATTATATATACTAACAGGGCTAGACTGTAATCCTAGCATTAAAAAAAGAAAAAAGGAAAAAAAAGAAAAAAAAAGAAAAAAAGAAATGAAAAAACCATTTGACTTAAATATAGGTCCCGATTGTAGAGGTGGTTAGGTTCTCAATTTCTCATGCCATGTCCACGTCCACGTCTAGAGAAAATATTGAAATTCACCATTTGATGGTGTCTTCAGTACTTAAGATTTATGCTAAAATCATTAAATCTTATGTATATTTCATCTACCACGGGAGGCTGATCATGTGGCGGTCTTCACGCACCTAAAATGGTATGTAAGTCAAGTCACAGGCAGTCACAACAGATGGAGTATTATTTTTTGATGCTGACATGACAAAGGAGAATGCAAGTCCATATAATGAATCTCGATCAATATAACTCTTTTTTGGTAATAAAAAAAGGGTACGGGATCAACCAGTCAGTGTGACTCTACTTGGAGATGATTATAATAGTTTCTTATCCATTAAGAAACCAATGATAGGAAGGGTCTAGTGTTACACTCCAAATTTCGAAGCGTAATTAACAAAACCATGTTCAATTTTTATGAACTCTAAAAAATAAATTGATTTTTGAAAATGAAATACCTTTGAAATTATAAAACATTTCACAAATACGGAAGCTGTGGGTAACCCAACAATTATCAATATTTCATTGGTCAAATGATTAAATAAAATTTAGATCAAGTTTATACGAATAAAATAAATCAACTCCATAATCTATTTAAATCTTGACCCATCTTTTGCGTACTACTTGCCTCCAACGATGATTAACTACTTGAAAATATTTTGGGTGAGCAACACTGCCTAGTGGAAAATTAAATTCTCATACAATAAATAATATTTCAAATACATATAATACATGCATTTTTATCCAAAAATAATTAAACAAAATCATACTTACATACACCTCGAATATCATATCATGATTAATAACAATTTTATGAGCAATAAAATCAACCATCAAAATTCTCACATCAAATACATCATCATATTATCATCACCCTAAATAAAATTAGATTTGATATATTCATCAAAATAAACACAATTCACTGCACAAGAATTAAATCCCCTACCTCTTAATATTTGAGAATCAAAGTTGAACTCTGCCACCAATGTTCATCATTAACTTTTTTTTTTTTTATAAAGTATATACATGCTCCTTCATAAAGACCTCCACCGATCCATGTAGTACTTTTTTTTTTTTTTTTTTTTTGAGTGGAAACTTATAGAATATTCAAGAATAGGAAATTTCAAAGTAATCCTTCAACTTGTTAAACTTCTACTATTCTCCAAAATACTCAAATTCTCTCATAATTAGTAATAAAAATAAGAATAATTTTTTTTTCAATTTAAAGTCGAACCTAACGTAATAAAAATTAATATATAACAAATATGCAGGGTGTTACACCTAGACAAACCCACAAATGGGGTATTATAGGTGCTCCCTTAAGTCGGTTGAGTGATAACTTGATCTCAGTGTCCCACCATAGGCTAGTAGCTCCAATGCATGAGTAGGACTATCAACAACAAGTACACGTCACACCAATGCCCTTAAAACTTGAACCCTTAACTATCTACTCTCCTACACCTTTACCACTAGATCGCCACCCTTGATGGCTGGTGCCAATTAATATATCAATGGTGCTAAAAGTCGTCAGCTTCACTTGATGCATAGCAACCAATAGTTTCCCAATGTACATTTCTCATTTTGTGGTGGAGAGGGTGTGAGCATTCTGTTCTCAAAGCTTTTCAACCTTTGCTCCATCCGCAAAGTTTGCTAGACGACTTTACAACTATGCCAACAGTAAGAATTTGATATTGTTGCTTAGCTTCTCTTCAACAAAAAGGATTTTTTTTCCTTGTTCCTCTGTATTCTTTTTTCCATTTTATTTGTGTCCAAGGTTGTAATCATAGATAACTTTAAGGACCCGTTTGGGTGTTTGAATAAAAATTAAACTATTTTATTTTATTTTACATAGCATCGATGGCACAAATTAATCTCCTCAAATAAGATTGTTTGAAAAAGTTAGAGTCATTACTATAGTTGATATTATAGGATCAATTTTAAAAATTCATGAAATAACACTATTTTCAATCTCTATTCTCATGTGATGATAACCATCATTCTCTTGAATTGTTTTATTTTTTATTTTTATTTTTTCAAGATGGATGTGTGTCTTCAATACTATTCATAAGATCAGATTTATATATCCCAAATTTTCCTAAATTCAACATCCTGATTGAGAAGGCATCTTGGTATTGGATCTATCTGTTGCTCACTATTCCAATTCAAATTTGTAGATTGTAATGTTGTCACATCACTTGGAATGTTAAATGTGGAAAATAATTTGGGACAAGTAACATGCATTTTCCTATATGCTAATATGTTTAGTTATTTAGAATATCTATTAATAGAATGAGCTCAATTCTGTAGGTTGTTTTCCCCTGTTTGGAGGATTTGGTTATCGTCTCTGTTTGCTTGAAAGAGATATGGCACTCCCAACTCCCAGTCGATTCCTTTTGCAAACTAAAACACCTCAGGCTAGAAAGTTGCTACCATCTATTGAATATTGTTCCGTCCAATATGGTGAAGATGGATTCTAGAGGAGTTTTCTACTTTGAAAACCTAAGTTCAATCCAAGTTTGGTGTGGAAAATTAAGAATATCTTTACAACTTCCATCGCCAAAACTCTTAAGCAACTCCAAGTATTAGAAATAGGGTGGTGTACTGGTGTAGAAGATATTGTTGGAAACGAAGGAGTAGAAGCAGCAGCAACAGTTGAGACAATAGTGCTCCCTCAACTCATCTCTCTATCCCTTACAAGACTAGAGAAGCTCAGGAGTTTCTGCCAAGGGAATATTTATATTTCAGAATGGAAATCCTTGAAGAAATTGGTGGTGTCTGGGTGTTCCAAAGTGGAGATATTTGCTTCGAAAACGATTAGCTTTGGAGGAAGGCATGGGAAGGGACTTCTCGGTACGCCGACTGAACGACCCCTGTTCTTGATGGACGAGGTATGAGCATGATATAAATTGCGAATGAATCCATCTATTCATAATAGTCACGTGTTTAAAGTATGATAAATCAACATTAACAATTTAAAATAATTCTCAAAAGTCCAGAGGGACAGTATTTTAGGCTTGAACATGGAAGTATACTCATATTTGATCAATTCTAAATTTCATATTGTAAAACTTTCCCCTTTAACGGTAAAAACAAAAGAAAAGGCTTTATTTGTATTTCAAAGTTTGTTCGATCAATCGCTTGAGCCCTAAATAATATTTCGAAAAGGAAAATGGAGTTTTTGCTCCAAAAAGCCCAATCCCTTTAGCCCTAAAAAGCATTGGGAAATTTTTTTAAAAATCTAGCTTGAGAAAGAATTATTTAAAAGGCATAAAACTTAGAGGTAGACTTCGGCCAATCGGAGATCTAACAGTATTTTCCCGCTATAAAGAGAATAGATAAGAAAATGATTGTATTTTGAGGGGCTTTTTCTTCATATAATTTTATAATTTTAATTTAATTAATATCACCCTTAGGCCTTAGCAATAGAATTGTCGGTCTTGTGACTTTGTGGCACTTCTCCCCCTATGTGAGGCGAGGTCTTAGGTTCGACTCTTAATATGGCTTATGTGATGTATTGAATTTCTTACAAAAAATAATAATAATAAATAAATAAATAAATAAATAACAAACAAACATAGAACCAACAGAACTAAAAAGGAGGCATTATGTCTCGTTCACACCTACATGGCAGTAGGCTACGTGGCAGCATCTTAACTCTTTGACAGAGTTCCATGTTGAGAGCGGAGAGTACAAGTATCATGGATTTACCATGAAATTGTCAATAAGGTATCATTACATCAACACTTTTCTTCCCTCTATGTACGTATATATAATTCTCTTGCGAATCACATTTATATCCTTACCGGTAACTAGATATAGCACACGTGCGTTGTAGTGAATATTTTTAAATAATTAGTTATACAAAATAATAAATACATAAAGATTTTATATTTTTTTTCATAAAAGATAAAGTTTAAAATTCAAAAATACATTTTTTTTTAAAAAGAATTTGAGTAAGAATTTAACTTTAATTTGTTAAAAATTTGAGTTAAAATCTAACTTTCATTTGCTACCAAATGATAAGAACGTTTACTATGTGTTTTAATTAAAGGAAGGGAAGACATGTATTTTTTATTATATTTAAATAAGGGTATATTGGTTGTTCAAAAGTTTTTATGAGATTCAGCCTTTTATAGGTAGTATAGATAATGTAAAAGCCAACAAAAAATAAATATAAAAATAAGTAACAACATTTTCCAGAAACGTACTGCATGGAAATTGAAGTAGTAGAGGTAATGCATGTATAGGGTTTGGGTAGTTTTGGGCGGAATTGAATACATTACTGTATGAATAGGGCTGTCAATAGGCAGGTTTGAATGGGGATTTTATCATGCTTTTGGGCTACTTCAATTCAAGTTAATATTTATGTTTTTATGTGAGACCTTACTCAAAAATTAATAGCACCCAAATCCACCTTTTTAGCAAAATTGGCAATAAGCACAATTAAAGATTGGTTTTAGCAATAACCCTGTCAAATGGTTTTTTAACTAGTTCCCTACATATTAGTATTCTTATAATAGTAAGACCATTATTTTTTTTTTTTTAAATCCTAATTTACCTTTATTTGCTTATAAAGGCACTCCCTTTTTCTGTTATTAAGAGCACCCTTTGTAATTAACTTGTTTTTTAGTTTTCTAATTTTTAAAAGCTCATTACTTTCAAGATATTAAAAGTAAGCAAATAATTAACTTGTTTTTTAGTTTATTAATGACACTCTTTTTTTTTAATTGTAATAAGCCCATCATTTTTTCTAAAAATCTTAATTTACCTTTATTTCCTTGTAGGGGCACTCCCTTTTCTATTATTAAGGGCACCCTATGTAATTAACTTGTTTTTAATTTTCCAAATTTTAAAAGATCATAACTTGGAAGATACACACACACACACATAATATGTACAATTGGAATCTACTCGTCGTGATCTTTGAAACAAGATTATTGTGATTAGGTAATTTTAAAAAAAGCTGAAATAGTGACAAGTTACCGTTTACGACTAATTTCTGCCATTTTTATAAAACAATAACTTATTACTATTTTGCTATTTGCTATCAAAACAAGTTATTGTTTTGCTATTTGCCATCAAATAACAACATGTTACTATTTCACATTAAAAAAAAGCAACATGTTACCCTCCGTTCTCTTATGAAGCCCAATTAGCCTCGAGTTGTTGACGAACAGCAAGAAAGATACCCTAGGCTCGTCACAACCAATCCCACCCATAGGCCTTCTCATAGCCAATCAAATCCATTAATCCCCTTCTCTCCAACTAGTACACTAGCAGTGCCCTAGATCTTTGTCACACCACAATAGATATCCACCATGTTGAGTGCTATGTACGCATGTTAGCTTAATTCCGGCGCCAAAAACCTTTGTTGTAATTGTAGATTAGGGTTGTTTGCGCTGTGCTTCTATGGTAATCGCAATGAAGACATTGTGTGTGGTTTGATTTAACCAAGTCTCATCCTTTTAGGCTTGGTAAGTGACTTAGAAGCCATTGTACTACCATAAGTGGTTACTTTAATTTCATTGTTGGCCTTATGTGTAGGAGATGTTTTGGGTTTAAATTGAAATAGTTAGGAGGTCATCTTAGGAATTTTTTAGGGTCCGTTAGACTGCACAGCTTTACCGTTCAAACCCAATGTAAGCCAAGATATAACTCTGTCTTCGGGAGAGCTTGCGTTTAAATGTATAGTATGGATCGGTCGAATGCTGCAGTGCAAGGGAGTCGATCTATTCGCAACCATCGCACTATTTGAACTCACCATACCAACTGTTTGAACGACATGGGACCTAGAGCAACTATGAGAATGATTATCTTTATCTTTTTTGGAAACCCTACACACACCTAATGCTATGTATAAATACTTCTTATATTATCTTCTTGCACAAGGAACATTATATATGGAAGCTTGTGTGTGCCTCCATGGTGAGTTTGCCTCCATTGTTAAGTGCTTTGTGCTTCTTTCTCTAGAGTGATTCTCCATTGATAAATCTTACCTCTACATAGTTCCCATATACCTTCTTCTCCTAGCATAAAGTTGAGTTGGTTTTGCTGTTCATCCATCCACACATCTCAAGATAGTTGTCTAAGTGGGGTCTCTTGGAAGCCATAGGTACAACGGGCTAAGCTTAGGGATAGAGATTAGTCTATAAGCTGAAGGAAGAAGATACAGAGACGATCGCCATGGCATTTATGGTGTAATGTATTTCTTACCTTTCTTTGTAAGTCTTTCTTGAGTTAGTGGATTGTGGTTTGGGTTCGCTGTGGTTTTTACCCGTTGGGGTTTTCCACATATATCTTGCATGAGTTCATCCTTTTATTGCTTTCCATACATCTTGTGATTATATGTTAATTGGTTGTGGATAATTATACAAATATTAGTGTGTTGAAATTTGAAGTATATGGAGATAGAGATTTGAATATTGGCAGTGTTATTATCTTAAAAGTGCACTTAATTAATTTAGATTAACTTGGTTAGCTTGGTTGTGACCTAGGATCCATAGAGATCCTAAGCTTGAGAACTAGTTTGGAAAAACCCATATTTCCGTTTTAATGGTTATTGCCTTTGCGCTTTTTTAAAACAATCATTTGGTGTGATTTTTGCCCAAAAATCTTTTTCACATTACAACAGTTACAACCTTCGAACCATTCCCATCGTGGTCATAGAAGTCGAACCATCGCATCAATCCACAATACTCTATCTCCACTAACCACTATTGACTTCTCTTTGTCATCAATCCTAGCTTCTATCATCAACATCATCGTTGTAAGGAGTCATCAGTCGTCAAAGAGGGTTGTTGAAAGGTCTAAAGGGACTAGCAATAGTTGTCGATTGTCATAGTGGATCAGGAAAATTTGACAAGGGCTATATTCGACACCTAAGGTCGCCTGAACTTGGATAGCGGTCACCGGTGGTTGTCAATTAAAGGTAGATAATGCTCACAAAATATGAACACTAGTGGCCAAAGGTCGTTGCCTATGCGGGTCGTTGTTGGTGGGAACCATGGGAGAGAAGGAAAAAGTGTTTGTTAAGAGTTTGAGATCTCACGAGTAGGCTCTGTTAAATATAAAGGTATTTTTTTGTCAGAAAATGGGCAAAAGGATTTGGTGGGTTAAAAAGAAAGTTGTTGGAATTATTATTAAAAAAAAGTCTTATAATATGGAGCTATGGCCTAAATTCTCCCTCCCTTCCTTTTTTTTTTGGGCGTCTAGTAATAGAAGAATCCCTAGATTATCATTAAATCCCTCCCCTGGGATGAATGCGTGACACCCACTAACCAATCAGTGATAATAACACTAACGAGTTTTGAACTCTCAACAATTCTAATAAAAAGTATCGAGTCTCAACATCTTTTCCATATACCATTGGATCAACAGATCATGGAGATCAAAACCATAAGAATTATATAAAACACTATTGTTATCTCGTAATATTTACAAGAAAGAGGGAAATGAGTATAAAATTAAAAACTTTATTTTTAATACAATTTAGAAACCATGAGCTTAGGAGGAGTAATGGTGAGAAGAGAAAGAGAGAGACAGAGAGAGTTCCTAATGAGAGAAAATGTACGAAGTTATAAAAATTTGTTTTTAGACACAAAGATTGTCTCAACCATGGGTGACGATCCATGACCAACAAGATTCAAGAGAAGGCTCAACCAAGCATGTAAATATAAGGTGGAAGAATAAACACATTCATCACATGAACACAAGAGATACCTGGAAAACCTAAAGGATTAAAAACCACGGACACAAAAACATCCATTATGTGAATGGTACAAGGACTCAAGAACAACTTACATTGACTTAGGACTGAGAACCATGGCTGGCTAGTGGTGTTAAGCTTCTCGTCGATGTAAACCACGCTATATCCTATAGTTGTGGCCCATAAATCCCATATGGCTTTCGAAGCACCTCCTCCAGAAAAATCCTTCAGAAGTGATGTAGATAGAGTGCCAAATCTCTACAATAACCTTTGTGAGGTAGGTATGTGGGTGAAGTTACATAGACTAGAGATCTAGCATCTTGAGGATTTTAATGCATCCTTAGGTAAGAAGAGCTTATGGACAAAAATAGAATTTGTCAAGAATAATGCTCTTCCATTCTCTTTCTAGATCTATACACTCTTTTTCTCTGGAGGCTTAAGAGGTAAGAGATCACATATCTCTTTTATACTTAGGGTTAGGTGAGGGTAAAAAGGGCATAGAAAGGTGCAATCTCATATTAATAAAGTGACTCTCCCACTCACTAACGTTCAAACGTGGGCCTCCTATGTTTGAATGCTTTACGACTAAAGATCGAGTTTGTAAATCTCTCGAGTACCTCAATGTTTAAATGTGAGGTAACCTAAGGGTTTATTAAACTCTCAACCTACTTCATGTTCAAACGCTAAAGCGCGCCTAACATTAAAATAGTGCTTTGAAATCCCATTAACCAAGAAGGGATCAAACCACAACACAAGGCACTTAAACCCTACAATTTTCATAATATTACTAAGGGACCATTCTAAGTACCTATGGTTCATTCATAGGCCACTATGGTCACTTACGATACCTAAATAGTTAAGATGCTTTGGGTAGGTTGAGATTTTGCTTCAAGGAATCTTCTTGATCTCGAATGACTTAAGGCAAAGACTTACAAAAGGTTTTGTAGCTGAAATTAGGTAATACATAATCCTAGATTCTATGACCTTAGAAGTTAATATTAGGAGACTAAATTAAATCAAAAGAATTTATAAGGGGAGAAATATAGGAAATTAATGTTGGGAGACTGAAATCAATAAATTTTAACATAAATATATTAAATTATTAATACCACAAGCTAACATAACGAATGAATTTTATTTCATTTTATTTATATATGAGCAATGACTCACGCGAAGTGTGGAATTGTATAAAAATATTTTATGATTATTATGCAAGAATTATATATTGTTTTAACTTAATGTGTAGGTAGATATGTTAAATTGGGGATTCAATATTACAAAACCTTAATTATTATTATTAAATTTATTCCTACTGAAGAATTTTGAGCCAAACCAGTTTAATGCAAATATGGCAAATTGGGGATTCATTATTACGAAACGGTAATTATTATTGTTGTTATTATTTTTCTTTTTGAAGATTCCTGAGTCAAACTAGTTTACTTAAAGTATGGTAATATTTTGTATTCAATATTACCATGTCATAATTATTATTATTTTCTTTCCTAAGATTCTTAAGTTTCCTATTTAATTTGTCCATGAATTAAATATTTCTGAGTTTCTTATTTAAATTAATTTATTGAACTAATGTGAAACTGTTATTTCAATTTAAAAGTAAGGTCACAGGTAATGATAGAAGAGGATGAATTAGATAAGAGAATGAGAGAGGGAAGGCTAAAGAGGCATGCCACATTAGCATACTGCCCTTTATATTTTACTAGTTGTGACCGCACGATGAACATAAATCAAAAACATTATTTTCTAATGACCAATGCTAATTACAGTTATATCTAACTACAAATTCTATCACCAATATCATAATGTTAATATGAGATTATTCAAAAAGTAAATATATATATAACAAAAAAAAAAAAAAACAACAAACGTATATTTTCAAAAATGAAAAACAACATTGAATTCAAAATATTCACTTGGCATCATTCAAATAGATTTTCAAATTCATTTTCACATATCAAGTGATACAGTATTGTCAATTTTGATTGGGTATCCAGTCCATATGTATAAAAAAAAAAAAATTACATCATTTAATTCGAGCAAAATATTCTATAAATAAATAAAAATAAAAAGATGGACTACGAACAACAACAACAAAAAAATAAAAATATAAGGATATAATTTAATAGATATAACAAAAAAAAACAAAAACAAAAACAAAAAAAGCAGCCAACAACAGTTATTATTTTATTTTGCTTTATTTTGATGAGAAAAAGGGATTTACACTATAGAACATCATTAAACACTTACACCATGTCGCTATACCCACAATAATATAAAAACCTCCCAACACTCCAACTCAAGCAACACCAATTATAATAAAGTCACTACCAACAAAACTTATCTCACAGGAAAAATAACTTAGACACTACCCAAAAATCACATACAATACTAGCAATTGGACAACTCTCAAATAGCTAAAATACCTCAATAGATCTACAACCCAACACAATTAAATATTTAAATATATCATTATTGATTACTCACTAGTTTAACCAAGCAAAATGATAGAGGGGCCTAACCTATTGGCCTAATAGATTGGTCTACAGTCATTTAAGGCATTATATCATAATCAGTTATACCAACAATCCCATGTTTGTAGAGATATGATTTAGTAGCATAATTCATTCCACGTTTTGCTGAAATTCAAACGTTACTTTCTATTCTAATAGTTTTCTCACATTCTCTCCTAACCAACCATTTAAGGCATTATATCATAATCAGTTCTCCCCTCCCCATGATTTACCTACACGAATAAAGAAAATTATCTATAACTTCATAACTTAGCCATTGTGTTCACTTGAGAACTTCATAAGCTTGGCAAAAATACACAAATATATCACTTAATAACTTGTTAACTCATTAACACTGAATTATATATCTTAATAACTATTTATATACACAGCTCATCCTTACCTCACAAATGAAATTTTTGTGACTTGGTAACTGGATAAAATTGGGAAAAAATATACAACTATATAACTTAATAAATCACTAACTGTCCACAAGAATTATGTCTCTTAATCACCAATGAATTATATCACTTGATAACTAGATAAATTGGGAAAAATACACAACTTTATAACTTAATAAATCACTTAATGTATAACGAATTATATCTCTTAATAACTATATATCTAAACAGCTCCCACAAATGAATTGTATACAAAAATCAACTCTTTAAAACTTTTTATGATCTCTTATTCATTCTTCATAATTTTGACGTGGAGATATTTTATCGGCTATTTAATCGCATGGAGAGTTCACAGTAAGGCTTAAGATTTTCATATAATTTTATCAAATCACTTAATAACTAAATAGATGGTAAGGCATTGACAACCCTTGTAGGATTTGCATATAATAGAGGGCTAGTTCAATCAACCCCATTGTGATACACTCTTTTATAATTTGACAACTTAATAAGTCGATATTTTTGAACAACTATCCATATTTTTTATTGATAATACAAAGTTTTACCGGTGAAAATAGCCACACAAGAAAAGCCCCTTTTTTACCATGAGTACGAATGAACATTGCATAATACACCATAAATCAACTCAATAACAAATACTTTGACAATGTTAAACCAAATTACTACGAAGATTTTGGGTGCTATGAAGATTTTGAGAGTTTTAAACCACCTCATCGTTTTTAAAACAAGATTATTGACCTAGGGTTTTTGCCATTCATCACAAAACGATCTAACCTTAAAAATGGGTACAAATCTGACATGTTCTTCAACCCATAGTAGATCATCACTTGATAACTTAACATTGATACTAAATTGCCAGCAAACAACAAGGAGAATGGTCTGATTTGCAAGGTTAAAATAGTCCCTTTCAGAAGGAGAGTAACTGATTTAAGGAGGAACTTTCAATCTCGCTGGTTCGAGATTTCCACGCTAAAAAACGGCAAATGGGTTTTTCAGTGATTCTCAGCCAGATATTAGGGGATTTTGGGGATTTCAATTCTTTTCACCATATTTACCTTTAAAGAAGACACCAATAGAAGGTGGCCACATCATTAGGCCAATATAATAGGTCTATGGGGTAGTCGCATATAGAAGAACTTAACAAATACCATAGGGATATAACTAAGTGATTTTATTTTTTTTGAAAAAAATTAAATTGTAGACCATTGAAAAATTACGGTGCCCAGGAGAGAGATATGACTTACATGAAATTATTATCATTGAACTGCTACTTCTTTGTTGTCGAAGGAGGAGATGTGAAAGGAGGTGGAGCGATGTCGGCTTGTTCTTCATTGAAAGATATGGAGATGGAGATGAAGATGAAAATGAGTGAACGGTTATGCAGGAATGTACTTTAAATTTTAGAGATTCTAATATCAAATATGGAATGGTCAACATTTTCTATAAATAATGTATTTTTTTAGATATTCTAATTTCAATTATAGAATGGTCAACCATTTCTACAAGGAATGTTTGATTTTTAAATTATGATTTTAATATGTATTTTAGCGATTAACATATGGCCACGTTAGCCCAGTAGTAGGGCTAGAATGAAGGAGAAGGGAGAATGAATGTGAGAAGAGTATTTAGGTGGAAATGATGGAAATTAAAGCTATGCCACATCAAGGAATATAAAACCCACTTCGCTAATATGGCATGCCTCTTTAGCCAGCCTTCTCTCATTCATTCTCTTATCTTATTAACCATGGCCCCACTTTTAAATTTGACATGGCACTTTCACATTGGTTTAAGAAATTAATTTATTTAACACTCCCTTACTTATTATTTATTTAAATTCTATTTAAATACGAAACTCAAGAATCTTAAGAAGGAAAAAATAATCATAAAAAATGTTAAATATTAAAGACCAAAAATTACCATACCTTAATTAATTAAAACCGGTTTGACTCCCGAATCTTCAGAAGGAAAAAAAAAAAATTATTAAGATATTGTTATATAGAATTTTAAATTTAACTTATCTATATATGCATAAAGTTAATATATAATATTGCTCTATAATCACAAAATATATTATACTGAAAATGTCAAAATGATATATGGGTTAAAATAGAAGTAATCCAAAAAAATGACTAAAACTCTTCTACTCCATACAAAGTAGCAATAATGAATGTTAATTCCAAGAGGGGATTTAGGGTCAAATGTCCATGATACCATTTTAGTAATTTTTTTCCTTTTTTACCTCACCCAAATCCTATCAGACCGTTTTCCTCCTTCTTATTAAATGAAACTTAATCCTAATATTTTTCCTTTGTTTGTTTGCTTTTCCTTTTTCTTTTTTCGTTTTTCTTTTTTCTTTTTTTTTTGTTTTTGTTTTTTTTGCCAAACGATGTGTATCCCAAGCTATTAGACTCAAACTAATTCCCTCTTGATACATAAAGCACTACCAAGCTCGTGCATTCAATATTATACAAAGAGGGAAAAAAAAATTTGGTTCTCCATTTTTTTTGAAGAAAAATTTGGCCGTTGCTTATAGAAAAGTATGATGTAAATTTAATTCACCTACCCATGCACAATCGCCTTTCTCTAAAAACAAAGTATGTGATAATGGCTGCCAATACTATATGATCGAAGAAGGCTACCAATACTATACGAATGAGAGACCAAAAATGGTCACAAAAATTGCCCATTTAAACTTTGTGCACCATAGTTGGAAGAAGATTGTTAAGGGGGTAAATAAATAAATAAATAAATAAACCCTACCACTCCTTGATTTTCATCATCTATGATTTAGATTTTAGACCCAATTATAATTATTTTTTTATTCAAATGATCAATGTTCTCCTTGTTATCAATCTCCAAATTAACCATTCATTGTGTTAAACATTTAGACATTTAATAGTACTACATTCGAAATAAAATAATGTAATTTTAAGCTTATAAGAATGCTCCATAATACCATCAAATAAAATTTTAACATTTCAATGGAATGATTTACTAAACTCAATACTTATGGATCTTGTTATGGTAGAACCACTTAAAAGTGTATTACTTGTAGGGATTTGAAACTAACATTTGCAAGGATGCCATCTAGCCATTGGAAAAAATAAAAAATAAAAAGCTTTTCAAGACGAAGTATGTAGATGATTATTATTTTAGTTGAAATATATATATATATATGTAGATGATTATTATTTTAGTTGAAAAATATATATATAGATATGATTGGTCTTTTAGAATTATGTTTTGATACTTTTAAATTATGAGGGAAGTGATGGGTTTAATGTGAGAAGAGCATTTAGGTTTGATTAAAAAAAATTAAATAGAAAGGGCAGAATGGGTATTATAAAATGGCAAAGAGTAGATCCCCTCTTTTGGGAATTAAATTCTATTACTACCATTTTTAATTGAATAAGCTAGGGAAATTCTGCCCTTTATTTGAAATTACTTTTATTTTTCGACCCACCATTTGGTCATTCTCCCAATAGTATATACTATTCAGTGCATTGATTGTAATAACATAGATACTAGTGCTAAACTCTTACAATGCATAGGCAGCATAAAAAAGAGAATAATTTCATAAACTAAAAAAAAAAAAGAAAACAAAAATCTGCTTGACAATAGCACAAAAATAATCAACATATGCTATATATAGTAAAATAAAAATGAAACGATAACCTTGCAAGTAGTGCAGTTAGAATTGTGATTCATATATAAATGATCCATTTCCATATATATATATATATATATATATATATATATATATATATATATATATGTTAACTTTAAAAATAAAAAATTATAAAAAATAAAAAAAAAGGAAACATTAAAAAAAAAAAGGAAAAAGAAAAAGAGCAAAGTATAATTTCTTACCCCATGAGAGGGACCGTAGGATTTCAGAAAGTGAGTTGTTGAATGAAGATAAGATATGAAGATAAGATCAGGTAACTAGTTGAATCTAGAGATAGGAGAGATGATATATATGATGTAATTAGGACACACATCGTGAATGCCAACCCCTTAATTAATTATTATTATACTTATACAGTTGACGTATCCAGATCCATTTGAATTTTTATTCTCAAACCGTTTTCTTCTCAAGTAGGAGGGGTAACACTTGAGAGAATGATGCAAAATTGTTTAAAGTGGTTTGGTCATGTGTAACTAAGACCTAAGAATGCACATTTACGTAATGGTGACCTGTAAATTGGATTAAAGAAAGTCCCAAAATAACATAGATAAGGATAATGAGAGAAGACATAGATAAGAATGCACACTATGGATTTTTGAAAAAAATTACTTTCATTGATAGAATTGAATGGAGAAAAAGACTCATGTACCTACTTAGTTCAAATTAAGTCTTGGTTATGCTGAGTTGAGTAGAAAGCATTATCCTCTCAATTTTTATTAACATAATTATTGGGGTTGCAGTCTGGGTTTGTTGGACCTTTGTCCCAAGTCTAATCAATTCTCAAAGTTAAGCCCACTAAGTATTATGCTCCTAGTAATAACGCTCTCAACTTCTCATTGATGGCACAGTATTTTAATTCTTTTAATAGTTGTGATTTTTTTCTTAAAAATTTTAACGTAACTTGATCTTACAGAACTAGTAAAAGAAGTTGATTTAATTGGTTGAAATAGTGTTGAATGAATTTCATAAGAATTTGAATACTCCATATTAATTTTAGTAAAAGTGTAAAACAAGTAAATTTGATAAAACTGACTGATTTTAGTTAAACCATGGACACTAGTTCATTCTAACTCTCAATTTATAACAGTAATTTGATCATTGCACTTAGGCTATCCAAATATTTAAGTGGAAATTTTACATGATCTAGAGAACACTACCCACACTACCTTTATTAAATTACCGAAACGTTCCACTTTGTCATGCACTTCACCGAGAATTCATACAACTATCTTGTTTGTGTATCCGTTGATGTATTTGTTGAATTGTTCGATATAACTGAAACTATACTTCCTTTTATTCAATGGTTTAACAGGTTGCATTTCCTAACTTAGAGGAATTGGAATTGTGCGACTTAGAGAATATGGAAGAGATTTGGCATTTCCCTTCTCTTCAAAATTTACAGTATCTACAAGTATTATCAATAAGCAACTGCTCCATGTTGCAAGAAATTTTTGGAGAGGAAGAAGCAAAATCAACGGATGAGATAGTATTCCATCAACTAACCTCTCTGACTCTTTATCGACTCGACCAGCTCAAGAGTTTTGGCCACGCAACCTATAAGATGGCGTTCCCTCGACTAACCTCTCTATCTCTTTCTGGATTTCGGAACCTCAATAGCTTCTGCAGAGCAACGGATACGATGGCATTCCCTCAACTAACCTCTCTGTCCCTTTCTGAACTACCGCAGCTCAAGAGTTTCTGCCAAGCAACGGATAAGATGGTGTTCCCTCAACTAACCTCTCTGACTCTTTATAGTCTACCACAACTTGAGAGTCTGTGCAAAGGGATTCATGTTTCAGAATACCCATCCTTGAAGAAATTGAAGGTATCTCTCTGTGGCAGTGTGGAGATACTTGCTTCAGAATTGAGTAACTTCGAAGAAAGTTCATGGAAACAACCACTATTCTTGGTTGGCAAGGTATGGGCCTATACTCATTGGTTAAGGTATAAGGATGATATAAATTGTCAATGAATTCATCTATTCATAATAAACACGTGTTTAAGTATGCTAAATCAATATTAACAATTTGAAATAATTAATTCTCAAAAAAAGTCCGAGGTTAAGTAATTTTATGTAACGTACATGTAAGTATAATAATATTTGATAAATTTAAAATTTCACATTGTTAAACTTTCCCACTTTAAAATCCTAAAATATAATACAATTATTAGACATTACAAACAAAAACAAAAAGTTTCATATATTTGAAATTCAAAATCATTGAATCCCTTAAACACTGAAAAATATTTTGGAAAAAGAGAAAGGATTTTTGGCTCCAAAGGCTCCCACCCGTTCAGCCTTGAAAAATCATTGGGAAAATGAAAAATTTTCAAATGATAAAATAAAACGAAATGAAAACCTTATGAATTGTGTGCGCTTGGGATTGTGATTCAAAGTACCCAACCATTTGCATACTGTTAGAGAGAAAAAAAAAAAAAAAAAAGGAGAGAGAGAGAGAGAAAGAGGAGAAAAAAAAGAGCAAAATATAATTTCTCAAACCCATAATCAAATTCTTATCCCATGAGAGAAAGACATATATCTAGAATCTCATAAAGTGAGTTGTTGCATGATCAAAGCTGAAAGTACAAACAATAAATAAAACAAGGAATAATATATTACATCTCAAACATATAATAAAAAAAATTGCACTGGGGGAGAGAAGATATGAACATAATGTGAGGTAGCTAGTTGAATCTAGATATGGGAGAGATTATGAGGTAAGGATACACACATCATGAATGCCAACCCCTTAGTTAATTATTGTACTTATACTTCCAGCATAGTATTCGATCAGATTCATTTTGAATTCTCTATTGCAAACCATAGTCTACTTGAGTAAGAGTGCTAACAAGTTGATGTTTGGTAATGTGCAATGAATACCAATGAATGCACTTGTACGTACGGGTGACTTGATTCAAGTTGAAGGTCTCAAAAGTACGAGTGGAATGCTAACAATAATGCAATTAGAGGTGCATGATTGGAAAGGATGTACATGTGTGTTAAAGGATTTAACAGAGGATGTGAGTCTTGATATAATTTGAAAAATCTGAACTTATGAATTCACAAACATAACACTATGGATGGAAGAAAGTGGAGGGAAGAGAAAGGAAGTGGAAGGAAAGTGTTTCCTTCCCTTTGTTTGGGAGTTTAACGAGGATAGAAAAAGAAAATAAATGGAAAGAAGTAGAGGGAATCAAAACGCCTTCAAGGCCCTTTTTTTTTTCCCCCACAAGTGGGAGAAAATGGAAGGAAATGAAAATGTTTTAATGAAACTTTCATAACCTATTTTAAATTGCCCATCTAATAACGTTGAAGAAATTGAAAATGGCCTTTGATAACCTATTTTGCCCAATGTACTCCATAAGTTACTGATGCACAAGATACAACCTTCAATACGGGTACTGATATAAGTTATATCAGCACGTGCTTACCTGAACATCATCCTATATATATATAATGTTAACTTTAAAAATAAAAATTTATTACAAAAAAAAAAAAAAAAAAAAAAAAGGAAAAAGAAAAAGAGCAAAGTGTAATTTCTTACCCCATGAAAGGGACTGTAGGATTTCAAAAAGTGAGTTGCTGTTGAAAGAAGATGAGATATGAAGATAAGATTAGGTAACTAGCTAGTTGAATCTAGAGACAGGAGAGATGATATGTATGATGTAATGACACACATCGCGAATGCCAAGTTGCCAACCCCTTAATTAATTATTATTATACTTATACAGTTGACGTATCCAGATCCATTTGAATTTTTATTCTTAAACTGTTGTCTTCTCAAGTAGGAGGGGTAACACTTGAGGAGAGAATGATGCAAAATTGCTTAAATTGGTTTGGTCATGTGTAACTAAGACCATGCACATTTATGTAATGTTGACTTGTAAATCAGATTAAAGGAAGTCCCAAAATAACATAGATAAATATAATGAGAGAAGACATATGCACAACTGATTTTTGAAAAAAAATTACTTTCATTGATAGAATTGAATGGAGAAAAAGACTCGTGTACCTACTTAGTTAAGATTAAGGCTTGGTTATGCTAAGTTGAGTAGAAAGCATTATCCTCTCAAATTTTTATTGACATAATTATTGGGGTTGCAATCTGAGTTCGTTGGACCTTGGTCCCGAGTCTAATCAATTCTCAAAATTAAGCCCACTGAGTATTATGCTCCTAGTAATAACGCTCTCAACTTCTTATTGATGGCAAAGTATTTTAATTCTTTTAATAGTTGTGAATTTTTTTTCTTCAAAATTTTGACGTAACTTGATCTTACAGAACTTGTAAAAGAGGTTGATTTAATTGGTTGAATTAGTGTTGAATGATTTTCATAAGAATTTGAATACTCTGTATTAATTTTAGTAAAAGTGTAAAACAAGTAAATTTGATAAAACTGACTAATTTTAGTTAAACCATGGACACTAGTTCATTCTAACTCTCAATTCATAATAGTAATTTGATCATTGCACTTAGGCTAATCCAAATATTTAAGTGGAAATTTTACATAATCTAGAGAACACTACTGACACCACCTTTATTAAATTACTAAAACGTTCCACTTTGTCATGCACTGCACCGAGAATACATACAACTATCTCATTTGTGTATCCGTTGATGTATTTGTTGAATTGTTCAATATAACCAAAACTATACTTCCTTTTATTCAATGGTTTAACAGGTTGCATTTCCTAACTTAGAGGAATTGGAATTGAGCTTTTTAGACAATATGAAAGAGATTTGGCAAGGCCGATTTCATACACCCTTGGCTTCCAAACTAAGAAGTCTGAAAGTAGAAAGATGTCAGCACGTATTAAAAGTTTTCCCTTCTCCTCAAAATTTACAGTATCTACAAGAATTATCAATAAGGGACTGCTTCGTGCTAGAAGAAATTTTTGGAGAGGAAGGAGCAAAATCGACGGATGAGATAGTATTCCATCAACTAACCTCTCTGTCTCTTTATGGACTCGACCAGCTCAAGAGTTTCTGCAAAGCAACGGATGAGATGGCATTCCCTCAACTAACCTCTCTGTCTCTTTCTAATCTCAAGAGTTTTTGCCAAGCAATGGATAAGATGGTGTTCCCTGAACTAACCTCTCTAACTCTTGATTCTCTACCACGACTCAAGAGTCTGTGGCCAGGGATTCATGTTTCAGAATACTCATCCTTGAAGAAATTGAAGGTATCTCATTGTCACGGTGTGGAGATATTTGCTTCGGAATTCGGACAACCTCTATTCTTGGTTGGCAAGGTATGAGTCTATACTCTGTTATTTAAGGTATGAGGATGATATAAAGTGTTAATGAATCCGTCTATTCAGAATAAACACTTGTTTAAGTTCGCTAAATCAATATTAACAATTTGAAATAATTCCCAAAAAAAATCTGAGGTTAAGTAATTTTATGTCTGTACATGTGAGTATATATAATAATATTTGATAAATTTAAAATTTCACATTGTTAAACTTTTCCCCTTTGAAATCCTAATATATAATACAATTATTAAACATTACGAAAAAAAAAGAAAAAAATTCATTTGAATTTCAAAATCATTCAATCCCTTAAACACTAAAACATATTTTGGGAAAAGAGAAAGGAGTTTCGGCTCCAAATTAAGGCTCCAACTTGTTTAGCCCTGAAAAATAATTGGCTGGGAAAATGAAAATTTTGAATGTAATAAAATAAAAACGAAATGAAAACCTTGTGCATTTTGCACTTAGAATTGTGATTCAAAGTACCCGGCCAACCATTTTCATACTGTTAACTCTACTCAAGAAAAAGAGTGTGAGAGAGAGGGAAAGGGGGGAATTACCAAAGAGGGAGAGAGGAAAAAGGGTGAATTACCAAATGGTCAAGTGGTTGGAGAGAAACTATGATTCAGAAGAAAATGGGGTCCCAATTACAGTTTGGTCAATTGTGATTAGTCAACACATTTTCTTGTGCATTTACAAAAATTACCCTATTCGTTAACAAGGATATAACTTGAATTATCAAAATTAACCTCAATTAAAAAGAAAGTGGGTGCTTTCTCTCCCCCATAACCAAAATTGGTGGACCCATTCTCTCCTGCTCTCCTGCTCTCTCCCTCTTTCTCTCCTTTCTTGCCCCACGTACACACTCTCTCCCTCTCTCCACCATTCTTCTCTATTCTCTCTCACCCAACTCCCCAATTCTCTCTCCTCTCTCTCTCTCTCTCTCTCTCTCTCTCTCTCTCCCGCTCCCTCTCTTCTCTCTTTCTCCTCTCTTGCCCTACTTTCTCTCACACTTTCTCTTGCCCCTCTCTCTCTCTCTCTCTCCTCCTCTCCTCTCTTGCTCCAATCTCTATGTCTCTCCTCTTTTTTTACTTTTATTTTTTTTGGGGGCAAGCACATGATAAGTTGATTAGGTTAGACTATTATTATTATGAGCTCTGCTATACAAGCCGAGCCTTGTAAAACGAAAGTCAACCGACTGAGGTGTACCGTTTTTCTTTAAAAACCTTCATTAAAACTTAATAGAATTGAAATACTGATTTGACGAAATTACCCATCCTGTTTTAAAGCAAAAATCCTCTTTTCCAGACCAGGCCCCATGGTTCCCAGACCCCATATGGCGACGAGCCTTTTTAGGCAAGGTAGGAGCAACGTTTTTTAGTTTTGGTTTCAAAATTTTTTTTCTAATTTAACTTCAAAAATCTGTTAAAAACAAGCTAAATTACTTCCTCGATCTTCATCTCCCTTTATAAAGAACAGGAAGACACAACCATCAATTTTTTTAATGAGAAAAACTAGTTAAATCCAACCCATAATACAAGAAAGAAAAAACAAATATAAAAAAAAGGATGAACAAGAAGAAGAAGAAGACGGCCAACTATACCAAAATATGAAACTTATTCATTTGGATTTTAACTTGAAAAACATAATGACAAACCTCTCTAACTTTATAAAAACCTAGCTAACTTTACAAAAAAAAATCTAGCTAACTTTATTAAAAATCTAGCTAACTTTACTCAAAATCCAGCTAACTTTATCAAAAATCTAGCTAACATTACCCAAAATCTAGCTAACTTTACAAGCTCTAACCTCTGGTTATGAAGCCTCAGATCTGCTCGTTCCCACACTCATTGTCGACTCCCTTTCATCTCATAGAGCCCTAGAACTTGTCATTGGCCACTACAGATCTCTGGTTGTAGAAGATGCATAGATCTACAACGGCGTTGCAAAAATGCTTAGAGCCATAGAACCCGTTATCTTCTACAGTAGACCTGGATCGAGACAAGAGAAAGAAAAGAGGGAAATGAGGGGAGAGTCACCAAAGTGGTGTGGAGAGACTCCAACCTGCTCATAGGATGTAGCAATTGTAGAAAATTTCTCTCATGTTTTTGGTTCTGCTGTCCTTTTGTTGCTTTGAGTTGCTTTTGTCTGGTTGTTTATGGTATGGACAGAGATAGAAGATAGAGGAAAGAACTATTTGGTATGAAAATGGAGATGGGAGAGAGGAGAGAGATAACTGAAGTGTCTAGAATACGCTTCACACACTGCCCAATGAAATACTAGACAACCAAAAAATATAAAAAATTTGATTGTGTGGACCAAAGACGTGTGCTCTGCCCAAGATGCTTCCCCCCTCTTTTTACTCTATATATTTTTTCTTTTTTTTACTTTCTTTGTTTTGCAGCTACTCAGCCAATCCAATTTTTCAACCAGTGCCACTTTTCAGCTTTTTATAATATGTTCTTTTATTTGTTTTGTTAAGAGGGCATTTGTGGAAATGACGATTTCGATATATGGAGTGGGCTAACCACTTTTGGTTTATAAATCGTTTTCCTATTATTATAGAGCCTACTTATTTTAATAAATTATGTTTACGAAATTAAAGAGATTGAGACAAAAAGGAAACCCTTCATGTTTACAAAAAAGGGGGAAATAATGTTATTAGTCCATGTATATCATGTTAGTAGTGAATTGAAGGTATGTTAATATTCAGTTTATATTAAGTTAGTACTTAGTAGTCATATTGAAGTTAATAATTGGATCAACACTTCATCAGGCATTCGAGATACACATATGGCATGGACATATATATGCGATAAGTTACCGTACATGACACCAAAAAAATAACTTAGTTTACAAAATCTTTTGTAACGTACATGTGGTTTACAAAATAACAATTTTAATAATAAATAATAATAATAATAATTGTAGTATGTGTTGTAACTTACCCGTGAGTTGAAAGTCATTTTAGTCATGTTAGTCATCAGTTTGTACTAAATTAGTAGTCATATCAAACTTAGTGATTAAATCACACTCATCAGTCAGTTGGCATATGGGGTAGACTTATGAGATAGGTTGGAGTACATGAAGTAACAAAACAATTTATGACATCCTCTATGATGTACGTATGCGTGATTTACTGAAATATATATATTCTTATTATTGATAGTCAACTGTGTAGTCGGTTAGTAATGAAATGAAGTCCTCTTTACAATGTTAGTGGTCGTATAGCTTAGAGTTCCCAGCTCTCTCTCGGAACTCATCTGCAACTAGAGGTGTTAATGGTTTTGGTTAAAACCGAGAATCAAACCGAATCGGGCGGTTTGGTTTGGTTTTTTTGTCATTAGGTTTGGTTATGGTTTTAATTTTAGAAAACCGAACTCAATTGGTTTGGTTTTGGTTTTCAGTTTTAAAAAACCAAACCAAACCGAAAAACCGAAAAAACCGAAAAATATATAATATATATATATATATATATATATATATAATTTTATATTATATTATATTATATTATATTATATTATATATATATCTATACTACCTATAAAAAAATGAATGTAAGAAAAACTTTTGATTGACTAATATACCCTTATTTTAATTTTTAAATACACAACTACCCACCCTTCTGCATATATAGGAAATATAGTAATATAGAAACTATAATTCTAAAACATATACCTTAATATATAAAACACAAATAGGAATTCAAAGGAAACTCTAAATCAAATACTCCATTTAATACTATACATATAATCCTAAAGTACATTGACTTCGTATCTCCCTCTTCCTCTCATTCTCTAGCAAACAAGAATGGCCTATTAGAGGCACACCTACTTCCCAGCATAGTCACAAACCAAATATCCACATCATGGAAACGATACCGGATCTCAAGGGGCTGTTGTGTGAGTGTTTTATACTTTTATTATGTATTTCTTGAAATTTGGTGAGAATTCATATAATGCTGAATTGTTTATGGCTGGAGGTGGTTGTTTTCGAGTATTTTGGGTAAACTAGGAAAACCCTTGAATGTGTTTTGATTGTAACGTGGAAATTGTTGGAATGGGTCATATATGTATATGATAATTATTATTATTATTTTGCTTGAATTTGGTTGTTGATGGGAAGGGAGGGGGAAAAGAAAAAGGAAAAAAAATAAAATGAAAATCTCGATCTCCACTCTCTTTTCAATCTCTAAGTAAACAAAAAAAAATGTAGATAATGATACCATATAAAAATAAAATTGAGAATTTTTTTATAGAAAAAGTAAGAAAAACTATATTATAAGGGATCAATTTCAATTATTAAAAAAATAAATTAAATAATATTTAAAAGTATCAAAAATATAAAATATAGAAAATAAAAATAAAATAATTATGTTTGCTACTTCCTTTTGGAATGCACATCTCAAATTGAAGTAGCAAATTGCCACAGCCCACATAAGGTAGCAAAAGACAGATTTGTTACTTTTTTTTTTTTTGGCTACCTCCCTCAAAGATGCTCTTGTATCACATATTAAATTATATTATATCTATACTACCTATAAAAGTTTATACTTTAGAAACACTTTTGATTGACCATTACATCTTTATTTTAAATTTTAAATTTTAAATATTTATTTGCCTCCCATATTTAACCAATTAAGAATGTTTTATATTTAACCAATTAAGAATGTTTATTTTCTAGCAAAAAGAAGGAAAAAAGATAACACAATTTATGTTCACTTCATAAATTCTATACAGCCTCCACTACTATGCATGTGTTCTAACTAACTTTTTATTCCTACCATAACTCTTAACAATTGAAGAAATTTTGACCTATTATGTTGAGCGTTTATTCTAATAAGTTAAATTAACACAAAAGTAACAAATAATTAGATTTTCATGTTCAATATATATATATATATATATATAGATATAGATATAGAATTTATAAATTCTTTTATTTAAATAATATTCATGTGCAACCCACGTGTGCCCATAGATATATAGATATATTACCTATAAAATGTTGAATGTGAGAAAAATTTTTGATTGACTAATATACCCTTATTTTAAATTTTAAATGCACAATTACCCTTCTACATATATAGGAAATATAGAAATATAAAACACATACATAAATAGGAATTCTAAGAAAACTATAATTTGTATAAATAAATAAAATCCAGAATTGTAAGTTAACTCTATTTCATAACATATATCATTTATTCATTAACAATGGGATTCTAAATTCTATTTTCTCCATTAACAGTAGCTTCAACCTATTTTAAAAGAGCTCTCATCTTCTTTTCTTTTTTGAAATATAGGGTTTTAGGGTTTTTTCTAATTGCTATAGAAAATACTGTTTTTCATGTGGGTCAAGTACTTCATATATTTTTGTAACTTTGGTTGTCCTACCTCTATTCTTACTTAATGCCCTATTTACAAGATTCCTTGCAAACTCAGTAGGGTTCTATTTTAGTTCTGTTAGATATTATTACTTTTGAGTATTTTTTTTATTTTATTTTTTTGGTGTAAGTTTTTGACAAATCTTGATTTACAAATATTTTATGAGGATATCTTTTTGTTTATTTAATTATTTATTTTTGGAGTTGGTTTGTTTTCTCACATAGAACCTTTTATTAAAATATAATATAATAAAACCGAATGAGGTTCCTAGACTATCAAAAACTGGCATTAAGAAAACCAAATCCTATATGTAATGATATTAAAAATTCTACCTTATCTGGTCAATAGAGCATTATCTCAACAAAGGACAACCCAGGAGGATTCCCATGTTTTAGTAAACACATTTTTCATTGAGAAAATTTTAAAAATAAGTATATTTATCATAATTTCATTTAATTTTTTATATTATAAAAAAAAATTTATAAAAAAAACCCAACTTCCCCACTCATAGAATAATATTTTCAATGAGTTGGATGACATTTATTTTAATTTATTTCTTATTTTTTGAATTTAAACACGATGTTATTTGTTCAATTTATTTATGAAATAATTTTTTTTAAAAATTATTACTCTTTGAAATAAGTACATAACTAGGTTAGTTGCCAAACAAGTTCGAAAAAAAGGGTTAAACTATTTAGCTTTTTCTTTACAAAAATAAACATATATATATATATATATATATATATATATATATATATATCTATATATATATATATATATATACACACACACACACCAACAGAGCCATGAGAAATATCCTTTTGATAGGCAAGTGTACAATTGAAATTTACATATATTTTTTATATTTATTTAAGTTATTGATGACACATTTAATTAATTTATTAGTTTTGCCAGTGATTTTTTTTTTTTTCCTCATCACAAAAATCTCTTCTTTAAAAGACAATTTATATGGTCCACTTTAGCATAAATTCGTATACCATTGATGAAATATTTATTTTATAATACAAAAATATTCACGTGCATTGCACGTGTGTACCAACTAGTATATATAAACATATAAACTTAAAGTTTGTAAATTCTCAATTCTAATAAGAGTAAAATAGGTAATGAGCTTGTTTTTGTTGATTTTAAATTTCTTATTGTTTTCCCTTTTTTAGATTGGCATATATTAAACTAGCTATTAATGTTGTGTGTATTAATGTTGTGTGTGATATTGACATATTGATATATATCAATATGTTTCTATTTTGATACAATGTTTGTTTTTTTTAGTTGCCAATGTAATGCTTTTATTAAAAATGTTTTTATTTGGAGTTTGGCATGTCATTTTTTTCATTTTCAATTATTTGTTGTTACTTGATAGGTTAAAACCTAAACCGAACCAAACCAAACCGAAATATAACGGTTTGGTTTGGTTTGGTTTTTTTATAGTATGGTTTGGGAGGAATAAAACCGAAGTATAATGGTTTGGTTTGAAATCTCTCCTAAAACCGAACCAAACTGAACCATTAACACCCCTATCTGCAACCTCTCTTTCCTAGCTTCTCTTATTTTTCTCGGCTCTATTCCTCCACTCTTCTGTATATTAAAATAAAAAGGAGATAGAAACAAATCTATCTATATCTATACTACCTATAAAAATATGAATGTGAAAAAAACTTTTGATTGACTAATATACCCTTATTTTAATTTTTAAATACACAACTACCCTTCTGCATATATAGGAAATATAGCAATATAAAACACATACCTTAATAAGAATTCTAAGAAAACTATACAACTACCCTTCTGCATATATAGGAAATATAGCAATATAAAACACATACCTTAATAAAAATTCTAAGGAAACTATAATTCTAGGCTTTTTTACCCTTCTCCACAAAACTAATATAATAGATGCATGTCAAACCCTAACCGTAGTAGTTACGCTAACTAGCATAATAGAAGCCTGTCGAACCTTAGCTGGCAACAGTAGTTACGCCAAAGAGGGGTAGCTAGTACTGTAGTAGTGGTGGTGCAACAAGTGCGTCAGGGATTGATAAGGATAGCAGCAGCAATGATTCATAGCTTTCGTGGGTTACTAACTAAGAAACAGCACGTTGATGAGGTGAGTGGGCTATGATGTGGAATATCATTATAAGTTGAATAAGTGTGGTTTGTCTAGTAGTAGGGGACTTGGCGCGATCAATCCGTGATGGCATCATTTTGATCATTTATTTATTTGTTTTCGGGAGATTGGATGCACTTCATAAGTATCTCCAATTCTATTATAAACTCCCATATATATTCTCCTTGCCTCTGAATCTACATAGCGTTAGATTTGATAAATAAGGATTACACCAATTTTAGCAAATTATAATGTGCAAGGATTAAAATGAAAGATTGTATTTTTTTTTTTTTTCATGTTCTTACAGGATAGATTAAGCCCTATATAAAAGTACTTCTTAAAGTATTAAGTTAGTTTTTTACAGTATAATATATATAATATTTCTATTTGAATTTTAAACTCTAAAACAACTTAATGTAAAAATAAAAAATAAAATAAAAAGTACAGAAATCTTCTCCATTGCTACCATTGAATAAACATATGATTCAAAAAAACAAAACAAAACAAAGAGAATATATCAGTTGAAATTATTAGCAAAATTTAGGAAAAAAATACACATGCACCAAAAAAAAAAAAAAAAATCCAAAGATCATCAACGTACAAATCTTGGTTTGGCACAGTTTAGTAGGGAGGTTGATGGTTTGTATGTTTCATTGGAAAATGTCTCAATTTGTGTAAGGGACTAATTCCTTGCAGACTTAAATCATATTTCTACTTAATAAATTTAATTTGATCTTTTTTTTTTTCCTATCAAGAAAAAAAATAGAGACATTCTTGCTTTGTTGTTCGACACATTTCTTGAAGAACAATCTTTCAAACAAAGTTTAGAAAAATCGGCAAATAAATAAATAAATATAGAGTTTGAAATCAATTTGAACCATACACACCAAATAAAAACCCTTCCTTACTTCTTGTTCTTTTCTAAGTATATGGAGTTGATCTTGTATGATTTTTTTATTCTTTCATGCACTGTACTGACATATATATACATTTTTTGTACTTAGTTTTGATGGATGATCATCATACATTTTTATTGATTCTTCATGTGTTAGTGCTAATGATTCAAAGACCAAACTATAACAAAATTTTCTATACTATAATACTAATGATTTTTTACAAATAAATTATTTTGATTTTGATTTTTTTTTCCATATATATACACTTTTTGTGCTTAGTTTTGATGGATAATCATTATACATTTTTATTGATTCTTCATATGTTAATGCTAATGATTCAAAGACCAAACTATAACAAAATTTAATATAATATAATACTAATGATTTTTCATAAATAAATTATTTTTATTTTCATTTCAAAAAAAGAAAAAAAAAACAATTCTCACAAAAAAAATTCACATGCAACGCACGTGTGCTATCACTAGTATAAAGAAGTGGGAGAGAATCATGGGGGTATGAATTTATGAATTTACCAAAATACGTGAAGTATTGTGAATAATTTATTGGCCGAAAGTAGAAAAATAACAACTAATATTAATCACGCAGGATATATACAATGGAAATAAGAAAACAAAATAAATTTAAAAAAAAAATAACATAAAAAAAAAAAAAAAATATATATATATATATATATATATATATATATATATATATATATATATATATAGATATAGATATGATGACATGCATGAAATTAAATATTCACAAAACAAAAGAAGACACAGTGATATGCACGCGAGAAATAAAATATCAAAAGTAAAATGAGATAAACAAAGATAAACTGAAGTAAACAAAAATAATTCAAAAATAAATAATTAATTAATTAACTAATTAAGTAGACATGTAACAACTATTCTAGGAACAGGTCGATGACACGAATCAACCAAAATTTAAGAAAATAAAAATAATCATGAAATGAAAAAAAGATAATAATAAAAAATTAAAATTAATAGACAAAAAATACTAACAATAAATGAAATGAAAATAATAATAATGAACTAAACATGCATGCACGTAACAAATAAATAAAAGAGAACGCAATAAACTATATACCTACAAAGTAAAAATAGCCATGAAATAAACAATGGTATGCATGCAAAAAATATCCATGAAATAATAATAAAAATAAACCCGCATCAAATTTGTCTGTTACAGAATTAGGGTCATGCACTATAGGAAAATTCATATGCACAACTCATACATGAGTATATATGCACTAGACAATGGATAATGCAAATATTAGATCATATGGATTTCAATCTTTCTACAGCATTCAACTAAATTTGAAATAATCTGTACTATTCATGTACCGAATATGCAGCAATATTAATCATAAGCATGAAATCAACCAAATTAAGTTTGTCGAATCAAACAAAAGTGTTAGTCATCAGTGTTACCCTTAGGTTTGTATTTGTTGATGCGGAGGCCTTGATTGAATCCCCTTCTTCAAGTGACTAAGATCACATCAATCTCTGGTCAAGCTTCCTTTTCTCTCTCTTCTCTTCCCTCTCTTTCTAAAATTGTTGCCTCCTTGTAGTAGTTGGTGGGAGATCCAAGATCTTTCACAATACCTTCTATTTATAGGTGCAAGACTAGGGTTTTATTATTGTTCAATTTTGGCACACACGAAGTAAGAAATAATTCTAAATACTCTTGGGCCTTAAAAGGTGAGAAAAAGTTGCTAAATAAAGAAAATGGTAATTCTAGAGCAAGGGTGTGTTTACACACTTTGGGGAGATGCATATCAATGTATGCATACTGTTGTGTAGAAAATTAATTTTGCACAAAATGTTATCCAATCTTCCTATTGATATCCTAGGCCCAACAGTTATCATATCTTCTTGTCAAAGGTTATCCAACAAAATCTCAAATAATACCAAACCTCATAAGAAGGATTAAAATAATTTCAAAATGACAAATAGAATAAGGGAAGAAATCAACTTATACCTGGTGTAAAACTTTTACTCTTACACTCCTCAATATCTTTTTATAGGAATCATATTTCACTAATCCGACCATTGAATTGGATAATCCCCCCATGCAAGTCATGCATACCAAATATCAAGTCAATCAGATATCATGAAGCATTTAATTTGTAAACTTATATTTCTTTTATAAATAAAACTATGATTTTGAGCACTTTTTGGATGACAGAGCTCCTACTCTCCGATTAACTTGAAATTTAACATGTATGACGTGTAGGAGTGGAATACCTAATCCAACGGTTAGATTGACAAAATATTATTTTTACAAAGATATATTAAAGGTTGAAAGATTAAAAAAATCTTACGCATGTGTAAATGGATCCCTCCTCACATAGTAAAATAGGGTGTCTACTACACCCACTATCATAAATCCATTTCTTGTGCAACAATAATTGATATTGTTAAATAAACCAAAGTAATTAAAAATAGAAGGGTTAAATAGGTCAAATGAGTTGGGTTGGCTTTACCTAATAATTGGAGCATTTGGTGAGGGTTTAATTTCACCCATTTAATAAACGAAGAGGGCCTTTATTGGTACCCCAACACTTGCTTTGCACCCCCCAATCCCTGTGGTTTCTCAAGGTTTTATGAAAAATATAAAAGGTTTAACGAAAACTGGCCATGTAGTCCATTAAAATATATCACTTTGAACAACTTTGTACAATAAAGTTTTTTTTTAAATTATCATTTAAGTGGACGTTTTGGATTGTTACCGAAAAAGAAACTATAAATGGCAAAAAACGTCCACCTAAACAACAAATTTTGGAAAAACTTTTTTTTACAAAATTATTCAAAATTATGTTTTTTAAAGGACACGCAACCAATTTCCATATAAACCTTTTATATTTTTTTATAAATGCTAAAAAATCACACGGAGTTGAGCGGTTGAGGTAAGTCTTGGGTTGCCAATAAATGAATTGGGTTAGGGTTGGGTCCTCTACTCTTGACGCAACCCATTGTGACCCTTATCCAAACCCATTCCAACAGGGGCGCGTTGGATGGGTCACTCGATTAACCCAACCAGTGCCATCCCTATGCATGCATGGTCTAAAACAAAGTTGTGTACTATCAAATTTAAGTGTTCGTGTATTTTATATAGTTTTAATGTAAAATAACTTTATGTTCATCCAAACAACACCTTAACTTTCCAAAAAATTATAATTTTTTATTTTTATAAAAATTAGAGAAATAAATTTTAGTTCAAACCAAGCCAAATCGGGTCAAAATTGGTCAAACCAGGTTAAAGTGGGTCAAACTGAGTCAACCGGGTCCACTGTTCATCCTCTTCCTCTATTTTCCTCTGAGTTTTTTGCTATCATTTTCCGAATTTTGCAGAACTTTGAAAAATTATACAGGGTTCATTTCTCAACCAATTTTCACGAATTTGGTGTCAATGGAAAGCTCTCAACATCTAGTGTTTAATAAAATTACTAAAGATGAGCTAGAGTAATCAAAATTTATTAAAATTAAGGAAAACCCCACTTCTGTTTTTAATTTTTTCTCCTAATTAACATACTTGGATTTAAATCACCAAATTTTACCAACTTATCTCCGTACTGTTATCTATATCCAGTAAAAATTTCATGGCTAAATTCAATAACATACGTAAGATATAATTTTTTTAAATTTTGGGAAGCGCGCCATGGATGAATCCTTAAGCTTTTCAAATCCTAACCAAATATCATCAACAATTCAAATTGAAGAAGTATATCACAATTACACAGCCATAGGAAGTAAACCTCACCAAAATCACTTGTTGTTTAGCTTGATTTCAAACTTTAATCTCACCTTCTTGTTTCTATTTTTTTTCTTTCAAACGTGCTCTCCCTCTCTCTCTCTCTCTTTTTCTCTTCTTCCTTCTCTATTCTCTATCTCCTTCTTCTGATTTGGGTGCCACAATTGTATTAAGGGGAAGGCGGTGGTCGGTGTTCATGCACCACCGTTTTCTCCCCTACCTCCACCTCCTGCTTCCTTAACAAAATCTGGGTTTTGTTTTTGTTTTTTGTTTTTTTTTTTTTTTTAATTCAAATTTTAGATATTATGTAATATATATACACACACAGGGTATTACACTAGTCTTAATCCTAGTTGAAGAAGTAAATTTAGGGGAAATAAATGAAATTAAGGAAAATAACCAAAAATACAAAAAATATAAAATTCCAATTTATAACATAAATTGAAAGCTCTAAACTTAAAAAACAAGTTCGCGAAAAAGAGGACCCAAAACGACAACTATAGCTCCCAAGATTAAATAGTAGATTCTTTCCAAAAATAGCAAAAACATGCTTTTGAAGGCTAAAACGAAGGAATTCACCTGAAAAGTGGCATATGTCATAACCTATGGCCATGCAGCACATTGCTTTTCGGGTGAATTCTTTGGTTTTAGCCTTCAAAAGAGCTTTTTTGCTATTTTGGAAAGAATCTACTGCTTAATTTTGGGAGGCGTTCTCGTTTTCACCAACTTGCTCTTTAAGTTTAGGGTTTTCAATTTATGTTATTAGTTTGAATTTTCTATTTTTGTTATTTTTAGTTGTTTTCCTTAATTTTGTTTATTTTCCTTAAGTCTACTTGTTCAACTAAGACTACGACTTGTAGCCTATATATATGTTGCCTTCATTCATTGTAAGATAAACTTTTGATTAATAGAATTGCTATTTTAGAGTTTTAACTCTTCCTTTGCTTGTGAATTCAAGTTTTTATTCTTTTCATAAAGAAAACGATGTTCCTTTTCTTTAATATGTTTTCCACTACGTCAACATTAGTCTAGAAATGTCTCAAATAGCAACGCGCTTTAATCTTTTTAGACAGCCCTGAGAAATAAGCCCGGTACCTTGCTACCCTATAGAATGTTTTTATCATCATCCTAGGCTGGCTCTGGGTTACATCAATTGAAGTTTGTATCTCTGATTGTTTTGATCTTAGAGCTGACTTCAAAATTTTAAAATTTAATAGCACTTAAATTTGATCGCCTTTTTCCTTTTTCCATTTTTTTTCGTGTGCCAACGGTCAAGCCACATAACAATCTCTAACTTATTTAATTCCAAAATCCTAAGTGGGTCCCACCCAAGTGGTGATGCTTTTTGTGTGTGTGTGTGTGTGTTAAGCTTAAAGATTAGGGGTATCATAGGTTTTATTCCCACCAATACTTCGGACCAAATTAATCCTATAACGGTCCGTGTGAGACATCCTATACCATACAGTAGCAATAACTGCGATGAATCGAAATGATAACCTCTAAGAAAATACCAAGGACTTGACCAAGCCCTCTTGACCAATCCTGCAAGGGCACCTAAATGATGACGTTAATGCTACTTTAATGAGTTTTGAGCTCCCAAACTCTCTTTATAAATTTTAAAAAAAGAATTATTTTTTTTTTAAAAGTTCTGTTGGCACTTTTTTTATATATACCTTTAGAAGAATAGGTCATTAGGACCAAAACTATGAGAATTCCATAAAACATTAAATTTAGTCTCATACCATGCCTTAATAGATCGAAATAAAAATGATTATCAAACTAAAATACATACAACTATCTTGTTTGTGTTTCTTGAATTGTTTAAAATAACCAATATTGTACTTCTTCGGTTGCAATGGTTTACCAGGTTGCATTCCCTAACTTGGAGGAATTGGAATTGCACTTCTTGAGCGGAATGAAGGAGATTTGGGGCGGCCAATTTCATTCACGGCCACTGTGCAAACTAAGGGTTCTAAATGTGGAAAGTTGTAATATGATATCAAAAGTTTTCCCAATCAGTTTGCTTCAAGATTTTCAGAATCTAAAAGTACTTATTGTAAGTCAATGTAACGAATTGGAAGAGGTATTTGAACATGGAGGAGTTTTTGGTGAGGTAGGGAGTGCTGCAATGCTCCTGCATTTGAGGGAATTGAAGCTGAATAAGCTGCATAAGCTGAGGCATCTGTTGAAGGAGAATTCCCAAGTAAGCCCAGATTTCCAAAATCTAAAAACTCTTCAAGTATGATACTGTGGAAGTTTAAGGCATCAATTGAATTTCGTATTTATGTTTTTTTTTTTTTTTTTTAATCTTAGAGCTAACTCAAAAATCCAAAGTTTAATAGCACTTGGATTTACTCACTTTTTTTTTCCCCCTTTTCTCCTGGTTTGCCAACTGCCAAGCAATTAAAGAATCTCTGACTCGTTCAATTCCAAAATCCCTTCCTTGGGGCTGATTTGGCTGAGTGGGTGCCACCCAACTGGTGACGTTAATGCATACTTTAATGAGTTTTGAACTCCCAATTAATTCTTCTTTTTTTTTTTTTTTTTTTAACAAAAAAAATGAAGTTCTCTTGGCACTTATTCCATACATGCCTTTAGAAGAACAGGTCATTAGGACCAAAACAATGAGAATTCTAAGAAACATTAATTTTGGTCTCATGCCATGTACGGATTAATTGATGGAAATAAAAATGATTATTAGACTAAAAATTTTATTGTTAAGATAATTAAGAAAGATTTCATGCCCTTGGTTGAGAATACATACAACTATCTTGTTTGTGTATCGTGATTTGTTTAAAATAATCCAAAATATCTTCTTCTGTTGCAATGGTTTACCAGGTTGCATTCCATGACTTGGAGAAATTAGAATTATGCTACTTGCGAAATATGAAAGAGATTGGGGGTGGCCAATTTTTTGCACAATCATTGTGCAAACTAAGAGTTCTAAATGTGGAATATTGTCCGGAGATATCAAAAGTTTTCCCAATCAGTTTGCCTCAAGATTTACAGAATCTAGAAGAACTTACTGTACAACGCTGTGATTCATTGGAAGAGGTATTTGAACTTGGAGGAGCCTCTGGTGACGTAAGGCATACTGCAACACTCCAACGGTTGAGGCAACTGAAATTGACTTGGCTACCTAAGCTGATGCATCTGTGGAAGGAGGATTCCCAATTAAGCCCAGATTTTCAAAATCTAACAACTCTTCAAGTATGGTATTGTGGGAGTTTAACACATCTACTGCCGTTCGCAATAGCTAAAAGTCTTGTGCAAATTAAAAGCATAATTGTAAGGGATTGCGAAAGGATGAAAGAAATTATAACGATTGAGGAAGGAGAAGCAACAGATGAAATCATATTCAGTCAATTGAACTCTCTGGAACTAGAAATTTTACCAAACCTTACAATTTTCTGCCGAGGGAGCAATACTTTTTCATTCCCATGCTTGGAAAATGTGGTCATCGAAAGTTGCCCAGAATTGAAGACTTTCTCTGACGGAATTTTGAACACACCAAAACTGAACGGAGTGTGGGGGGAGGACTATTGGGTATGGGAGGGTGACCTTAATACTACCATACAACACTACTTTGCACAGAAGGTATGTTTTACAAACCGTCTGATCTTTACTTCAATTAAAAACCCCAAATACCCATATCAAATTAGGGCTTTTTGGTATTTTTCTATCCACTCTCCAGTAACGATCTGAAGGGAGGGGTTGTTCAGTTGCCGGATGGTTCTTCTTTCCATTCCAGGTATCTGTGACTCTCTCTCTCTCTCTCTCTCTCTCTCTCTCTTCTTCTTCTTCTTCTTCTTCTTCTTCTTCTTCTTCTGCTTCATGATCATCTTCTTCTTCTTCTTCTATTTTCCATTTTTATTTTTCTTTCTGTGAATAAATTTTGCTTTCCATTGTGCCTTTTTCTGGAATGCAAGTAATATGATTTCCTGGTTTTTTCATGTTTAGTAATTCTTCGTCTTATGTTTGATTATCAGTTGATGTATGAATTTGTGAATTGGAGGGATCGCATTTTAGGTAATTTTGAATCGTTTGTATGGGATATGGTAATTTATTGGTAGAAGATGCAGCAGAGTAGTTTGGCATGCCTGTTTTTTTTTTTTTTTTTTTCAGTACATGCAAGTGGGTTTGTAGTTTTCAAAAAAATAAAATAAATACTTGTTGTTTGGGCTCACCAAATGGGTCTGGACTCTGTAGGTTGAGAAATGAAAATTGTTCTTCTTCTTGTGAATTCTGGAGTAGTGAAGAAAAATTAATGGAAAAGCTGCATTTGGAATTGTTTGTTTTGCCTAATGTAGTGTCGCAGTTAGAGAGACTTTTGATTTGATTGGGGTTGGTGTATAGATCATATAGTATAGTAGGACTGTGTCTAAATATGTGAGGTGTAGACCACCTGATTTTTGTTTTACAAAAAGTGCTTAGAGACATTTGGACCCCTGCTCTGTACCACCCCTAAGCCATATTTTCTTACTTACAATTGTCTTGCTGCCTTATTAGTTCTTTAAGCAGCTCTTTTGTCCATTTACTCACTGCATTACCTGATGCCACCAATGTATTTGGTGGAGATCCATCAATATTAAACTTCAGATCCACAGCAGATCCATTAATATTAAACTTCAGCTCACCAGCATTTGGAGGAGACCCATGACACAACAACCCTGTTTTTCTTTTTCCTGATAAAGATACCCCTCACACCATCAATAACTCTAATAAAATTAGAGATTTAGAATCCTAGCTCTGATTTTATATGCTTTGACCCATAAGGCAGCTCTGATCTTGATTTTTTCCACTACCTCCCTGCAAGCCCTATATACCCTTGAATATTTTCTCATTTCTAGCTAACTAGATGGACCACATCACATAGTATATAATAGCATCCCAAATTAGCTTATATAAGCCAGATGAATAAGGAATAGACCAACTCAGAAACATGTCATTGAGTGTTCTAGGGTAACACTAATAAATTCCCCACCAACTAAAAATCCCACACCAAATGGACTAGGCCCATTTAGCAATGGAGAAATAAATTATCAATATCCTCTTCTGCAAGGGAGCAAAATGGACATAAAAGGTCTATATCTGAGGGAAGAACTTTTCTATCCCTAAGCATAACCTTCACAGGAAGCTTTTTTAGGTAGTCTAACCAACATAGAATTTCCACTTTGGGAGGAACAATGCCCTTCCAAGCTTTCCACCCAACAACTCTGAGATCCCAAACACCTATCTCAGGATGTTTTACAGAGCTTGACTTCTTCTATTTTCTTGAGCAAAACTTGCAATAGATGATCTTCCCAGTCAAAGATCATTCTTCTGAATTTCAGATTCCAGGTCCATTTAACTCCTTTTTTTTATATTTTTTATAAGGTAGGTCCATTTAACTCATTTAACTCCATCCCAATTGCTTAAATCAAAAATTTTAGCAGATCTGTTCTGGGCGAGAATATAGAATGTTGAGAAATTTTCCTTTAGAGCCACATCATCTAACTAAACGTCCTCCCAAAATTTAATGTTATTCCCATTACCTCTCAACATTTTAACACCATCATTTAAACTGGAGTAACAAGAAGAACCAGTCCACCAGATTTTTGCGATGTCCTTCCATATTACTGATGCCTTTCACTGATCAGTCCTTCCTGGAATAAGAAAACCTTCACTGACTCTGTACTTAGCTTTTATCACATCTTTCCAGAAGGCTTTGTCCTCAAATAAAATGCCACCACCATTTAAATAATAAGGCCTCATTCTTGTGTTTTAAGGAAACCAAACCCATGCCCCCTTTTTTTCTACTCAATAACAGTTTATCCATCCAACCCAATGAAGTTTTCGTTTGGTAGAGTTACCTTCCCACAGGAATTTCCTCATAAGCTTTTCTAACTTCCTTGTGACCTTGGCCAACATTTTAAAAAGGGACATAGAGTAGATGGGTAAATTGAACAAAGTACCTTTAATGAGAGTAATTCTTCCACCCAAAGATAAGTATTTGTTTTGCCACCGAGAAAGTTTATTCGTGAATTTCTCAATGATGTTTTCCATGTGTTAAAGCTCCTTGGATTAGCACCTAGGGGACAACCCAAATACTGCAAGGGCAGAGATCAAACTTTGCATTTCATCTTTTGAGCCCATTCATTGATTAAAATATCATCCACTCCAATGCCTAACAGCCAACTTTTAGCAAAGTTTATCTTCAAACCTGTGATTAACTGAAAACACCTCATAATTTTTTTAATACTGACCAGCTCTTCTAAATTAGCATTAGAGAAAAAGATGGTGTCATCTACAAATTACAGGAGAGAAAATACATATATATGGAATCATTCCCCAAATTAATGCCCTTGACAAGACCAACAGAGCAAGCTTTAGAAAACAGCACACTTAGAGCTTCAGCTGCAATATTGAAGAATAAGGTGGATGGGGGATCCCCCTGCCTTAGACCCTTCTCCATTTTGAATTCTTCAGTAGGTGACCCATTGAACAGAATAGAAATCGAAGTAGAGGATAGACATTCTGAGATCCATCTTCTCCACTTTAGACCAAACCCCAACATCTCCATCATAGAGTCAAGAAAGCACCATTCAACACAATCGAAAGCTTTTTCAAAATCCACTTTGAAAACACATCATTTCAGCTTAGCTTTTTGGCCTAGTCTATCACTTCGTTAGCAATAAGAACACTGTCTAAACTTTGTCTCCCACTCATGAAAGCACTCTGGACTTCACATATGACATATGGCAAAACCATCTTGATTCTCCCTGCAAGAATCTTTGCAAACAATTTATACATACAACCAACTAGGCTAATCGGTCTGTAATCTTCGAGGCTAACTGGGCTACTAGATTTAGGAATAAGAGTGATGAACGAGGAATTCAAACCTTTGTCCATCTTCACATTCACATAGAATTCATTAACAAAAGCAAAATTGTCTTTAAAAACGGCCAACCCTTCTTGATAAAATTGAAGTTAAATTTGTCAGGCCCTTGGGCTTTACCCCTAGTGCAACACAATACTGCTTGGAAAATCTCTTCCTTAGATACCTTTCTTTCCAACCATAGCCTATCTGAAGATTGCAAGCACTTGAATGAAGAACTTTCAAGAAAGGCCTCTTCCACTAATCAGAGGAGAACAAATTCTTGAAAAACTTGGCCACTTCTGCTTTGACTCTGATAGGCTCTTCATAGGCAACACCATCTATATTAAGATTTCCGATCTAATTTGACATCCTTCTATTCTTGACAACTGCATGAAAAAATTTCATGTTTTTATTACCTGCCTTCAACCATTGAGTTAATGATTTCTGCCTCCATAAGGTCTCTGCATCTTTGTTTGCCACCCATAAGGCATGAGATAAGTCTACTATGTTTAATCTCTCATCCTCTGTTATGTCTCTAGACTCTTGGAGTTTGTGTAAAGAATCTAGCTCAGTGCTAATAGTGTTAATTCTAGCTAGTATCAATACCACTAATCACTTCTTTATTCCAAGCAACTAAAGCCTTCTTTAAAAGAATATGTTTCCTATGAATAACAAACCCCGGCCACCCATCTAAAGAAAAAGGCTCCCATTTTTCTTCAACAAACTTCCAAAAATTAGGGTGGGACATCCAACAGTCTATAAATATAAATGGCTTTGGACCCCAATCCTTGCCCTCCACTCCCAATAAGATTGGACAGTGATCAGAGACGGATTTTGGTAGACCCTGTTGTTTCAATGAAGGAAAAACTTCACACAACCCATCAGAAATAAAAAAAGCTATCAATCCTGCTCATACTAGTTGGAGTTTGGTTGTTAAACCAGGTATATTTTCTACTAATCATGGGGAGATCAACAAATTTCATGTCTTCAATAAATTGACAAAAATCAATCATACTCCTAGTAGCCCTTAAACAACCCCACTCATCATCGACTTCAACACCCTCCACATTTTTTTCAGCAAACTTCTCAACATTTTCTCCATCGCCATTGATATCTTCACTTTTGCTGGGTTCAACAACTTATGCCAATGTTCTCCTCTTTGGGGTGGTCTCGTGTTGATCTCTCATTGTTCTGCCCTTGCCCAGAACTGTTTTTCATGTCTCAACATGTCTCCTATGAGTTGAAGTGCTAGGCATAGGTTCAACTTTTTTTTGACAGGGAGTCAACCTTTCTCAACCGTAGTTCGCCATCTTTACCAGCAAACTGTGTTTCCATAACATTGTGCAATCGCGTCTCCTTATTGAATGACCCATTACTTATCATATTGTTAAGTTCGTTTTAGCGATTCAAACTCTATTGCTACTCATGTAGATACAAAATCCTACCACAGCCAATCAAATTATACTTTGCTATGGGTGGTATGGAAACTGGCAAAATGAGTATGCATCCAGTTTGGAAGCCACCCTCCACAGCAAGTGATTCAATAAGTTTGTTCACTACTTTAGCTTTAGCATTATCAATCTTCACAGTTAGCTTAGTTATCACCCTTTCATTTCCTTCAGTCCTCTACTGTTGGGTTGACCTTGTTATGAGGATACGTAAAGACCTTTCCATGCGAGGCTCCTCATGAACCCATGCATGTATCAGATAGTAACCAATGGAGATATGTATGACTCGGCTCATAAGGACCATTAATGAAAGCCCGAGGGGCAAGGCAATGACCATCTCTCCAATTCTCATTCCACTTGTTGCAAACCACCTCCACTAATTCAAGGCAGGAGAAGTTAGAAAAGTCATGTGAACATAACCAGAGATGTCTAGATTATTCTGTTTTTTCCCAAACTGACAACAAACCTGGGTTGGCCAGTAAAAAGAAGACTCCAAACCCATTATGCGAACATGAAAAGTCAGAGGATCTTAGCAAAATTTTCACATGCTTCCACCAAGTCACATACTAGTAGATCCTATCCCAAGTCAGATCATTCATCCATATTAGCTAGTCCCATCAGGTGACATTGCCAAAATAATCCATTTTACAACCCTAGTAGTGCTTTGGGCCATATTTCAGTACATCCAAGTCAGATAATAACTTCATCCTGTCAAACATCCACATCTGCAATAGAATGGGACTCCCGTGGAAAGGAGCATTGGGTTTTTCATGCACAGTGTCAAGGTTGTTCAGGGTTTAAGCTAGAACCATTGTCATGAGATTATGACACTTGTAGATGGAAATAGGAACATGTGTAGTACTTGAAGATAAGAAGAGTTGACCCACTATGCAGAAAGCCAGCACTAAGCATCAGTGATGACGATGCATGAAAGATACTGAATCATTCCTAGGAATCTCAGGACAAAAGGCAGTCGCCAAGGTAACAAGATCTACAGAATCTTCATGAGCAAAAGTGTGGCAAATCTCAACAGGAAGCCCTAGTAGAGAAGAGAATGATTCCATGTACCTTGTGCTGACCTTAGGGAAGATAAATGGCCCATTGCATTTCTTTCCAGCAAGAAGACGGAATTCCTCAAGTGTAGGGCAAATCTCGTTAAGGTTGAAACGAAATACATGACATAATGGATCCTAGAAGTAAGCTGCTGCGCAAAGAATATTCCATTGCACCTTAACAGAGAGAAAGGGGAAGACTTCAAGAAATCCAAATCGCAAGAAAGCCCTCCTATCGCACTCATCCAGAGACTTAATCATAGAACATGCATTCCAATTCACAACTCCCAATGATTGAACAACTTTTTTTTAAGGTGAGTATGAATAAACAACTTACAAAGATAAAGCCAAAAAAGTAAAGAAAAGAAGCAAAGAAGCATATATGAGCCCTAGGAGTTGGCACTTAGGATTCGTTTGGAATCGGCACTGAACATAAGTTTCAAAAAATTTTAATTATTCAATAGCATAATCAACCCTAAAAATAAAGAGCCTTATAAACTCCTAGTATATCAAGTAAGGAAATAAATAACAATCCCAAAATAAAACCAAATAAAATAAAATAATCTAATCTGCTCTTCTAGTCCTCCAAAGTATCTAGCTACAAGGTCACTTGGTATGTCATTCGGTGTCGTCGGCGTTTATACACTTGTGAAATTGGAGATCTAGGCCTAGTTTCAGCACCATTGTCCTTGGAATATTTTGATGTGCTTTGCATGTTTTTAGATCATTCTAGGATGTTTCATAATCTATCCAAATCTGGACAGAGAGATCTTTGAATCTTTTTCATGGGTATTTTACGGTTGATATCCTCATCTCATGCAGAAATATGTAGGTGATTTACTATTCACATGTTTGAGTCTTTTTGCATGCGTTTAGGTCAAGTTTTAGGTTGTTTTACATTCTGTCTAGAATTCGACAACATGATTTATGAGTGTTTTTAATGAGTCTTATATTACATATAGGATTATTGTCTTCATGTTTGATAGAGTAGTGATTTTTTATGTGATTGTGATGTGTTTTATGATAGTACGTTGTTGACTTATCATTTTTGGATTATTCCGATCTCAAACTCAAACACTAGAAATAGGTGTTTTTCTCAAAGTCAAATTCTCGAGTTAAAATTTGGTTCCCCTTCAAACTCTAGCATAGAGAGTCCCTTTGAAAATCTAACTCTTGATAGATTCTTTTTATGATGCTCAAACTCTCTTAGCTAGAGTTGTTTTCAAAATCAAAAACCTCTTCTATAGGAATGAAAACTTTGATTTCTTGCATAGTTCTCCATAAGCAGAGTAGGTCTCCTCCCCCATGTGTTTTTGAACAATGTGGACTTTGATGTTTCCAGTTCTAGGAAGATACGTAGGCGCAAATTTTAGCTCAAGTCGGCCCTATGATAATGAATATCCTAGATTTCTTGTTATTTTCTCTTGCTTTCTCTTATTTCTTTTGTTTGTTATTGGTTTTAGGTTCCTTTTATTGTTGTTTTAGTTATTTTTTATATGGATGGGCCGGGTGGATGATGATGATTTATTATTCTCTTTCTACATGTAATTTTTTATTGATTGTTGCTATACATTGATAAAGGAAGTTGAATTAAACCCAATTGATTTTTTAGACCAACATAGGCGATGTGGGTGTCTATTGGCTGAGCCTTGGAACCTTTCTACGTAACTTAAACCCCGAATCCCAATCTTTGGTTCATGGACCTTGTCTTTTCTAAAAATTTGGATCACAATGGTTTTTTGAAAATAAAAATGTTTCTAAGGTTTCCTCCTTCCTTAAAACTGAGTTAGCGTCTCCATATTTTTCTTGTGAGTCAAAGAAAAAATTATTTTTCTTTTCAAAAAAGGAATGGAAAATTATTCTTATGGGTTTCATGGGGGAAAGTTCCATTTCCGTGTGCGAGGGTCTCTTAATGGAGATGATATTTATTGGTTGTGGTTGAGCTGAAAGTCAGCCTCACATGTCATTGGTGGCATTTGAAAGGAAGTTCATAGTTGGAAATATATTTGAAAATTTTCAGCATTTAAGAAATATGGGGTGAAACAGCAAATGTGTTTTACAAAAGTGTTAATTTGGTTTATGTGATATTTATGGTTTGATAAAATCTTCATTTATATTGTGATATATATGGGTAATTAACTGTTTTAACTGAATATATATATATATATATTGTTTGAAAACCTTGGTGTGTACTAATGAAAAATGTTTCCTAGTGGGCTTGTAACTCATTTCCTATTTTCTTGCAGATATGTTGAAGGATGATGATGCTTCTAGTTGAAGAGATTTGCTTTGTGACTCAAAGATGGGATGTTATGCTCATGTTCTTATTTGTCTTCAAAACATTGTCCTTGTAATTTAATTTGGAACTGTGGTTTGTAATGTGACACTGGATTTGATATAATTTGGAACTGTGGTTTGTAATATGACACTGGATTTGATATAATTTGCATGGATGGTAGATTTAAATTTTTTTCTTTTATATAGGTTTTCAGATGCTCACAGGCCCAGTTTAAAATTAGAACATGGCAAATTTTTTATTTTTTATTTTTATTATCAAAAGAGGTTTCCATAATTAACCATCCTAGTGAATTAATGAATTTAAAATAAATGGAAATTTAGTGTTTTATCAAATTAATGACCTTTATATCCCAAATTAGTCATCGCCTAAATCTGGGTTGTGACAAAAGGTGCTCTAATATTGAACAAATCCAAAATAAGGTTTTTAAAATCAAGGGTGGAGTCCATTTGACTAAGATGATGTTTGTTTGTTTTTTTTGCCTTTTTTCATTCCCCAGTCGTAGGTTTATGAAATTCCTTTTCTCAACCCTCCGGAATTGCCTTATTATATTTAATTACATTTTTCTCTAATCGATCTTATTTTCCCCATCAATTATGTCGTTTACTCGTCTGTGTTTACAGAATGTTTCGGTTTCTGAACAGGATTGAGGCCGACCTTTTAATGCGGAAGCTAGGTTGTGGCCATCCTCTAGATAATATGTGAGGCACTCTAGCTGGCTTATGCCATCTACTGACCATTTATAATCCTCTTCAGTTCTGTGTTACATTGGATTTGGCATATGCTATCTACTGAGTTTTTTTATCTCTATGCTGTAGAGTTCTTTTTCAAGTGAAGACTGTTAAACTACTTTTTGCATATGAGTTTTATGCATTCCTTACAGTGAGAGTAGTGTGTGCTTCACATTAGCAGGACTTGAAATCCTTGTGTGGTGTATTCACAATATGAGGTGAGCATATTTCAAGTTTTGTCTAATTGACTGACTCCATGATTTCGCCATACGCACATGTGTGTGTGTGTGTGTGAGGATCATTAACTGTTTCATTTGTGAAATATGATACAAAGATGCTACTTAATTGGGCATGATAGAAATCGATGTAAAGGGGATATTTGGTGGTTCTCATATGAGTAATTAATTGTATGACTCAATGTGACTCTGCATGGACTGGTTATAATTAACGAGGGATGCATTTCAAATCAGATTGGCTCAATTTAACACCCACTGAGAATCAAACTGTACTAGGTCGTTCACAAAATTGAAAGCCAAAACAAATGGAAAAAATAATGAAAAATCACATCAATTCGATGAACAGTCCAATGGCTTCACAATCCTATCCTTGCAGCAAATTATGGGAACCTTACAAGCTCGCCTCTTTATTTTCAATTTGTGTTTTATTTGTACTTCACCATAATCGAACTTCTTCTAAAATGACTTTAATTTTTCGAAAGGACTCTACATGTAAAATCAATTCATATCAGTCCCTTTTTTACGTGGTCTAAATGGTCACATTCTCATCAAATAAAACCAGTATTATGTGTAAATCAAACAAAGCGACATTACTCGTTTTCTGCTTCCACTGTGACCATTTCGTCCATGAGGCCCTTCTGGATTTCAAAATATTCCTTAAAATGTTGCCCAATTACCACAATCCGCATCGCAACCAATTCATCGTAGGGTGCATGGGCCATTTACCTTATTCTTTATCCAATTTTTGCATTTGCCAACCTGTCAGGAATCAGATCACATCTCATAAATCATAATGGTAGTGTGGACACTAATTTCATTTCCCGAAAAGAAAAGCAGAATAGGTGAATTGTTGGACTGCGCCCCTTGCCTTCTTGTGAAGTCTCAGCAGCACTACAGGTTGGCAACTTCAAGGATTGAAGAGTATGTGCTCCATGCTTTAATGCTGATGATGTACCCTCCAAGTGAGTTGAATTGCATTAGTGAGGTGGAATTTTAAACTCATTGATTTTTTTTTTTTTTTGTTTTTTTAGGTGGTGTGTTGGTATGAAGTTTTGCAGAGTGCCCCACCAGCTAAATAATGATACTATGATTCCAAGGTGAAGAAGTCTAAGAAGAGTGATGAGCATGCCTATTGAGGAAGAGCCCATGCCAAAATCCAAGTCCGAACACATAACAGAGGCAAGTGGGGACAGGAACAAGGACAAATAAAGGAAGACGGAAAGGGGCAGACTAAAGGCCCGGGATGGTGACAGGCATGGAGGGATTCTGACAGGGAACGAGAGCGAGAGGAGACGGAAAGGTGGCACTAATTTTGTGCAATGTAAATTGCCATGTTTTGTTATATTAGATTTTCAAAAACTGCTAAGATGCAATTGGACGTATAAATAAATTGCCACATGTTATTCCATGTACAATTTTATATACAAATCCATCACATCATAAATGGGGTCATTGGCAACTTATTGAACAATCAAATGATGGAGAAAGTTTGAAATGGTGGCGCTAATTCAATCAATCCCAAATCTGAACTTATGCCATCCCTTGGTGCTGATTGCTCCACATAGTTTCCTAATGCCCCCATTTTAGGTGACATAAAACGCAATGTAAAAATTAACGAAATTATTCAAGATCACTGTAGCCTAAAAAATCATAGACCAACAATCCTACATTATGCCATTGTAATTATAATTCTAAGATGTTTACGTGCTTGACTAATCTCTCCACATGCAATCCCCTCGTCCCACAAGCATCGATCAATTATAAGATAAAGTCCATAAGGGTGTCATTGAGGGGAAGTGATGGTGAGGGTTGAACCCAAGACTTCTTTCTTAAAAAGAGACTTTTGGACCAATGTGCCAAGAGTATTGTTAATTTATGCATGAATCCCTTTGGAGCTCTCCACTTTAATGTTGATCTTAGCTGCCTTAATTATATCCCACATTTTTGTAACCCTCAATTTGCGCGCACGGTTGCACACCCCCCTCTATAATGGGAAGCACAAAATAGTTGAAATTGTTGAAGGAAGTGCAAAAGCATGAACCTTTAGAAGAGACCGTAGCGGCTAATGTATTTACCCCATCTTTTGAAGCATTTGGAACTATTGGCTCCTCATTAGCGATCCCCGTTCAAGTATATATGGTCAAGTAACTATCAAATCATATTAGCATTTGAAGGGTATTGACAACCCACAATCCATGGGTCCAGTGACTAGATTAATTGTATCAAATTTCCCTGAATTTTAGTTGTCAAATTCATCCGACTCTTTTTTCTTTTCATTTTTTTCCCCCTATAAAGCATCGGGCATTCCCAAACGTTTATGACCTCCAAATGTTCTGATTAAAACTAAAATGGAAAGACATAAATCAAGTTAATTATATTTTGTGTGCAATTGATCAACTTAATGGGATCAATTATTTTGTAGATCTTGATTGTCCATTTAAAAAAAAAAAAAAAAAAATTGGTACCCAAGAGGAGTTGATCATCTCACCACCCCCTAAAATTCTAGCTACCATCCTTATGGGAGAAGAATTGCCACTAGGCCCAAGGTTGGCCTTGATTGTCTTTTGCTGATGTATAATTAATGGTTTGCTTGTTTACAGTTGAGTAATGACTAAAACAGGATGGGACAGAGCCAATAAAAATATAAAATAAAAAAAATAATATATACATATATCTTAATTATACCAAGGCCTTCGTTTGTTTAATCGAATACTCCTATTTTTATGTAGCAAGTTGTTTCATTTTATTGGTTCATCGGTAGACCATCCATAACACCCTCATGATGATCGATCAACTTCTACCTTGTTAATTTGTTTTAGTCATATCGCATGGATTACGATATATTGTATGTGAGATTTAGAAAATAAAGTCTTGTATCGAGTCTTTAAATACATTTAATTGAAATATTTTGAAGTAGCAAGTTGCTGGCTTGTTTCTTTCTTTTCTCCTTTTTGTCGAGGTTAATTTGTCAGGTTTCGATCACCTGATGAATCTCAGTTAACACCCAGCCCACACGGCTTCTCCCTTTTATCTTAATTAAACATAATTATGGACTAAGTCAAGGATTAGCTTACCCAAAAATATTTTAAATAATATAAATAATAGCTTCACATGCATTATTGCATTAATAATATAGCATAGCATATCAGCTCTCTTTTTCTTAGGAGACACTAATATATACTTTGTGCTTTCTCTCTATGCTCTCTAAGTCTCTACGTTATTCATTTTGCTATCCATAGCTGCTGTCTAGCCTTGCATTCTTCCTTAGCTTGTGATTCTCATATTCGTTTCGTAGAAGTGAATATGCAAGCGAGTGTTGGTCATTTTGCGTCAAGGAGAAGAAGAACAAAAAGTCTCCTCCTTTGAAAGCTGAGAGAGGGAGGTATGCTTGCAAAAAAAAGCCTTTCCTTGTTTTCAATTGATGTGAATTAAGATCGTTCCAGTAGATATTTTGTCGTTGTCATGGTCGCAGTTTTGTGTTCTCTCGTTTTGCTTTGAATCTATTTACTTTCTTAATTTATTTAGTTAATCTATAAGGTCAATCGATGAGTTCAAGCCATGGATCGATCAATTGGTATGCTGATCTTGAATAGTAAAATATATCAGCCCACCGATTATTAGGTTTATTCATCCAATGGATTGGTTGATTGTCATTATGAGAACAAACAAATATCCTACTTGAAAAAGAGATATAAGGATTGAAAAAGAGATATAAGGATTCATTAAGTCTAGTGTTAGGAAATGACCCAGTTTTCAGCACCCCAACTCGGTTTGACCTTGGAAGCGCACGGCCCGAGCCGGAGCGCTCATGGACAAGTCTCGCGGGTTGTGGGGGTAACACCAGCAGGAAAATAAAAATAAAAAAAAATTAGGCCCGTTTTGGTAATTTGACTAGTTTGTGAGTCACATAAATAATCGCTTCTTTTAAGGTTTTAGATTGTAGTGCTTCTTTGTATTATTTTTCAAAACATAGTGAAATCACGGTGCCTCCGTGGGCATAGCTAGAGCTTGGGTGAACTACATAAATCTATTTGTTCTTTTTTCGCCTTTAATTTGTTTTCAATTTTTTTTTTTTTAATTTCACATCTCACAGATTTTGGAACCGTGTGATTCCCTGACACCTTGTGGGTGGGATGAATTCCAAAAGTAGTTTCAAGCAATAATCACAATCCAAACATAATTTTCAACCATGACATATCACATTCAACATAAATTGAAGCGAACGAAGTGAGACATAAGATGCATGTAGAAAACCCCAAAATGGGTAAAACGGCCAGAAAAAATTCAATCCACTATGAAAACAGGCTTATACCTTGATCACTTATCTATGGTACAAACTTTTCATCACTTTTCATACTCGACTACAACTCAATAGCAAGAAGCCAAACTCCGGGAAAAACAAAATGCATTATACCGAGGCTTTCATTTCTTTGGTTGCATACTTTTAAACAGAATTATGGACTCAACCAGCATTGGGTTACCCAAGAAATTAAAAAAACAAATATATATATGTATATATATATTCAATTTATTGGGTTAGGTGGGTAATTACAGGTGGGGATTATGTGATATGTCTAACACAATGCATAGCTGTCGCTTAACGGCCATTCTTCAAAATGGTAGTCAACTGTAATTCTAGCTTGTGTGCGTCATAGCATCTTGGTTCTCAATTCTCAAGAGGACATAAACTGTTTGTGCTTTCTCTCTATGCTGTCTTTCTCCTCTCTATGTTGCCATCCACAGCTACTGTCTAGTCACTACAAAAATATCCACTATTGCCGGCCTAGGTTTTTTGTAGTGAGTCTTGCATTCATCCTAAGTAGTGATTCTGATCATATTCGTTTTTGGCATTGATCTGCAGGTGAAGGCCTCTGGTCTGCTCACTAGTTTTGCTTTGAATCTATTTTCTGCAAACTAAAAAAAAAAAAAGGGAGAGAAGAAGAAAAAGGAAAAGGGAATTAAAAAACAGAAGTAGGTGATGGCAGACCCTATTACTCCGATTGTTCAAGCAGTTACTCCGTACTTGGTTGAACCAATTAAACGTGAGCTGAGCTATCTGTTTGATTACCGTAGTAATATTGAGGATCTCATAAAAAAATTGGAGGAGCTGGGGTTTTTGATAGGCAGGGTGGAGCAATCCATTCAAGCTGCTACGAATAATGCTTATGATATCCAACCTGAGCTTAAAACTTGGCAGAACAGTGTGAATGAGATCATTAAAAAGGTGGGGAAATTATTTGATGATGAAGAGAAAGAGAAGAAGAGTTGTTTCAACAGATTGCGTTGCAATTTGAAGTCACGCTACCAGCTAAGCAAGAAAGCAAAGAAAACAGCAGCAGCAATCTTACTTACAATCCAAGCTGGTGAAAAGTTTGACAAATCCGACAACGTGTCTTATCCTGTCCCTCCGCAGGGGATAGGATCCACACCCATCAAAGGTTATGAAGCTTTTGAATCCAGAATGTCGACTTTGAATGAAGTAATGGAGGCATTGAAAGATCCCATTATCAGCATGATTGGGGTATCTGGGATGGGGGGTGTGGGCAAAACCATGCTAGTGACAGAACTTGCTAGAAAAGTCAAGGAAGATAAATTATTTGATCAGGTGGTTATGGCAGTTGTATCCCAAACTCCAAACGTAAGGAAAATTCAAGAAGATATTGCATATCCGCTAGGTTTGATATTTGATGATATGGAGATCAACTCTCAAAGGAAAGATCGGCTGTGTAGGCGGCTGAAGAATGAGAAGAGCATCCTTGTTATTCTAGATGACATTTGGGAAAAACTTGACTTGGAGACGGTTGGAATTCCTTCCGGAGATGATCACAAGGGATGTAAGATAGTGATGACATCTAGAAATCAAGACACATTAAGCGACGATATGGGTGCTCAAAAGAATTTCTTAGTCAATGTTCTATCTGACTCAGAAGCATGGAATTTATTTAAGAAGATCACAGGTGATGTTATATTTCTGATTTAAAATCTTGGTTTTAATTTGTTTATTTATTTATTAAAATTATGTTGGTTTGATTTATTAGTTTTTACTTTTACCTGGTGCCTAATATGTGGATCTTTTAATAATAGAAGAGAAGAGCAACACTTTAAAATCTCTCTATATATAAGCCCATATTGTATCATTGGATAAATTCAATGATTTTTAAACTGTAGTTTCAAATTTATACTTATGTCTACTCTTATCCATTTGAAAATCTGATTTTCAAATTTCCATTTGAAACTTATTTAATTCACTCCACTCATTTCAATCTCTATCTCCCTCCCCTCCCCCCCCCCCCCCCCCCCCCCCCCCCTTTCCTTCTCTCCCCCTACAAAAACGTGCTTTCTCTTCCTCTAACCACTACAATGACCATTGTTTTCAAGGTATAGTCTCTCTCCTAGCTTTCTCAAACTTTGTTTCTTTGTTAATGTTTTGTCCCCAGAAGTAAATTCCAAAATTTATAACTTTGCTATTTTCCTTTTCCCAAATGGTGTTGAGACCAATCTAGGGATTCAATCATAAAAGGTTTTATGTTAATGACATTAATAATCTTTTTATTCGGAACATTATTTTCTTTTCTTTTGTTCATTCTTTTTCCATCAATTGTTCTCTCTCTTTTTTTCTTTTTCTTTTTTGCTTTTTTTTTTTTTTCTTAAAGCTATTTTCTATTGATTTTGTGACATATGCTTTGAATGATTTTGAGTGTATGAGCAATTCGAGATTTGGCAGTTTTATCAGCACACAATTAAGGCTCTCTAGAGGGGATCATTGTTTCTTGGGTCAAGAAATTTAAGCAACCCAATGCAAAAAAAAAAAAAAAAAAAAAATGGACAAATTTTCTCTAACAAGAGAGATACGCATGTCTCAATACATGCAACAGTAGACTTTTCTGTATACTAATTATCTATTTAAGTTCTATTTAAGTTATAATATACATTTTATGATCACTATTATTATCATTATTTGCCAACTAAATTTACCAAAACTCCATCTCTTATTTTCAACAGGTGATGTTGTTGAAGCACATGAACTAAAACCTACGGCGATTGAGATAGCTCAAGAATGTGCAGGTTTGCCAATTGCAATTGCAGCTGTGGCGAATGCATTAAAAAATAAGAGTTTGCCTATTTGGAAGGATGCCTTGCGACAACTAAAAAGCTCTACCCCAACAAACATCAAAGGAATGCATACAAAAGTGTACTCAACTCTAGAATTGAGTTACAATTTTTTACAAAGTGAGGAACAGAAGTCATTATTCTTGCTTTGTAGTCTTCTTCCAGAAGATTATACTTTCTCAACCCTAGACTTTTTAAAGTTTGGCAAGGGTCTGGGTTTGTTTCAAGACATTAGCACGCTGGAAGAATCAAGAGACAGAGTACATACGTTGGTCTATCAGCTCAAATCTTCTTGTTTACTATTGGAAAGCGACAATCCCAAATTAGTCAAGATGCATGATGTTATTCGTGATGTCGGTATATCAGTCGCATCTAAAGATAAGCATATGTTACTTGTGAGAAATGAAGTTGAATTGGAACAATGTTCGACAGAGGGAAGACTTAGAAATTGTCTTGCAATCTCACTGCCTTATAGCAAAATTCATGAGCTTCCCCCAGGTTTGAAGTGTCCAGAACTCAAGTTATTATTGCTATTAAGCAACGATCGTTCTTTGACAATCCCAGACACCTTTTTTGAAGGGATGAAACAACTGAAAGTTTTGGATTTGACGAATATTTGTTTTTCAACACTACCTTCATCACTTAATTTCCTTTCAAACCTTCAGACATTGTGTTTGGATAAGTGCGAGCTACGAGACATAGCCAGTATTGGAGAACTAAAAAAATTGGAAGTCCTTAGCTTCGCAAGTTCTGATATTGAAGAGCTACCAAGAGAAATAGGGGAATTGACTCGTCTAAAGTTGTTAGATTTGAGTGATTGCTACAAACTTAAGGTTATCCCATCCAATGTCATAGCAAGCTTATGTCAATTAGAAGACTTGTATATGAAAAGTAGCTTTGTCGAATGGGAGATTGATGGCAATGTGAGCCTTGCTGAGTTAAAACATTTGTCTCACTTAGTCACTTTAGATATACATATACAAGATGCCAACATTCTACCACAAGACTTGCGCTTTGAGAAGTTGATGAGATACAAAATTTTTGTAGGAGATGTTTGGGATTGGTATGGTGTCTATGAAACCTCAAGAACCCTGAAACTCAAACTCAATACAAGCATTCAACAATTTGGAATAAATATGTTGCTGGAGAAAGCTGAGGATCTATATTTGGATGAATTGAATGGTCTTAAAAGTATTCTTTACAGCTTAAATGAGGAAGGCTTTCCACACTTGAAGCATCTTCATGTCCAAAAAAGTTGTGAGATCGAATATATCATTAACACAATGGAACGAGTTCCAAACAGAGCCTTTCCTAACTTGGAGTCCTTGTTTCTTTACGATTTGATAAACTTGAAAGAAATATGCCATGGTCAACTTCCAGTGGAGTCCTTCTATAACCTAAGAAGAGTGGAAGTGCAATACTGTGCTAGTTTTAAAGATCTGTTCTCGTTATCCATGGCTAGAAGCCTTTTGCAACTCCAAGAACTAAAAATAGATGAATGCCAGAGCATGGATGAGATTGTTGCAGAAGGAGGAGAAGGATCAGAAGGCAATAATGAAGCAATGAATGAGATTATGTTCCCTCAATTACGTTCCTTGACACTGCGTTTTCTGCCAATGCTCATGAGCTTCTACTCCAAAGGGAAGACAAGGCTTTTCCTCAATTATACTCCTACAATTGATGTAGGGTCAGAAGAGATCAGTTCAGAGGGCGAGCATGACATTCCTATTCCACTTTTTAATGAAAAGGTATGTTTAATTTCTCGGTTCCTTTCAGTAGCATGTCTATTACTTAAAAGACCAAAACATAAATCAAAAACAAAAAAAAAAACAAAAAAACAAAAAAAACGAATTGAGGGAAAAGTCAAATGAGCTTCACACACTTCTGCAGCACAAGAACTCCACACAGTTCCTACAGTCCCTTGGTGACACTAGTGCAAGCCCACCACTAAATTACCAGCTTAAGAAAAATGAATCTCTTCCTTCCAGCATTCAAATCTCGCACTGCAAACACCATCTTAAATGCTATTCCTGTTAATTTAAAAAACTGTATTCTATGTTGCTCTTACCTTTCTAGAGAGTTGGGCATTGTTTCATTGATTTTCACATAGTAAAATTACGATAATTAATTGTTCAGTTTTTTTTAAAAAAAGAAATATGTGATAAAATGCAGCTATTTCCTGGGACTAGTTAACCAATTAATTTGGGATCCAAATTCCTTGATTCATTTCGGACCCAATAAAGAATCTAAGTCTCTCTTTAAAATAGTAAAAAAATTGTAACAGCGCTAGTAAATTATTTGATAATTCATCTATACTCTGTTGAAGAATATAAATCTCATTCTTTAAAATAGTAATGAAATTGATAACTCATCTATACTATTATTAAAGAGACTGTATGGTAATTTTCAATCATCAATTCACTAGCTTTATTCCTAAATAAGTAACAAAAGTTTAAGTTAAAGGAGAGTTATGGATGTATTTTGTTTGTGTATTTGTTGAATTATTTAAAAGAACCAGAAGTACACACTTCTTATGTTTCAATGTTTTTCCAGGTTGCATTCCCTAACTTGGAGGAATTGGACTTGGTGTACCTAAACAGTATGAAAGAGATTTGGCAAGGCCAATTTCATGCAAAGTCATTTTGCAGACTGAAAGTTCTGAACGTGGGAGGATGTGAAAAGATATTAAAAGTTTTCCCAATTAGTTTGCTTCAAAATTTACAGAATCTAGAAAAACTTACTGTAGGTGAATGTTCTTCACTGGAAGTGTTATTTGAACTTGGAGAAGTTTCTGGTGAGGTACGGCATGGTGCAACACTCCCACAGTTGAGGGAACTGACGTTGATTAATCTATCTAAGTTGATGCATCTGTGGAAGGAGGATTCCCCCCAACTAAGCCCAGTTTTTCAAAACCTAACAACTCTTTCGGTAATTTCTTGTGGAAGTTTGACACATCTACTGTTATCCACAATGGCGAAAAGTCTAGTTCAAATTAAAAGCATAAAAGTAGAAGGTTGCGTGATGATGGAAGAAATAATTGCAAGCGAGGAAGGAGAAGTGGGAAATGAGACGACTTTTAGTCAATTAAACTCTCTGAATCTAAGATTTTTACCAAACCTCAAAATCTTCCATCCAGGGAGTAACACACTTTCATTCCCATCCTTACAAGAAGTGTTGGTGGTGGAGTGCTCCAAATTGAAGACTTTCTCTAACGGAATTTTAAACACACCAGAGCTGGAGAATGTGCATATACAAAAGCTACTGTCCTCCCGTCCTTTAAAAGTGTTGAACAAAGGGGTGTGGAAGGGCGACCTTAATAGCACTATACAACACTTGTTCGCACATAAGGAGGTAAGGATCATTTGTGCCACAATGTTATCTCTTATCTATCTCTCCAAAGAAAAATCCCAAATATCCAAATCAATATTAAGTCTTTTCTTATTTTTATCTCTCCACTCTCTGGTCAGGATTTAGAAAACTTAAACTGAAGAAAGGGGTTGTTTGGCTGCCTTTTGGTTCTTCTCCACTCACAGGTATGTGTCTCTCTGTCTCTCCTCTGTCTTCTCTTTCTCTCTTCTTCTTCTTCTTTGATTGGTTTTTTTTCTTTTTTGCCCTTTCCATACCAATTTTCTAACTTTCAGCACACGATCTCTCTGCCATTTGACAAGGATGTGAATCTATTGTTCTTTTGATTTTGCCTCTTCTGGAATGCATGTAATATAATTGCTGCTAGAACTATATATGATATAAATATAATCCTGCTATAATACATTATTATTATCTCGTGTGATTATAAAGGGTGTTGAAAGTTGTTTGGAATGTGAAAGTGAAGAAGTTACACTTCGAGAATATTCTATCAGACATCTTCAAAACTAAGGATGAGTTTGGAATGTGAATTGCTTGTGATTTACACAGCATTTGAAGGTACACATCCATTAGCTAGAATGGAGCCACTATAAAAAATTGGAAGCATTCACCACCATCTATTGTATGAGATCAATTTCCTGTTTTCTTGAATTAGCACGTTTCATTTTCTTTCATTATTATTGTGATAGCTTCCATTTTCTTTTCTGCTCCTATTCACAATAACGGATTTCTTCCTTCAATTACTATGTAATCGTAACAGATCCATTCAATACCCATGGATGCACTCTAATAGTAAACAAACCCAAAATAAGGTTTTCAAAAGCAAGGTCGGAGTCCATTTCCAGTAGTACGTATATGAAACCTTTTGTCCATGCTAATGAATTTCTTTTCTAAATTTAATTACATTGTCTCCAATCGATCCTCTTAGAACCATCAATTACGTGCTCCATATTTACAGATTGTTTTGGTTTCTGAACAGGACTTATGTCAACATTTTTTATGCAGGAGCTAGATATTTGCCTTCCTCTAAATAATATGTGATACTCTCTTGTTGGCCAGTGTTTCCTTTTACCGAAGATCAGATGCTAAAGAGGGCTGTCATTTATAATCTTCTTCAGTTTTGTGGTAAATTGGGTTTGGCTTCTACCAAGTTTTATATCTCTATGCTGCCCAGTTCCTTTGCACCTAAGACTATTGAACTGCTCTTTGCATGTAAGTTTTCCACATTCCATGTGGTGTGTGTTCTATATTCACTGGAATTGAAATCCTTGTGTGGATTGACAATGTGAGATGAAACTGCTTTGATGAGGATATTCGAGGTTTACCTTCTTGACTGATTCTGTGATATCTTCCCACATACATGCATATGTGTGCACCTCAAAAGTTATGCAATATTATGTGTCAGGTTGATTTTGTACCTTTTCGAAAAATCATTAACTACTTAGTGAGAATACAATATTGAAAATGTTTGTCTGACATGATAGAGATCAATATAAAGAGTACGCTTGATGGTTCTCACATTAATCTTGCCTCTCTTCTGTATAGATACCCTTCCTTGGGCAATTATCTTCACAAGTGCATCCTTCCGCATTGATACAAGGATTGGGTACCTCTAGCCTAACAGCACAACCTAAGCACCCAATACTGCGATAGCTTAAAGCACTATGCTTGCCAATGCTATCATAACATTGGGTTAAGGCATCTTTTCGTGGGTTTCTGAAACTATCAACTCGTACTCCTTCCTACTTTTAAGAGGCTTATTTTTGTTTTTGTATGCTCAAATGTGTTATCATTTACCAACTTGGATTGATTAGAACAAAACCTAAACCCCTAACATAAATCAACCTCAAGTCCTTTCCCACTTTCTCAACATTAAGCCAATTCAATGGATAAAATTTGATTAAAATTTCATTAGGTAAAAAAGAAAAAGAAAAAAGAAAAGGGATCAACTCAAGCTTGGGTTATGTAAGTCAGTTTTTTTGAACTGGCCAATGTTGTGATGAAATTGAATTACCAGCTAATACACCATGTGTTGCAATAACGAAAATATTCTAGCACAATGCAGAGTTCGCTTTAGCATGCCAAAGCTGTTAGACCACAGTGGTGAAAACATCTGCAGTATGTGGTGGGTGATGGTTTGATTCTTAGCGCTAAAATAAAATTAAAAAAAATCATATTAATTCTCATATATTACTTCCAATTGGAATTAGTACTATTATTGGGTAGTTTAGAAGTACAACAGATGGACAAAAGGATTGTTTGATACAAAGGGGAAGAAGCTTTCATAACACTGCAGGGATTTTCTTGACTGCTTCAATGACCTTTGCTGAATCTCCTTCAATTATAACCTGTGAAATACCCGGTCTCGATGCTAATTAATGCCATCCATTATGCTTTCAGCACAGAAATATATATGTAAGGAGTGTTTACCATGAGTATTCCCTATAATGCAGCATGCAATAGCACAAATAGAATTCGCTTTCAGCAAAAAATTAAAAAAACCATCAAAAAACTGAGCTTTCACCTGTTTAGAGGTTCACCTCTGAATACATTGTGTGAACCAAGCTATTATGGTTTGCCCTTTTGGTTCATTTCCAAAGGTCCCTATGTTTACGACCAGTGGTAGTTTCCTGCTGAGAAGAAAATTTATTAATATTACAAGTAGCTTTATGGATATTCCCTTAAGAGTTAGGCTTAACATTATGACAAAAAAGGAAAAAAAATAAAAACAACCATGTACCTAAGCTTCCGTAACCCCACAAAAGAAAGGTCATCTTCTCAATATCATGCTCATGTCATCTTCCCAGAATGAAGGTCACATAACCAAGTACCAATAACACCCATAAGGTCTAAATTTTTTTAGTATATATACTTCTAACCTTCAGATTCACGGGAAGGACCCTGAAGGTTTATTAGTCTTGGAATTCCAGCATATTTTACTGTTAAACCACGTTGCTGATTTGAGAGGGAAGATTCCAATGCCATTTTTTTTTTTTTTGGTTGATTGGGGGGCAAAGCCCAAGCAATTCAAATGCCATTTTTTACCCAATAGAGTTTTCTTCCACATTATTAACTGGGATTTGGATACCTACAATGGAATTGACAATAACCCCATCCACCACATTCTCCCCTGTTTCCTGTAATTCATCTAATCGCCACAATGTGAAGGGGCCATTTTTTAAAATACACGTACCTCAAGCCCAAGAAGCATTTGATCGAAGGGAATCAGTTTTGAAGAAATCTGCATGCTTTAGATATTTTCTTCACATAATTAGGATCTTCCCACCTAGTTTAGCCATGGTTCGTTCATATCTGTTTTTTTTTTTTTTTTTTTTTGCTTTATGATGTGAAACCCGGACCCTATCCCGTCGGCTATTCATGGGACGATCAGGTAAACCCTGGATACCGGCCTACAACCTCCTGCAAGGCCGCAAGTCACAGGTTTCAATTAAGATTGGAATACTTGTCAACTAAGCTACTCATGTGGGTGAAATATTCATGTAGATCTTCGTTTTTGGGAATACCAAACCCCGTCTTTTAATTCTACAAAATTGCTCCCATGTGACCATGGCATAAAGAAATCTGCTATTCATCTCTAATTTATTTGACTAATTAAGTGGCAATACTGCAGTAGTCGCATCAACAAATACTTTTTTTGTATTTTTTAAGTACATATCACATCAATAGCCATATTATTAAGAAAAGAAATGAGAGATCAATAGCATTATTCTAACATTAATGAGGTGGCAGCACTAGCTAGCATCATATGATTATGGAGAGAGAAGCAATTTATGATAAGTTGGGGCATTGCTGCCAGATTAGCTTTTATGAGGGTCACTTTACTAGATTTGGACAGTAATTTGGATTTCCAGCTTGAAAGGAGATCAACATAGATATTTGCCTCTACCCTTGAATATGTGCCAGAAAGTTACCTCTATATACCATTGTCAATTGGTCATCCGTCATTATGGTTAGAGAATATATTTGCCAGTGGTTTGCCTCTAGCATTGTCAATATGGCTATAGAACATATTTTGATTAACCAAATTAGAGTGGCTGAAAATGCTCTAAATTGGTTTTCCTTCGTGTCAAGTCAAGGCTTGTTTGTTTGGTCAGAATCAAGGGGAACAAGAATGGAATGAAATGAGCTACTCACCATTGAAATCTCATTCTATTTCATTTCGATTCCCCTTGATTCCGGCCAAACAAACATGCCGTTAGTGTAAAATTGCTAGCCTTATATCTTATTATTCATCATCATTTGTAAAATTGCCTTATTACTTCCTGAAACAAAGCTTAGAAGTAACACGTCTTTGGACAATGAACATTGATGCGATTTACACACGTCTACGAGATACAAAAAACCTTCAAGCAAAATTCATTTCCATTCCAATCTTACCAAGGTACCGAGATCATGGAGTTAAAGTGCCGACAGTCAGATAAATACGTCTGGTTCAAAGTATCTTTGTATGTGTACCTATTTGTATAATAAACGTACCTGTCTTTTTAGTGATAACAATAGCGTGTACATTTTCCAAGCCAATTAATGTTTTTTCAATCCCAATAGATGACAGCAGCAGACTTTTTTCTTTTTCATTTTTTTTTGTTATAATAAGCAATTCGGAGATGACAGCAGTAGACCATCGCTTGCATGTACCCATCATTTTATTCCTATCTAACGTGACTGTCTATGTTGCATGCCACATTAGTCAACTTGCTAATGCGAAGCATGCCACACCAGTCGTCAAAAAAGACGTAATCAAGGAGACAAGCCGACATTTTCTTGGAAAGCGTATTTTCAACCCTAATTGTCCAAAATTTTTACCAATTGACTTGAGATTGAGTGTTTTTTTTTTTTTTTTAATTTTTATTATTATTTTTTTTTTTTATAACTAGAATTTCGAATTTGTGTCATTTTGCAAAAACATGCAACATACTAAATTCAGACTTAAAACAACCATCAAAATACGTCTGTTCGAGTAAGACAAGGCCTGTACAGGGGGCAAACCCAGTCTTATGTGTCAGCTAACCCTAGGGGTGTAACGCTGGTCCATGGCCTTAAACCACTAGTCCATGGAATGGGTCACTCCTACCTTCGCTTCCTAGCCTAGTGGCCCTCGAGTCAAATTGCCCTCAATTACCTTTTTTTCTTGTGTTGCTTGCCAAGTTCTACCCCAAGGCCTCATCAAAAGCCCAAGGCCCATGGGCAGCCCAAAGCCAGAAGAAAAAAGCCTGGCCCCAACCCGAGCCCAGCCTGAGTACCCTTGAGCTAGGCCTAGGCCTTTAGTTGAAGCCCGAAGCTCGATACTGCAGCCTTATATATAATTTTAAATATTTTCCAATTTTTCGAAGAAGTATCTTTTGGTGATCACTTATCAGATTAATAACTATAAAAGGATGTCTCCTGTTACCTTACAACAAATGGATAGTCAACATAATACAAAGTGAGTACTAATGTTCCCTATTTTGGTATTATGATGCGAAGTAGTCACCAAATTACTTTTTTTCTGTTTTTTTTTTTTTTTTGGTTACAACACTACCAGTAAGTTAATTTTGTTTAGGCCCGAAGCCCGAGACCCAAAAAAGCCAGAGCTCGTGAGCAGGGCCTGGGCTTCATAATTTCCCTCATAGCCCCGCCCGATGAATAGTGTAAGCCCGAAGAGCCCAGCCCAGGCTGATTTTTTATTTTAAAAAGCCCAAGCCCAACCTAGCCCGGCCCAATGACGAGGCCTATCTGCCCCCAAAACATTTTTTATCGTTGGATCATTCTTAAAGCCATTTAGTCTTGGCCATTCATCCTCCTAGCCTCTCCCTATAAATAGGAAACCTTTTCCCCTTACTTGGGTCATATCATCAAGTTTTAATAGACTCTTAAGTTGTAGTATTGTGGGTTCGATCTACCTCCTAGCAACCCCACAAAAACGCCTTAAGAGAAAGGGAAATGCTACATACAACAACCAATTGCGACAACCAACTGTGCAAACTGATGTGGCATGGTAAGTTGATATATCATGATAACAAGGAGAGTGCTAACGAAATGCCACGCCAATTGCTGTTTTTTGTTGTTGTATTTAGTTACTACCTATAGCACTACCCTTAAGAACTTCTTCTTAGTACTGTGGGTTCTACCTCCTCACACCCCTACACAAATGTCTCTTGAGAAGTTGAAGTGCCTGTTTGGGATAGCTTCAGAGTAGAATCAGAAGTAGAATCAGAAGCTAAATCAGAAGCTGAATCAGAATTAGGGGGGAGGTAGCTTGAGCAAATTGGCCTCAAAATCTATTTTGGGCTTACAATCACTTTTCTCATTTTTTATCCAAATACTCTTAAAAGTGATTATGGGCCATCAGAAGAGATTTTGGGCCTCCCAGAATCTCATCCAAACAGGCACGAAGACCCTTGGGTTCTAGTACGTACTATGGGTTCTACCTCCTGGCAACCCCTCAAAAACGTCTCAAAAAGATTTTAAACGTGTAAGTTCTTAGTACTACGTGTTCTACCTCCTGTCACCTTCATAGGAACAACTCATTCTCTTCCAAACCATTGCTCTTGAGTAACCTCTTAGCACCTTCCCAATGGAATCAATCCGGAACTCTACTAAATTTTTTGAAGCTAAGCTAGTGGAAATCTAACAAAACCCTGCCTCTATTCTTCAAGGCCAGTATGACTTGACCCTTCTCCAATATGATATGAATTGCATGATGTGATAATCTTGATGTAATGTGATATGCATGGTCCTCTTCCCTTAGGGTCTACTACTTGTGGAGGAATATTAACCCTAAACGTACTCTAAATCATTCTCTTGTTTTTTAAATTAAATAATTTTCAAGTTAAATATATATATTTTTTTAATTTTAAGAAAATATTTTCTTAAAATAAGAGGATAATCTTGTATTTTAGATGGATTATCAATCCTTTACAAATGTTAATACCCTCCCCATGTGTGTCTAGACTACATAGGCTTGATCCTCACAAAAGGTACGTAGGGCGCTTAGTTAAGCCCAAGTCTACCTAGAGTAGTTTTTTTTTTTTTTTTTTATAGATACAATATGTATCGTGTTGAGATAATTAATTAAGTTATTCCATCCAATAAAATGAGATCAGTTCGAGCAATGTGAGAGCCTACACATTGTTGCCTAGCTAGAACCCTTCCCCCATTGCAAAATACCTAGTCATTGGCCATGTTTTTGGTTCAAGACAACTTTTTCTCAAAAATAAAAAAAATAAAGTGAGACATGGTTCACCATATGAAAAAGGCATTTGCTCGCACTAGTAGAGGAACCCGGTGTGGGCCCTCACAACGTGGAAGCATATGATGTGCAGGAATAGTACCACTTATGTTAATAAGTACCATTTATGATGAAGGCTAATTTGTTGTTGAAGATCAATGATTTTGATTTCTTGCGTATGGAAATTTGAGTGGTTGCACGGTCAAGGGATATAAGGTTTGTCGATACGTGTTCTAGACTTTGAAAATTTCTTCCAAAGAGGTTCCGACTCCAAAAGAGGGCATTTAATCATAATTATTAAACTCAGACTGAATATTGACCCGGTCTAGAGATCGGGTCACTGGTTCAACCATCGGGTCACCAGTTGGACTGGTTGTATAATTAAAAAAATAATACAATTTCAAAATAATTATAAAAAATAAAAATTTGATAAATAAAATGGAGAAAAGTCTATATTTTAATTTTTATAGAGTATATATTATTTGAAATGTATTTGATTTGATTTGAAATGAGTACATTAGACATTAAATAATATATGTTGTGAGGTATTTAGAAACAACAAAAAGTGGTTTAGTGGTTGAGAGCCTCCAAAAGCCTTCTAAGTTTGTTTAGATAGATCTAGGTTTCAACTCCCAACCCTTACAAAATGTAAAGATTTTCTTAAACTCATTTCCTAGTAATAGAACCGATTGAGCACTAAGAGTGATGACATGGGGGATATCCCTAACCGTTAATAATAAGAAAAAAAAAATGGGGGGGGGTGGAATTGGCAATTAGTCCATAATTAGGTAAAATATTAACAATTAGTCAAGCAAATGTTTTCTTAACTCAATTAATTAGTAGAATGAAACTTATTTAGCAATTAATTACCTTTGTTTTTTAAATCTCTTGTTTACCCTTATTATTACTAGGGGAAATCAGCAGGAAGTCCACATTTAAGAACTTATAAAGTCAAAAGGACAACATGAAATCTTTTAATGCCCCAAGTCCACACTTAGCCTCAAACGATAACGTTTCAGTCTTCCATTTGCTGATTTTTTTCTCAAATACCAACCTTGCCCTTCTTGTTTGTTATGATATGCAATCAATGTGATTCCCCACATTGATTTTTTCGTTTTTTTCTTCCCATATTTCTGACATAAATAACAACCTTCCCTTTTTATTGCACTAAAATGGATTTTGCCACCTTTTCACATTTGAACTTGGAAATCATTATTCTACTGTCCATTAACACATTGATTAGTCTCCTCATAATCTCATTTCCATTGATACCAGGTAAATAGTCCTACTATTGCTTTCTCTTCTTCTAATATTGCTTTCCTAGATGATGTTATTTCCTTTCCATTGCTTACTCCTTTGTCATATGGATTCTTCCACGCAACCTCTATAAAGAATTGAGAAATCAGTCCATAATTAGGTTAAAAAAAAAAAAAGTCCATAATTAGGTAAAATATTAATAATAGGAAAAAAGGGGGGGGGGGAGAATTGGCAATTAGTCCATAATAATAGGAAAAAAAAGGGGGGGGGGGGAATTGGCAATTAGTCCATAATTAGGTAAAATATTAACAATTAGTCAAGCAAATGTTTTCTTAACTCAATTAATTAGTAGAATGAAACTTATTTAGCAATTAGTCACCTTTAGTTTTTAAATCTCTTGTTTACCCTTATTATTACTAGGGGAAATCAGCAAGAAGTCCACATTTAAGGACTTATAAAGTCAAAAGGACAACATGAAATCTTTTAATGCCCCAAGTCCACACTTAGCCTCAAACGATAACGTTTCAACCTTCCATTTGCTGATTTTTTTTTTCTCAAATACCAACCTTGCCCTTCTTGTTTGTTATGATATGCAATCAATGTGATTCCCGACATTGATTTTTCCGTTTTCTTCTTCCCATATTTCTAACATAAATAACAACCTTCCCTTTTTATTGCACTAAAATGGATTTTGCCACCTTTTCACATTTGAACTTGGAAATCATTATTCTACTGTCCATTAGCACATTGATTAGTCTCATAATCTCATTTCCATTGATACCAGGTAAATAGTCCTACCATTGCTTTCTCTTCTTCTAATATTGCTTTCCTAGATGGTGTTATTTCCTTTCCATTGCTTACTCCTTTGTCATATGGATTCTTCCGCGCAACCTCTATAAAGAATTGAGAAATCAGTTTAATATAAATGCCTAAACCACACAGATTGTCACGTAACTGTTACACAATTGAGGGGCACACGATTCACGTACATATACACAATTGTCAATTTAAACTGACATTGTAACTAATTATAGTAACAATATAATACAAAAAATGCAACTCATATAACTGTCTTCAATCTAATGTGCCTCACAAAATTGATGTTTCTCTCTAGTAACTATTAGAAAAAACCATGTAGCTATCTTCTGAACTATTTTCAATGACTACGTTCAACAAAACAATTATATTGTATTTAATCCAAGAACTCATAATCCCACGTAGATCATTCAAGTGTCATGTAACTATTACAACATTATATAAGGATAAATGCAATACCCTTTTTCAAACCAAAATAGTACTATATCACACAATTACCTGTTTACATTGACAATGCAACCATTTTCAGTGACAATGTAAATACACAATCTCAAGTTACTATATTCAAGCTCTATAATTGCCTTCAATCCCATCTTATCTCACAAAATGCATACAACTATCAGGTAACTATATTTGATGATCATGCAACTGTTTGAAGTATAAATACACAATCTCATTAAAAAAAAAAAAAAAAAAGGGTAGCTATTTTGGAGAACTATCTGATGCCATGAAGCGATTATCGAACGCATGAACTTCAAACAATTACAGGTATTGTGTATTTACACACAATCGCACCTCCAATTTTTCTTGTAAATCTTTCAAACACGAGGAAAAAAACCCATAAAAACTCATAGCCCAACAACAATCACACGCACTGTGTATTTATACATGCAAGCATCCCCTTTTTTTTTTGTAACTATTTCAAATACAAGGATGAACCCATTGTATAATATTTTTTGAATCCATTACTACTAGATGTGTAAATGTCATTATTGATCATCTGTGATGTTGTTTTTCACAATTTTATTGTGCAAAACCAACGCATTTTCCATTGATTAGCCCTAAAATAACATCGCACTCAAAAACACAAAAATTTGGAATTTTTGCCCTCATTTACAAACCCTATAAACAGTTACATCGCAAGTGTGATAGTAACCAGAAAAAATCGAATCTTTGTGTTCAAATCAAAGGATCTACATCTGTAAAATTAATTAACCATTGAAATTTATACACTTGCAAAACCCTAGAAAAGTTACATTAAACCCCAAATTGCAAATTAAACAAACAAGACAAAAAAAAAAAAAAACGAACTTTTTGGTTACAAATTGAAGGAAAGTAAAGAAAATCCAACAAAACCATGTGAGACTTACATTTCTGGGTTATTTATTAGATGTAAATATATCCCATTAATAGTTACTTGGCAGTCGTCCGACGTCTTACCGTTTAGTTGGAGCTCGCCTTTCTACTGAAATGAAAAAGACATGAAGTGCGTGGGGAAGTTGTTGCCGTACATTATCTCTATCGCAAATTGTTGGCCTCTAATAATCAACCCTAGAGGTGGGGCAAATAGGGTTAATGCAAAATAAATGGAACTTTAAAAACTTTTGCAAATATAGTAAATTAAACAATAATGCAAATAACACAATTAATGAAAGCAAATAAATGAGAGAGAGTTAGAGAAATCAAACACAAGATATAACGAGGTTCGGCTCTCCTGACTACGTCATCGCCTCAAGAACTCCACTTGAGGATTCCAAATCCACTAACCAATCACCTTCACGGGTGGAGATCAAACCTTTCACCAATCTACTTGCGGATGTAGATCAAACCTTTACAACAAACAAATTCCTTTTGCTCAACAAGGGTTTATGCCTAACCCTCAATCTCTCACAAAGATAGATATGAATTTGGTACAACAACAAATCCCTCTTGATAGAGTGAATGAAGAATTAATCTCAATCTAATAGGATAAGGACAATGAAAGCTCAAGTATGTGAATCTAGGGCTTGATAGTGGGTAGGAAGAGTATAATCTTTTTCCCTTTGTTAATCCATGCATCCAAAGTGTTTGAGACACCATTTATATAGCCTTGGATGGTTTATGACCGTTTGGTAGCAAACCTTTAAAAAAATAGAGCCGTTGGAGCACTTTTTGGGGCTTAAAAAACTAGCCGTTATTATGTCAGAACAAGGATTTTAGACGTCTTAAATCCATTTCAGACGTCTTATTCAGGCGTCTTAAATATCCAGAGAGTAAGTATAAGGGTTTGTGGAAAAGACTCAATTTCAGACGTCTTAAATCATTTCAGATGTCTTATTCAGGCGTCTTAACCTTTTCACACGTCTTAAACTTTTCAGACGTCTTATTCAAGCGTCTTAAATATCTAGAGAGTAAATATAAGGGTCTATGGAACAGACTCAATTTCGAACATCTTAAATCATTTCAGACGTCTTATTCAGGCGTCTTAAACTTTTCAGACGTCTTATTCGGGCATCTTAAATCCAGACAGCAAGATATAGGCTATTTTTCAATTATAGGTCCATAAATGATTTTCCAAGTAAAATTAAGACTTCTTAGGGTCATGATCTATGGTATATAGATTTTATAGTCATTGAGTTTTTAGCATTTAACCATTTACATAAAATCCTAACTCTCACCCAAATACCCAATTCTTCAATATCTTCGAATCCTTCACTTCATGGGGTTCTTGAGAATTGAATCTTCTTTTCCTTGAGGCTCTATGCTTCTCTTGTTCTTTTTGGCTTTCTTCTTATGATAACACATTTGAGCATAGAAAAAAACCTAGCTTATAATGATCAACTCAAATGATAAACATTAGTCCATAATCATCAATGCTTCGTTATCATCAAAATCATAATATATTCATGGAATGAAACCTTGAGGCTAACACGAATTTTTTGGGAGAGAACAAGGAGGCATCACGCCTGATTTCGGGGTGAAATCCTCTCCATCATATATGGAAAATATTGTTTGAAAACACTTTTGAACAGGGACTTAGTATAAGGATAGGGGCATTTTTGTCCAGTCAAAAGAGGTGGATTTGTGCCTTGACTAGATTTTGCATCAGGACTTCAACCTGCACAAGTCTAAAAAATAGGACCTAGCACCAAACGCCCCTTCTTACTAAGGGCACTCCTTTTTTTTGTTATTAAGGGTACCTTATGTAACTAATTTGATTTTTTAGTGTTCTAATTTTTAAAAGCTTATAACTTTCAATATATATATATCTGTTTTCAAAAAAAATTATATTTTTAGAACCTACTTATCGACATCTTCGGAACAAGATCCATATTGACTAGGTAATTATTGAAAAAATCGAAACTGTAAAATTTTACTACTTTTTAAAACTGATTCAAAATTTTACTACTTTGTAAAAGCATTAAATAGTAAATTTTATTATTTGTTTTGAATGGACAAAATTCCTTGGGAGGTGATAACGAAGATTAGAGAGGGAGAAAAAGCTAAAGGAAAGAGAAGAGGTAGAAGAGAGAGAGAAAAAAATGAGTAAAAAATTTGTCCCACATCTTTATTGCACTCCTTCAGTTAATAAAAAGCTAACGCGCGAGCTTCACATGTCTAACCTTATCCTTCTTCTTCATTGCTCTCCATGCATACCGTTTTCTACAAGGAAACCCATCTTCCTTTTTTCTTTTTTTTTTCTTTTTTGAAAGAAACGAGTGGTTTCATCAATTGATTCTCATATTAAATCCTAACGCAATGACCATACAATTCCTAGGACTACAATGTTTTCCAATTCCTAATTTGTTTTTCCCTAACCATCAATAGAACAAGATGACCTTTAAAACCAAAAATTACATGCAAATGACAAAAAAGGAAAAATATTGTAGATGGCTTTCGGAGGTCAAGCTTTCTTGGGGGACTTGGTAGCCTTTGAGGGAGATTTGGCTTCTTTGGTGGGCTAGCGGTCTTCTTGGGTAGGAAAACTAGGTTAATGTAGGGAAGGACACCAATATCAACTATGGTCACTCCATGTAGAAGCTTTCCAAGCTCTTCATCATTCCTCCAGCCAGTAGAACATGCCTTGGGATAATCCTGTTTTTCTTGTTGCCACGAGTTGCATTTCCAACCAATTTTAGTTCCAACTCGCTGTGCATACTGGCCAATTCTCCTAACCAAAAACTGCAGACCAGCCTTCAGCTGATGATCAGAGATCCATAGTGGAGTTGGTTGCAGCTAATGGATGTCGTTGGTGGTTATGGAGGTAGAGACTATATAAGAGCTTTGATTTATATATATCAAGGCTATTTTCATCATAAACTATAAAAGGGACTGTTTCCGATAAATTTGAATTTTGGCAGGAGACCATGGGATTGGTCCACATGGATGACAACTGGGAATTGCTGACTGAGATTCATGGCCTGTGGGAGAACGACAAGTGGCAAAGAAGATACACAGCTGGATTTTTGCAACTGCTGAATTTTGTAACTGCCTGCTGCAGGACGTGGGGAGGAAAAACAGAGCATGTGCGAGAGAAAAACAGGGGTTGCTGCCAAACGTGGAAGAAAGGTGGGCTGTAACTACAATCATGGGGCAAACATGGAGCATAAAGAAGCTGCATTTGTGGGAGCAGCAAGCCTAAAAACGTGGGCATTAGAGGCTGGTTTTTCTGCAGAATATGGAGTAACTGCTACAGCAGTTATTGGAAAAACGTCCAGGCAGTTGAAGGAAAATCAGTCCACTATAAAATGCAGAAATGAAGACTATAAAGGGGTTCCACAACCAACAATCCTTCTCAGGATCTTTCAAACATAGGAGTAGTTTTAATTACACTAACTTTCAAACTCTTTCTTGTAATCGGTTACTTTCAATCTTGCAAACAATTTCGTGTTTACTTGTTCTTTAGTTTGTGTGAAGTTCAAGCTTTGTGGATTGCTTTTCCAAATCATGTTTGGTAATGTATTCCTTCTCTTTTAATTTCAGTTTAATGCTCACATGTTCTTTTGTTTCTTTGTTGTCATTCACGCCTGAACTTTGAGGAATTCACTCCTTTTTCTCGTACAATCGCCTGATATTTCAACCACAATTCGTAAGGGGTTGTGAACGCACAATTCCAGGCTGAACTTGGGCTTGGCACGCCCGTAAAATCCATCGACCTGAGATTACCACTTTTAGTGCGAACACCGTTTTGGCACGCCCGGTGGGACCGTAGGTGTCAATGTCGAAAAGAAACACTCGTGCGACTGGAAGCGCCTTGGAAGGACAACAACCTTCTGAGGAGGAAGGCTCACTTGAGGATGTCCCTGTTAGGGAGTTCTCCATGTTGGAACGGTTGGACAATTCTATCAAGGATATGTCCAGGGATTTGTCCGAGGCTATCCAAGGCCTTGTGATCTCAAGTAAGAAAAATTCTTATGAGCAGGCTGGAGCTCTTCGTCAATTGTCTAAGACCATTAAAATTTCAACAACTAAGAATGAATTGGCACTTGGTTTGCTGACCAATGCTATTCAAGCACTCTTAGACAAAGAAAAATTAAGCAAGAGTCCTATGGACTCAAACCAAGAAAAGGTGAGTGGGGTGAATGTTGTCAATCCTTCTTTAGGGTTACCACTTCCTCGGCCTGATGAAGTTTATGTGCCTCCACCTTTTAGGGCTGGTCAAGTAGACCAACCAGTGACTGAGATTTCCCAGGGGGGAGGGGGCAAGAAAAATGGTATTTCCATTAGCCAAGAAACTGTAGGCCGATCAAATGACCAAAGTCCTTCAATTGTTCAAATTCCCAAGGGGAAAGAAGTTGTTGAAAGGGTGACAAACCCTCTGTTTGAAAATGAACCCAGGCCATATAGAGTTCAAACATCACCAGACTCTAATGTAGGCGGAGACAATAGGCAGTTTTCTAATGTTGTACTAAACAGTGGCCAGTTTAGGCCACAAGAGCCAGTTTTTGATAATTGCAATATGCCTATTGTTGAATATGCAGGCCAAAGGCATGGCCAAAGAAATTATGGAAATCCTCAGAACGGTCGGCTTGACCGTAATGAAGTTATGAATATGATCGAGCAATATGTTGGCCATCATCCTAATATAAGAATTCGTAGGCCAATGTATAGAAAGCCTTACCCTGAGTGGATTGACCAATGTAATGAATTTCCTAGAGGCTTTAGATACCCTGATTTTTCTTTATTTTCTGGGGAAGAACGTCGTTCTACTGTTAAACACGTTGGTAGGTTTACCATTCAATGCGGAGAGTTGGCAAACAATGAATTTTATAAACTCAGGCTGTTTGGGAATTCCCTAACTGGCCCTGCTTTTGTTTGGTATATCAACTTGCCTCCAAATTCTATTCAATCTTGGGGAGATATGGAGGAGAGTTTTCATATGCAATTCTATCGGTCTGAACCTAAGGTGACCATGGCGGATTTGTCTAGGTTTAGACAAATGCCAGGGGAGATATCGGAACAATATATTTCTCGTTTTGAGAAGGCTAGAACAAAATGTATGATACCATTACCAGAGCCCGAATTTGTTAGGCTGGCTCAAAACGGCCTGAACTTTGATCTCAGAAAGAAGTTTGAGGGTGTAGATTTTGAGGATCTGTTTGAGTTATCAACCAGGACATCGAGATATGAAAGATTGTTAAAAGAAGTTGATCAATATAACAGCTCTTATTATGGAACTTATTTTCAGGATCCTAACTATGAAGTTGATCTTGCAGAAATCATTGGCCAAAGGCCGATGGTATGCCCAGCTTTGCAAAGAAAAGATGTTGAGGTGCCTCCGCCGACTGCAACGACGGCTAGGAGGAACCCAATGGACGTGGGGAAAAAATATACGTTTGACATCTCAAAAGTAAGTGATATCTTTGATCATTTGTTGGCAGGGAAATATCTTAGAGTGCTGGAAGGTCATAAGGTTCCAACAAAAGAAGCCGAACAATATTGCAAGTGGCATGGGGTAAAATCTCATACCACCAACAATTGTGTAGTGTTCCGGAATCTTGTTCAAGATGGGATTAATCGTGGGATGTTGAAGTTTCCTGAAAAGAAAGATGATATGGTGGTAACTTCAGATCCTTTTCTAGTAGTGAATGTCGCTTCAGTCGACTTGAGGAATTTCAGGAATCACGAAGTCCATGGTGTAAGGATTCCTCCAAGGCCTGAATATAGCCAGAGGCCTACGATGGTTGTGCCAGGAAATTAGTCTCAGATGTGTGTTCAATGCCAGCAGCAGTTTAGGCCTCATTATAATCGGCCTAATCACTATGTTGGTGGAAATCCGCGGCCCTATGTTCCTGTGAGGCCAATGCCTCTAGTGAATAAGAGGAATTGGTCCTGGCATCGGAAACCTTTAGAGTCCAATCCCCAGATTAACAATGTTTTGCAGGTGAGTGCTGATGAAGGTGAAAGCTCAAGGCCTGCTAGAACAGTCAAGCCTCCTGTGACCAAAGAAGGGGTTTGGACAAGGCTGCAACATCCCAAATTTCCACAACCTCCTTCCAGAAGTCAAAAAAGAAGGATGCAGCGTCGTAGAGCTTCAGAACGAAGGAAAGGTGAAGGCCGAGGAAAAATGGAGGAGATAATGGTTGACAGAGTTGAGGAAAAGGCGAAGATTGGGATTTTGCCTGTTGTAGAAAGAATTGAACCAGATTCTCGGCTTGAAGAAGGAAAAGGCAAAGAGGTGGTTATAGAGAAGGACGAAGCTGAAGATGAAGAAGGGACGAGGAGTCATTTACTATTTAGTTCGGGTCTTTACCTCCTGTTGTTGGCTGCAGTATGGTTTTTACTTTGCCAGTTTCATTTCAGGCCAAGCCAGATCAAAGTGAGTACCCCAGCGGCCTTAATGAGTCCAGTTTCGATGAAAGAGAAGAGGGAAAAAGAAGAAACAGAAAGGATGGTTTTTGAAAAGCCATCTAAAGATATGACTCAGCATTTGAGGCCGTTATACATCAACGTTCATATGAATGGCAGCCCTGTTCCACGTGTCTTGGTGGATAATGGGGCAGCTGTTAATATCTTGCCTTCAAGTATGCTTAAGACTTTGGGGAAAACTGAAAAAGATTTGATCCCTTCAGAGGTCACAGTGGCGAATTTCTCCGATGGAATAACCAAGGCAAAAGGTGTACTTCCAATATACTTGGCGGTTGGAAACAGGGAGTCTTTGTCGGCCTTCTTTGTGGTCGATTCAACTTCGTCTTACAATGCATTACTTGGTCGTGATTGGATACATTCCAATGGTTGTGTTCCATCATCGTTGCACCAGTTTCTAATCTTTTGGAATGGTGACAAAGTAGAGATCGTGAAGGCAGACCAGAAACCCTTTCCAGTCGATCAAATTCAGCAGAAGCATACCTCTATGGTGAGGAGGTTGGCCCAATCAAGTTCGTAGGGATTGACAAGTACGGAAATCCAAAGAAGATGACAACAGAAGTGAATTCTTTTCCTTTTGAGTCTGTTGAAAAAGTGATGAAGGAAATGCACCGGCCTAATGTTATAATTCCTTACAGGCCAGTGCAGAAATGCATTATAGAGGAGGTTCCATGAATAGTACGATCAAGAGGAATGAGCAGGAAGAGTGTTTGGCAGCTCTTTCTCAAAGACTGTTTGTATATGCCAAAGAGAAAAGCTTGTTTGATGTTTCGAAAGCAGAATGTATTATGGAGGCTGAGGAAGAGTCAAAAGAAGAGGATATCGGCCTAGAAGAATTGGAGTTGGCACTAGCCAAACTTGATGACCTTAAGGCCGATGTTCAAGACCCTTTGGAGGAAGTTGAGTTGGAGAGAATGGAGAAAAAAGACCTACGTTCATCAGCCAGCTATTAGATGATGGCTTTAAAGTGGAGTTGATTGCCTTGTTGAAAGAATTTAAAGATTGCTTTGCCTGGGATTATCATGAAATGCCCGGACTGGATCGCAAGTTGGTGGAGCACCAGTTACCAATCAGACCAGGTTTCAGACCGTTCAAACAACCACCAAGGCGTATGACAGCTGAGGTCACTTTGAAGGTCAAAGAAGAAGTAGAGCGGCTTTTGAAAGCAGGATTCATTGTACCAATTAGGTATGCTGAATGGGTATCAAGTGTAGTCCCTGTTGTTAAGAAAAAATGGCAAATTAAGAGTGTGTGTGGACTTTAGACATCTGAATTTGGCAACTCCTAAGGATGAGTATCCCATACCGGTGGCCGATGTACTAGTTGATCGGGCTGCCGGGCATGAGATTTTTTCTTTTATGGATGGCCATTCTGGGTACAACCAGATTTTTATTAATGAGGAAGATATTCCTAAAACTGCCTTTAGATGTCCAGGAGCTGTAGGAATGTTCGCTTGGAGAGTAATGCCCTTCGGCTTGAGAAATGCCGGGGCAACTTACCAACGGGCTATGAATTCAATATTTCATGACATGATAGGCAAGTTTTTGGAAGTGTATATTGATGATGTTGTTGATAAGTCCAAAGGAAATAAGTTCCATTTAGAAGATTTAAAAAAGGCCTTTATAAGAATGAGTAAACATCAATTAAAATTGAATCCTTTAAAGTGTGCCTTTGGAGTAAAGGCAGGGAACTTTTTAGGATTTTTGGTTCATCAGAGAGGAATTGAGGTAGATAAAAACAAGGCCAGGGCTATCATGGAAGCTAAGCCTCCTCAAAATAAGAAGGAGTTGCAAAAGTTTTTGGGAAAAATTAACTATCTGCGGAGATTTATTTCTAATCTGGCAGGGAAAATAGGAGTGTTTTCGCTGTTGCTGAAATTATGGGCGACGCAAGAATTCATTTGGGAGAAAGAGCATCAAGAGGCTTTTGATCGTGTTAAGTAGTACTTGACAAGTCCACCGGTCTTAATCCCACCTTCTCCAGGCCGTGGACTCAGATTTTACGTTTCAGCGACCGAGAAGTCCATTGGGTCTATGCTAGCTCAAGTCAATGATAGAGGACAGGAGCAGGCTGTGTATTACCTTAGTAAGACTTTGACAAGTGTTGAGCAAAATTATACTTTTATTGAGAATTCTTGTTTTGTAATTTTCCATATTGTTATGAAGCTACAACATTACTTTGCTAATCATACTGTTTCTATTATCTCAAAAAATGATTTGGTGAAGTATATGTTGTCTAAGCCTATTTCTAGAAATAGAATCGGCCGTTGGTCTTTCGCAATCTCTGGATATGCATTGAGGCATGTTCCTCAAAAATCTGTAAAAGGTTAGGCGCTAGCAGACTTTCTGGCCGATCATCCTATGGACATTGAAGAAAAAGAAATCGAACTGGATCTGGGGTATGCAGACTTGTCGGCCTGGATACTGGAATTTGATGGTTCCAAGACGGAGAAAATGTGTGGAGTAGGTGTCACACCCCATTTTTGTCACCTTAGCTAGAACATATCATTTCATGTAGGATTTTGAGTCCTTTTTGAGTCTAGTATTTTGCATTGAGTTTCTATGGCATTGAATATCATGTGTATGAATTTTGAAGTGATTTGGAGTTCATTTCGATGGTCAATAAGAACTTTTGCGACTTGAAGGGCATAATCGTCTTTTAAGCCGTATATTTTCCATTTGACCTTGGAATGAATCCCGAGTCATCCCATCAAGTTCATATGATTATATAGAGTCCATATATAGGTTCAATTTCATGAATTAATGGTTTAAGATCAATTCGGCTCGTAATGGTTCGGGTTGGCTAAAAGACCCTTTCTTGGTTTGCTCAAATTGACTCATAAGACCCAACCAATTTTCTCTCAAATAACTTCAATTGGGCTTTATTTATGTCCTAAACATGTTTAGAAAGATCAATTTTCGATTGGGAAAGCATTCGGTTCGACCTTGTGTACAAACCCAGCTTAGCGACGGTGAAGCACCATGGTTAACCACCTTTGTAAAACCTAACCATGCACCCATGGTTGAGGATTTTTGTCCTAAAATGCTTAAAAATGTGTTCCCCTTCGAAACACGGTCGTTTTGGCTTTTATTTCGTCAAAATCGGACTTAATTTGAAGATTTTAGGACTTCTACAGCAAGTGGGAGTCAAAAGCGGAGCAAATATAGGAGGGCCTCGGGTAACCGTCCGGGGCTGGACGGTCAGCCGTCTAGGCCCAGACGGCTAACCGTCCAGGCCTAGTTGGTCACCCGAGGAATCCTTCTTTAAGTCAAACTCTGACTCCTCTATCCCTCTTTTGACGGTTTCCTCCGCCAAAACAACTTGTCTGAGCTTAAGAGTGTGTAGGTTTGAGTTGTTTGAGCACCAAGAGAGTCTCTAATAGCCCTAGGATCATTATTTAATGAATTAATCCTAGCCATTGGTTTAGGGGGTCAATTCTCTATATAAAGGACATGATATTCAGCACATAGGGGAGGTTAATTGCACTTTACACTTAGAGAGAGAGGGAGCTACGAGTTTGGAGAGCTAGAAGGACTTCAAGAGGAGGCTCTTCAACCCCAAGCAAGCAAGGAAACAAGAGGTTTGAAGACAAGGAAGAGTCTACAAGAGGTAAGCCTATCCCTTTAGTGCTGAACATGAATTCTCTGCTTCCCTTGCTTCTCTTTCTTCTTCTTCTTCTATGGTAGTTCTAGTGCATGATATAGCTCCACATGTTAGGTTAGTTCCATGTTTTTAGGATATTATATGAATGATTTTAGGATAGTTTATGGCTTTATATGCTTGATAATCCCTGGTTTACCAAGGATTTGATAGCCTGATTCGCTCTATCTTCTTAAATCATGCATAGTTCACATGTTTAGGTTGCTGTGATAGTTATCATGTGTTGATGTTCCTGTTAGTTAATATATGCTATATGAATGATATTCATGATAATTTGAGCATGTCTTAGAGTCATTTCATAGGTTTTAATGCATAGTTGTGAGATTAGGGTTTCAATAACCCTGAAGTCGCATAGGTCTTATACAGCATGCTTAGCTTAGCTTTCTGAGCTGTTGCTCATCATAGTCATTCTATATATGCTGCATATAGTTGAATCATGCTAGGTTTGCATTCATATAGTATATTTTATAGGGTTTTTGGAGACGTTATCCTTTTTTAAGGATAATTATCCTTTTCGTTGAGTGAGGTTTTGCATGAGAGTCTCCTGTGATGTGTTTAAGCATGAAATCTTTTCTGTTGTGTTCTATGGTATATATTTTACGTAGGATATGCTGATTGCACCTACCCATAACGACTTTCTTACGTGAAATTATCCTAGGATAGTTTCGCTTAAGAAAGCTCGCCGTAGGAAGGTCTATTTTCATGTTCTACATAAAATGACATCTTTTTCATTAGAGTATGCTTTGTTATCATGTTTATTGATGTTATTGGAGTCTCTTATGCTTGTTAGTGTGTCTTTGGTAGGTTTTTATGCATGTTAGTTAGGTCATTGCATGTAGGATTGAGTTAGAGTCCTTAGTTATTCATTATTCTTGTTGTTTGCATAATTAATGGATGATTTTAGGCTTTGTCAAGGTTCTGTCCAGATTAGGATATTGTTTTCTTTGCATGATTGTGTGCACTTGTAAGGGTGCAAACAGGTATAATGCTTGTCCAATTGCAAATAGGGCTGCTATGGTCTGAAATGGCTAATGTTTGGAGCTTGTGCGCTCAGGTAAGTAGGGTTTGAAGGTGCCCCAATTCACCTTTCTTTTCTTTCTTTTCTCTTCTCCCTCCTAGGGTTACTTCTTAATACAGGCTTATGGTAATTATCAAAGGTTTCCTTCAATATAAAATTCTGGTTTTTATCAAGGTTTTCCTCTTATGGAAGTTTCCTGTTTTGGATTAAATCAATATATTTTCAAATGAGGAAACCTAGGGTTATTACCATAGGTTTGTATTAGATTGTAACCCTATTCTTTTCGAACTACGTGGACTTTGATCCATGTATTTCGCTGCATGGTACGTAGGCGCTCTTCGTGAGGCTCAAGTCCGTTCTAGGATCCAAGTATCCTAGGCTTTTCTTTTCTTTTCTTCTTTTTTCTGTTTTGTTTTGTTTGTTTGATTATGCATGAGATGATTCGATGGAATATATGATATGCCTGCTGCCTTGTGATGATATATGATGATATTTGAGTGGAAAAGATCTTAAGTTAGCCCAATCAAACTAAGAGACCAACTCGGGCGATGTGGGTGCCTATGGGTTTTTGCCCAGAACCTTCCCACGTCGTAATTTAGCCCCCAGATCCAATTTTCTGGTTTCAAAGACTGTGTTTTTCCTTTAATGGAGTCATGTGGTTTTGAAAATAAAACATTTTTATGGTTTTCCTCTTTTCCTTAAAAATTGAGGTGGCGACTCCTTTTTGTTTGTTGTCTTTAAACCCCCCTATTTATATTCTTGCCAAACCCTTGTGGGCGCCGCGCTTTTTCGTGGGTTCACAGTTTGGCGACTCTGCTGGGGATATCGAGGGCTAGACTCATTTAATTTGATTGGGCTAAATTAATTTCTTATTGTTAATTAAAATCAATCACATTGCATCCGCTTGATTGTGTGCTTTCATTTATTGCATTGTGTGCGCTACTGTTGCATGATCACTCAATTGTCCCTCGATGTATCCTTGCCAACTGATAGCCTAGTTCGACCTTGGTTTTCCTGATTCCATGTGTTGGGCGAAGCTATCAAACCTCTCTTGCCAAGTACCCTTGGGCTTGCCCTTGGGTATATCAAATGGATCAATCACGTACTGCTGGACCCACGCGACATTCCTGATGTCACATGTGGTTAGGTATAAAGATTGGTACAAGCAAAGTTGAGGACCCTAGCCTACCCTCTTAAAAGAAAGAATTGCATGTAATAGGCCTTCTAGGGCACCGTGGGATCACCTATATGCACACACATTGTTGTGATGATATGCTGCCGTGTTTGTGATGTGTTGCCATGCTTTGTTGATTGAGTGGGTAATTAAAGGAAACTTTACATCCTACATCCTTAATACGTACCCTTCCCCATGACCCCTACAAGGGTAATTGGTTAAGAGAACTAATTAAGGGTGTACGTTGTAAAGATTTTGAGATAATTATGGAAGCTTAGGATGGACCCTTAGGCTGAAAAACTGAGTATTTACCCTATGGTAGAGGGAGAGACGTGCTGGCTTGGATCCGCAATCAACAAGGGCGCCTAGTCAGTGCTGATTCCATCACTAAGTCGGATATGGCTGAAGAAAGAACTAGCAACCGGGGTTTCAACCTTGAAGCCGCTTTGAAAGCTATCATGGAAAAGCTTGATCACACTACCCAGGTATCCGAGACCGCACTCAAGTTAGCTCAAGACTTTCAACAGAAGAACTCTGAACCTGAATCTAGGGCCCGTGCCACTGATAACAATCAAGGATCCAATGAGTCTGAATCCGCTGAGGAACCATTAGGAGAAGGGGGAGAACTACCCAAAACCAAGGAAGGGGAAACCAAAGCCACATCAAGGGAGAGCTCAACCGTCCTGGCAAACAAGGTCGAGGCCTTAGAACGAACTCTGAAGGGAATCCGCAGGTCTGATGATATGGTGGACATCCGCACTTTGTCCTTGTTCCCAAAGGCTCGCATCCCGTTACAATTCAAGATGCCGGAGTTGGAAAAATTCGATGGGATTGGCTGTCCTAAAACCCACCTCAAAATGTATGTGCGAGCTATGCACCCTCGAGGGGCGAACGATGAGTTATTGGCTCAAATGTTTCATGAGTCATTAGCAAGTTCCGCCTTGAAATGGTTTTTGTCATTAGAGGAGAATAGAACCAAGACTTGGGAGGATGTGTGCAATGCATTCACGGACCATTACAATTATAACACTGAAGTGGATGTTACGCGAAGGGACTTGGAAACCACTAAGTAAGGGGTTAACGAGACTTTCTCCGCCTTCATCACTAGGTGGAGACAAAAGGCTTCTAAGATGACAGACAGACCGAACGAGGAAGAACAGATTCAGTTGGTGGTAAAGAACTTGCTGCCCGTATATCACAAGCATCTCTTTGCTCATTACTTTCCGAACTTCAAGGCTCTTGTTGGGGCTGGCACACAAGTTGAAGATGCAATCGCCGATGGAACAATCAAAACGGAGGAGGTCCTAAGGAGTCGAAGGACAAACTTTGGAGGAAAACCCAATGCTGAGGTCAATACCATTACCCAACCCACTCGCCCTTTCTCCCTAAATGACTCCACCTCACCTCGCCAATTCACCGAGCTATACATGCCACTCGAAAGAGTCTTTGAAAAGCTGAGAAGTCGTGACCTCCTGAAACCCCTCGACCCAAGGCCTCCACCAAACCCATTGCCCAAGAACTACAATGAAAATGAATATTTCAAGTTCCACCAAGCCAAAGGCCATCTAACCAACCGTTGTTACCGCCTCCGCCATGAAATCCAAGATTTGCTCGACAAGCAGATCATTTCACCACCCACCGCACCTAATCGCCCAAATGTCACTCGAAATCCCCTCCCCACTCACAATATGCCTCCTCCCAACAACATAAATGCCATCGAGCTAGGCTCGTCCCAATCCCGTCAACCCATAAGGCGGTACACGCCGCTTTCCATTTCCTTGACCTAGGTTTTCCACCAATGTTGTGATAAAGGGCTTATATTGCCATGCCATTCAAAGCCGAGGCCTTCGACTCCTCACCAATTCTGTTTGTACCATCAGGCGCCCGGACATGATACGGAGGACTATGTTATACTGAAAAAGGTAGTTCAAGACCTTATTGATCAAAAGGTTTTGGTATTGCCAAAGAAGTCCATGCAGCGACAATTGAAAGAAAGGTTCGAGGCAGGAGATCCTAAAGTGGGTTTATTGGGAGAGTCGTCCGGAAAGTTTGATTACTATGTACTCTATCCCGACCCCATCCCTGAGGAGCCTATAATCCCCACAGGTTGGGATGAGTTGCCAGAGGAAGTCCAAATGGAAGAGATCGACACAATCACATGGGATGACCTCATAGGTGACGTAGGAGAGATTGATGATATGTGGATGAGCGATGACGAAGTGGAGCACATAACTAGAGGGGGTCGCCATTTCAAGCCTCCGCATTTAGAATCTGACAACCCATTGGGGGACTTGGAAGGTAATCGCCACCTCGACCTGCAAGAAGAAGAGGACGAAGTGCTTAGGCAATTGAGAAAGACTAATGCCAACATCACTATATGGGGTTTGCTCATGGCCTCTTACAAGCACCGTCAGACTATCTTGAAGTTGCTGAACCAGATACAGGTTCCTGTTGACACATCTCCGGAAAATTTGGTGAACTTGGTGAATCCAACCTCGAAGAACTCAACCATTGTGTTCTCAGAAGTAGACCTACCTAAAAGTGGACCTAGCCATTCGCAAGCCATGTACATCACTGTCGACACCATGGGAAAGAGAGTTCCAACAGTCCTGATTGATAATGGTTCCGCTCTTAATGTGTGCCCTCTCAGAACTGCCACCGTCTTGGGGTTGGATCCAACAGACTTCACGCCATCTGGGCAAACAGTGAGAGTCTATGATAACACCCGTAGAGAGGTGATTGGAGTGGTCACTTTGCCGCTGATTATGGGGCCTACAGAATTCAGAGTGGAGTTCCAAGTGCTGGACGTCCCGTCGTGCTTCAACCTCTTGTTGGGAAGACCTTGGATTCATCCTGCAGGGGCTGTCCCTTCTTCATTACACCAAAAAGTCAAGTTCCCTTATGAAGGGGCCATTGTCACACTCCAAGGTGAATTATGACTTGAAGTCGTCAGGGGTACCCATTTGCGAGATCAAGCCCGAGCCCGTTGATGCACCATTGTCTGGGTTCGAGTATGTTCAATGCATAGAGAAAGAGCCGGAACAGAGAGAATTGATACCTCTCGACTTTTGCCCTCATGGCAATTTGCATGTGGGGAACATAATGAAGAAAATGAGTTTCTTCCCAGGCATGGGACTAGGACGCCATCAGCAAGGCATACCGACATCCGTTCAGAGCCGCATTGTCACCTATACCTTCGGATTGGGGTATGAGCCTTCCAAAAAGGACCGTATGGAGATGTTGCAGAGAAGCAAAGAAAGGGTCAAAGCAAAAGCAGAAGGAAGGGCGCCAGATATCCGAATCTCGCCATACCGACCTACCTTGAATGGTTACTTTGTTAAGGAAGGGGAGGACTTCCTATTCTGTGGATTCCCCGAACCATCCATTGACAAAGCAACTAAGGCGAGAGTTCCGGGGTTTGAAATATTCTTTACTGAGTGGTATCCCATTACTGCTACAATGGTTGACGATGAAGCGATCAAGGATGACTATTGGGAAAAGAAGAGCGAGGACTGGGCAGAACGGATGGATTCGGAAGCCATGGTTACAATGTTTCAAGATATGGTTCTTGTTGTAGAGGAATCGGATCTCGAGTGTTCTTCAATTCACCATGCAGCCATGCCGCTCCTTAATTGGTATCTTGAAGAAGGTATCATTGCAGAAGTTCTGGAGGGCGAGGATCTCGACTTACCTGATAGTAGTTTGTAGGTTCCTTAGTAGCTTGTCTTAGCTTTCCTTTCAAATAAAGTGTGTCCGCCTAGCCCACCTTGTGGAGTTAGGAGTCGTTCCCTAGTTGTGGCACATGTGTTTTCTTTTCTTTGTTTTGTTTTGTTAGTTCAGTCAATAAAGTGTGTTTCTTTTCATTATTTGCAGTGTTTCCTTTCTCTCTTCTATGGATATCTATGGCATGGATATAGATCCTAGGAATGACGTCCCCCCGGAGCTCGTCGAGCAAAGGAAAAGGGGCGTTACCGAACCTAACATGGATGAATTGGAATCAATCAATCTAGGGACAGATGAATTGCCAAGGATAATTAAAATCGGGATAACTCCCTCACCTACTAAAAAAGAAAAGTTGATAATACTTCTAAAAGCCAATGTAGAGGCCTTCGCATGGTCTTATGAGGATATGCCTGGTATTGATCCAAAAATTGTGCAACATTACATCCCTACTAATCCCACTAAAAAGCCTATAAAGCAAAAATTAAGAAGATTAAAACCAGAATGGGCTTTGAAAGTAAAAGAAGAGGTAACTAAACAGTTAGATGCCAGGTTTCTCCAAGTTGTGGAGTACCCTGAGTGGCTGTCTAACATAGTGCCTGTGCCTAAAAAAGATGGGAAAGTGCGAATGTGTGTTGACTTCCGCGACCTTAATGCTGCGAGCCCAAAGGATGATTTCCCTCTACCGTATATTGATGTGTTGGTAGACAGTACAGCAGGCCATGCTCTTCTCTCCTTCATGGATGGGTTCTCCGGTTACAACCAGATAAAGATGGCGCCTCGAGACATGGAAAAGACGGCTTTTATCACGCAGTGGGGCACGTATTGCTACAAGGTAATGCCTTTTGGCTTGAGAAATGCTGGGGCTACTTACCAAAGAGCTGCTACGACCCTATTGCATGATATGATCCATAAAGAAGTAGAGGTGTATGTGGACGACATGATAGTCAAATCTGTAGACCGGGAAGGACATTTCGCGGCATTGGAGAAGTTCCTGTTTATTGCTGTTCCATTCGAGAAGGAGAGGTAACAGATGACCACCCTTGGTTTTATGACATAAGAAGGCTCATTGAGGAAAGAGAATATCCGGAAGAAGCATCTCGCGTGGATAAGCGAACACTGAGAAGATTGGCAAGCCATTATGTGGTATGCGGAGGAAAACTGTATCGGAGGTCTTACGACGGAATTCACTTGCTGTGTGTCACGGAGGAAGAAGCCAGAAAACTCATCGAAGAAATCCATGAAGGAGTGGGAACTCCGCATATGAATGGATACATGTTGGCTAAGAAGATCATGAGACTAGGGTATTACTGGTCTACAATGGAAAGGGATTGCTATGCCCACGTCAAGAAGTGCCATAAGTGTCAGCTCTTCGCCAACGGACAACACTTGCCCTCCATGCCCTTAACAAGCATGTCAACTCCGTGGCCGTTTGCAGTATGGGGAATAGATATCATCGGACAGATTAAGCTGAAGGCATCCAATGGTCATGAATACATTTTGGTAGCCATCGATTACTTTACCAAATGGGTGGAAGCAGCTTCCTTTAAAGTTTTGAATGCTAAAAAGGTGGCGCAGTTCATACAGCTCAACATTATCTACCGATATGGGGTACCGCACGAGGTCATTTCAGATAACGGTCAGCATTTCCAAAAGGAGACCAAAGAACTCTTGCAGAAGTACAAGATCGTTCATCACTTGTCATCCCCGTATCGTCCACAGACAAACGGCGCAGTGGAAGCCGCCAACAAAAACATCAAGAAGATATTACAGAAAACGACTGACACGTACACTGATTGGCATGAGAAACTACCATTGGCATTATGGGGGTACAGAACGTCAGTCAGATCGTCAACAGGGGCTACGCCGTACGTGCTAGTGTATGGGATGGAGGCTGTTTTGCCAGTAGAGTTGGAAGTTCCTTCGTTAAGGGTTGCTGTGGAAAGTCAGCTGGCAGAGGTGGACTGGATCAAAAGTCGTTATGATGAGTTAGCATTGCTAGATGAAAGGCGATTGAGGGCTCTCTACCATGTGCAAGGGTACCAGAGAAGAGTCGCAAAGGCGTTCAACAAACATGTCAAAGACAGAGGCTTGAAGAAAGGGGATTTAGTGTTGAAAGAGATCCGAGCTCCAATTTTCGATCCACGAGGAAAGTTCAAACCAAGTTGGGGAGGACCGTACGTCATCAAGGAGATATTGCCAGCAGGGGCTGTTCGACTTATGGATTTGGATGGGATTGAGTTCGCTCGTCCCACCAATTTGGATCAATTAAAGAAGTACTATGTATAAGGCCTGCCAGGTTGAAAACCTGTAAAGGCGGCCTAGGCAAACGTTAAGGCATGAGAACTACGTAGGACCTGATTCCCCAAAAGAAAAAAAAAAGAGAAGAAAAAAAAGAAAAAAAAGAGAAAAAAAAAAAAGAAAAAAAAAAGAAAAAAGAAAAGAAAAAGAAAATGGGGATACGTAGGCAGCCCATAAAGTTACATTGGGTGCGGTCCAAATAGCACAATCACAGAAAAATCTCGAAAGTAGAATATTATTGGCAATTCATTTGAAATTAATTGTTTGACATAACAATTTATTGATGTTAAGTAAAAGAACTATCGGCATGCCATAGAAATTCTATTCTTTGAGTCTTTAAGTCCTCTTGAGTTTCTTCAGAGTCATTTTGTTTGTCTTCTGTCTCTCTCTATCAAGTCTTCTTTTCTTTCGCAAGTCATGGTCGTGGGATGCCTCCACTGCTTCAAGAATGTCTTCTCTGCAAAGTCCAAGTCTCGTGTCCTTGATAAGGTCATAAATTCTTTCTCGACGAGAAGTCTCCCTTTCGCCCAAATCATCCTTCAACCATCGCTTGTATCCTTTACTCATCTCGAAAAGTCCTTCAGTATTGGTAATCCGAGTCAATTTCAGGTCTGTAGGCCAGCGAGTCCTCGCCCACTTGATTATGGTAGGACCGACAGGTTCCACAAAGCAACAAGGTCCTGTTAAGGACGGTATGGTTTGCATGGCGCCCATCTGGCGAAGAATTCTCGAAGTCCAATAGAAGGAAGTCGATCTCAGTCCTATGAGTTTGACGAAAGCACATCCCGAGGTTCGAAAAAGTACCTGCTCTTTACACCCCCATGTGAAGACGTACCATTTGATGTTCCGCCATGACAGCGTGTGGAAATAACCCAACCAATCTCTTAAAGAGAACGGCCCTGGGAGTTCAACTCGGCGCAGACAGAAGTGTTGGGGCTTGTATGGAGTGATAGTGGTGGGAGATAAAAAGTTCAAGCGCTCGAGCAGCCACATTTGCAGTAAAAAGGGGCTACCTTCTAAAGGCACTTTGGGGTTGCCATGAATTTTATCTAAACCATTCAAGGTTTCAGCTAATACCAAGGGAATAATGTTATGTCGCTTGAGAAGAGGGGTAATCAACTCACATATTTGAACAGGGGCTTGAAGAGTGCCGGTGGATATGAGAAAGCGACCAATTAAGCAAAAAGCGAGTGCACGCTGAATTTGAAGGGTGAAAGTCAGAGTACCTTCGCTATCATGAGCCAAGAATGAGGTTGCTAACTTCATTAAGTCCACCATATGGTCCTTGATAAAGATCGTTGCGTCCCTTTGAGGAATGCCAAGAAAATCCGAGAAGGAAACAAGGTAATCAGAGCGAGGTGTAGGAAGAATGAATGGCCCTGCGGGCGAAACTCCAAATAAAGCACAGAATTCCTCCATGGTTGGGCATAATTCTTCATAATTAAATCGAAAGACATAGATTTGAGGATCCCAGAAGTATGTAGCAGTGGTGAGAAGGGTCGTCTCGAGCTTTATGTGCCTTATGGAGAGCAACGGTTCCAAGCCGAAGCGCCTAAACTCAGTTTTGTCTTTGGCAGGCATGACTGCCAAAAACCCTCTTAAGAACCCATCCAAGGCTTCCATAATTATTGTCAATGAAAATAGGTGAGTTAGAAGGCTCCCCTCATGTGTTTTTATAGGGAAAGGGTCACAAATTCGAGTCCTAAAGGGAGTAGAACCGTCAAAATCGCAAAATTCCTGAAAAATCGCGAAAAAGCGCGTCGACCTCGGGTAACCGTCCGGGGCTGGACAGTCAGCCATCTAGGCCCAGACGGCTAACCGTCTGGGGCCAGATGGTCACCCGAGGCCTCCGCCTTGTTTTGCTTTGTTTCGCCCGGTTTTCCCTATTTTCGCGTTCGGATGGCCTTTTTAGGCCATTTTCACTCCTATGAACTCACATTGACTCAAATTTTTATGAGAAAGGCACCATAACATCATCATGATAGATTCAAACAAGCACAACAAGTATCCATACTAAGGGATAAAAAGTTTGGTTTTAGGTGGCAAGTACAAAACACAAGCATGAAATGCAAAAAGATAGCCATTGTCTCATTGTTTTTACAAGCCCAATAAGAAAGTAAATGAACTCAGCGGTTCCCAGAGCTTCTTTTGCGGCTCGGCCCAGCTCCGTCACGACCCCCACGAGGTGCTCTAGGAGGGCGCATTGCCGGTGGTGGCTGCATATACAAAATCCATTGCAAAGAGGCTAAGTATGAGAATAGAGTTGGTTGAAAACCACATATGGGAACTTTGAATAGGTTGTGTCACACCCCATTTTTGCACCACCTTACTAGGGCTCATCATTTCATGCATGTTTTTGTTTTGTTTTTGAGTCTAGTCACTTGCATTAGTTTTCTAGAGTCACAAGGACAATGGATATGAATTTTGGTTCAAATTGGAGTTGATCTTGAGGGATAATAAGAGCTTTTGTGACTTGAGGGGCATAATTGTCTTTTAAGTCCCAAACTTTTCATTTGACCTTGGAATGATCTCCAAATTGTCAATTGGAGTTCATATGGATGCATATGAGGTATTAAGTCCCGTGGCCCTGATAATGAGTTTAGTGTGGTTATTTACGGATTATCCTTGAAGAATTAGTGCGAATCACAGCATGAGATTTTTGGTTAAAATGAAAAGAAAATTATTTTATTAAATTAGCCATTTTTATCATGACACTAACACGTGTACGTATGTGATGAGTGTATGTACGCACAAACGATACATGTGCATGCGTGTTAGCGGTCAGTCTCCCAATTTTTATAAAAGACAATTTCCTTTTCCTATTCAGATTAGAAGTCTTTTATCATTATAAAATACCTTTTGATTATTCTCCAAGGAAACCTAGTCCAGGAAGGAAAGGGAAACTCCAGATTTCAGCTATAAATACTCTCTTAATGTCTTTAAACAGGAGGGAGGAGAAGAGGGTTTGGAGAGAGTGAAATTCGTCATAATTCAGCAGCAGATTTTCTGAAAACCAGCAGTCGTATTTTAATCATAACTTTTTCATTCGAAGTCATAATTTGATGAAATTGGTCTTGTTAGAAAGATAATTCAATTCTCTACAACTTTGTATTTCACAAGCTTTGTCCAAATCCAACATTTTCATACCCAAAAACGCGATTGAAGTTGCTGCTGCTGCAAAGTGACGAAAATCACTTTTCTTTTCTCTTGTTCTCTTTTTGTTTTCTATTTCTTTTCAAAGTTGAGTGAGTTTTGATATCTTTGTTGTGATACCACTTTGACAAAGAGGAGGATTCGTGTTGGTTTGATTCACTCTAAAGACCTGAGGAGCCACGAACAATTACAAACACAAAGGAAGGCCCTTCCTAAGGTATTCTCCTTCTCTATTCAAGCTTAAACTAGGTTTTCATATGGGTTAGGCTTATTGCATGTTAAAGGTAACTTTTTTATCATGTATTAACACTCTAGCTAGTTAATATACATGGAATATCTATTTTTTATCTACTGTTTAGCATGCTTTAGGGCTGTCCTTTAGGTTTTTAATGCATAGTTATGATTCTTGTGCTCCTGTTTGTCCTTGTGCTAGGATTAGTGTCATTGCATGTTAGAGTTAGGATTTTCATCATGTTATATTGCTTTAGTTAGTTAATATGCATGATTTAATTTCTGTTTAGTTTGGTTTTAGCATGATTAAAGTATGTCTTGTGAGTTTTTAAGCATATTTGTGAGTTTAGGGTTTTAGAGTCATTGTTTCGTGTTTGTTTTCATATAGCATGATAAAGTAGACTTTTTTATTGGTTTTTCTTCGTGTTTGCTGTATATGTTTTTCATATGGAGTAAACATGATAGTTTTGCATGCATGTTAGTATGTTTTAGGGTTTTTATGCATGATATGGTTCTAGGAATATGTTAGGACTTATTATTGTTCGCTGTTTTTGCTATTGGCATGCTTAGTGGATGATTTTAGGTCATAATACTATTCTGTCCAGATTTGCATGTTAGTGTTTTCGCATGGTTTTGAGCACTTGTAAGGGTGCAAATAGGTGTGGTATTTGTCCTATGGCAAATAGGGCTGCTTATGTCTGAAATGGCTAAATGCTTGGAGCTAATTGCGCTCAGGTAAGTGAGTGTGAAGGTGCCCCAATTCACCTTTCTTCCCTATCCCTTCTCTTCTCCCTATTTAGGGTTAATTTTTAATATGATCCTATGGTTTAATTAGAGGTTTCCTTCATAAACAAAATTCTGGTTTTTATTAAGGTTTCCATTTTGTGGATTTCTTTCCTAAAATCAAACTTTCTATCAATTCTCTTTTGATCAAATAAGGAAACCTAGGGTTTTTACCATAGGTTTGTATTAGGATTTAACCTTAGTTCTAATCAAACTACGTGGACTTTGATCCATGTATTTCGTTGCATGGTACGTAGGCGCTCTTCGTGAGGCTCAAGTCCGTTCTAGGATCCAAGCATCCTAGGTTTATTTTTGTTTTGTTTTGTTTTTCTTTATTTTCTGTTTTGTTTGCTTATTATGCATGGATGGATGAATGAAATATATGATATGCATGCAATTCTTGTGATGATATACTTGCTGATTTTTGTATAGAAAGATCTTGATTTAGCCCAAATGAACTGAGAGACCGAAAGGGTGACATGGGTGCCTATAGGCTTTGCCTAGAACCTTCCCATGTCATAACTTAGCCTCTGAATCCCCGATTTCTTTGGTTTTCAAAAGATTGGTTTTTGCCTTTCCTTTTTTATGGAGTCATTCAAATTGTTTTCTTAAAACAAACTATTTTTAGGGTTTTCCTTGTTTCCTTTAAAAAATAAGGTGGCGACTCCTTTCCTTTTTCTTTTTCAAACCCATTTTCTTTCAATCCCTTGTGGGCCCAATTTCCGGGGTTCACAGGTTGAACACTTACCATGACATCCAAACGAGCTTCTGCCATAGATTTGGCTAAGCTCATCCTCACAAGGTCACGCCTCAAACCCTCACTAAGATCGATGAACTCTTGGGCATATGCCGCGGGCACCTAGGATAATCAATAAGGGTAAAATTGAAGGTAATGTTCAAAGAAAGAAAGAAATACCCATAAAGAGAACTCACCTGTTCTCGATTTGGGTCGATCCTAGGAGATTCGTCAAATGCAGGGTGAGTGATAGCGGTCTTGACAAAGTCTGACCCACTGCACAAATCAATGAACCAATTCGGCTGAGGCAAGGGGAGTGACCTATCCCCCTCCATCTCATCTTCCTCAGAGCCAGGAACCACTCCTGAGCCCACTGTCGAGCTATGCCCTCGTGCTCGTCGACCCTGCAAGTGTTCACCTATTAAATAAAGTCTCTATCAAAAGGAAAAGGCTAGAGAATGTTAAAGATTTACCTCCTGAGGAGGGAAGCCTGTCACCCTGGGCATCATCAGATATTGGAGACAGAAAGTGTCATATGCAATGTCAGGAGAAGTGAACTCCTCCGCATCCCAGCCTCTCAAGGCATCCCACAACTCCTCCCCCTCCATTAAGTTAGCATGCCTCATGTTAAGTGGTGGAGGCATTGGAGCCATGGCGGCATTCACATCACCCATGACTTGGCGTAGGACACGCTCTCCTAGGTACCAATACCTACCCACGGGGCCTTCCAAGAGCACCCTCTTGCCCGTCAGCATCAAGCTAGGAATGCATCGCTTGGGTAGCATTGGTACCCATATCTTCCAGAGATTCCACTCAATCTGTTCAAAAATCCAAAATGAGAAATTGGGAGTAAAAAGGAAAAGGAAAAGAATGGGGAAAGAATTTCACCATATCAGCAGTAAGGTTTGCTAGGTGAGCTCTAGTAAAGGCGTAATCATGACGATTCGCCGCTCGAATGGATACATAACTAGGGGAGTAATTCTTGAGGGTAGGCCATTCAATGGTTTCCTCAGCAAGGGATGGGCGACATAGGTTGAGGTACTCATAGCACCAAACCTGTCAAAAATTGAGAAAAGAGTCAAAAAGAAAGATAATATAAGGAAAAAATAAAAAGGAATGAAAGGGAAGTAGCATTACCTCCTAAACAAAGGGCATCCCGCCGAAGTCCTTAGTCACACCACGTGACATGTCACACATTGTGCGATACATGGTGGCTAGAGCAGCCCCTCCCCAGTTGAATTTCCTAATCTTGTCAACATCTTCCATGCTTGCAAGAAGACCCAAAGGGGCTAGGTCGCCCATGCCGGCAAAGAATGTGCATGAGATCATGTACAGAAGGAATGCCCTTGTAATGCAATCGGGGCTTGCACCCTCGCTCTCCCTTTGCTTAGCAAACTTGTTGAAAAGCCAAGTGCGTCGCACTGCTTTCTTGATGACCTCGATTTCCATCCCAAGGTAAGCAAGGAGATAATCCTCATCCGTGTGAGCCTCCTCATAGAACTCCAAGCTTTTGCCTTTAATGCTTAAGCCCGTGATCATGGTAAAGTCCTTGGGGGTTAATGTCATCTCCCCGAAGCTAAAATGGAATGTATTGGTGGTGTCCCACCATAGCTCAGACAAGGCTAACAAAGCCTGCCTATCACATTGGTCATTCCACAAAGAGTCTAGGAATGGACCAAAACCAGCCTTTTCAACATAGCCCTTGGCAATGGGTTGGAAGTTTTCCATGTTTCGCCACCATTCAATGAGTCCTTTGACAGAGGACCTAGTGCGCATCTCCTGAAAGTTGGGCTATAGCTATTGAAAATACCTTGAGGGTTAGTTGAAAGAACATGGAAATAATAAGCTTGCACTAGCAATTGGTTTCAAATTGTTTTCTAAAAGATGTTAAAAAGTTGTTTTTATTCATGAAATGAATTGCTAATGGATGTTTATGAGTTTACTTGTTCATGTGCCTTAATTTGGCAAGGATTGAACACTTTTTTATCACTTAGGCATTTTATCGAACACTTGGTGGGTGACACCTCCCAAGCCTTGAAACAAAAGAATTTTGTATGATCAATCCTTGCTAAATCATAGCATATTACTCACTTGAGGGTTTACTTGTTGATATACATTGATTTGGTGAAGATTGAACATCTTTATTCCACTTGGGAATTTTATCGAACACTTGGCGGGTGCCATTTTTCAAGCTTTCAAATGAAAAGAATTTGTGTGTTCAATCCTTGCCAAATCAAGGGATATCACTCAACAACCCAAGGGGTATTCAAAAGAAGTAGAAGGGAATGCAATTTCACCAAAAGAATTGAAAGATTCAAAAGAAAAGTGTTAAGTTGGGTAAACTTACTTCTTGTTGGGAATGGATGAATGAGAGATGCTTCTCGGGTTCAAGCAACACCCTAGCTTGTGGGGCATCATAGAGTGGTGCCTTGTATGTGCTTTTGACCCCATAGAATGGATACTTGGTGCTTGAGTCCTTACTTGATGACATCCTTGATGATGGAATTGGGTTTGTGAAAAATGGGTTTGATTTGGTTTGATTTCACAAGATGATGTGAATTGGTTGTTTTGATTGCTAAATGTGCTTGATTTGTTGTTCTTTGATGTGCATTTGATGTTTGGATTGAATGGTTTTGAAGTAGGAATGAGAGAATGAGAGTTGGAGAAGATGGGATGAGAGTTTAGAGAGAGAAACTCTCTAATTTTCGGGTTGGGTGAATGTGAGAATGAGTGGGCAAACATGGGTTTAAAAACCCAGAAATTTCTCAATGGTGGCCTCGGGTAACCGTCCACCCTTGGACGGTCAGCCGTCTTGCCCTGGACGGTTGACCATCTGAGGGCAGATGGTCACCCTAGCCCGCTTTGCCCGTTTGCCCCATTTCGCGCGCTTGCGACCTCTAAACTTCTCCAAATTGACTTTTTGTGCAATCCTTGAGTTATGGGATGAATATACCCCTCAATTTTATCAAGTTTCAATGAAATTTTTGAACCTTGGGTGATTGTATTCGCCCGCATAACGAGGAGGTGCAATAGCCATGATAAATGGCTTTCTCATGAAATGAGCTTAGTGTTGGATTGATTGACTTTCAAGTCTTGGAATTCAATTCTCTAGGAGATGATAATGATATCATATCATGAAATGACTTGCTAGTCATGTGATAAAGATAACTTCACATGAAATGATGATTCATGAGCTATGCTAGTTACGAAGTAACTTGCTATCTTTGTGAAGAGGGCATGAAATGCACTTTGTTGTTCAATCAATTGACTTTCAAAATCAATGTTGTATCATGTGATAAAGTTAATTTCACATGAAATGACATGAAATAAGCTTGATTTTCAATCAATTCAATTCAATGTGATTTCATGTGTTAAAGATAATTTCACATGAAATGATAAGTAATGAACTTGATTTTGAGTTGAATGACTCTCAATACATTATCATTTCATGTGATAAAGACAATTCCACATGAAATGCACTTGATTTGGAGTTGAATGACTCTCAATACATTATCATTTCATGTGATAAAGACAATTTCACATGAAATACACTTGATTTGGAGTTGAATGACTCCCAATACATTGTCATTTCATGTGATAAGGACAGTTTCACATAAAATGATAAGAAATAAGCTTGATTTTGAACCAATTGACTTGAAATTGGGTCTCATATCATGTGATAAAGACAATTTCACATGAAATGACGATCCATGAGTTATGCAATAACTCCCCGTCTTTGTTACTTCCATAGAAAGTGGCACAATTCCACATGAAATGAATGATCCATGAGTTATGCAATAACTCCCCGTCCTTGTTACTTCCACAGAAAGTGGCACAATTCCACATGAAATGAATGATCCATGAGTTATGCAATAACTCCCCGTCCTTGTTACTTCCACAAAAAGTGGCACAATTTCCCATGAAATGACGATCCATGAGTTATGCAATAACTCCCCATCTTTGTTACTTCCACAGAAAGTGGCACAATTTTACATGAAATAATGATCCATGAGTTATGAAATAACTCCCTGTCTTTGTTACTTCCACAGAAAGTGGCATGAAATCACAAGTTCACATGAAATGATACATGAGTTATCCAATAACTCCATATCTTTGTTGTTTCCACTGAAAGTGGCATGAAATCATAGTTTGATGAGTCATGAGTTATGAAATAACTCACCATATTGGTTATCCCCAGTGAGACTGGCATGAAATGCCCTTGGTTTTGAATTGATAGACATTCAATTCACCAATAATTCACATAAAATGATAATTTATGAGTTACGAAATAACTCATTTTGAGAATGCCAATGAGATTGGTAGGGTACCTTGTGATGCACTAGTGCAACTAGCTTTGCATCATGAGAAGACCATGTGGATATCACTAATGCAATTAGTGCATGGTAAAGGCATTTGCATGAGCGCACCAACGAATGTTGGCATGCATAGAAATGCATTCAATTCTTTGCTTCGATGAAATCGTCGCATGCTTGGATATGACGAAGTCAATCCTTATGGTTCTATTTGAGTTTGTTGGTATTAATGAGATTAATCCATCAAGCAAGAATGTGTTGTTATATCACTAATGCAATTAGTGCAGGCATTTGTATGAGCGCGCCAACGAATGTTGGTATGCATTCAATTCTTTGCTTCGATGAAATCGTCGCATGCTTGGATATGACGAAGTCTATCCTTTTGGTTCCATTTGAGTTTGTTGGTATTAATGAGATTAATCCATCAAACAAAAATGGGTTGTTCTTTGATCATTGGCTCGCAAGTGAAACTTGTTCACCAATGAGGGGCTTCTGTCACACCCCATTTTTGTCACCTTAGCTAGGACATATCATTTCATGTAGGATTTTGAGTCCTTTTTGAGTCTAGTCTTTTGCATTGAGTTTCTATGGCATTGAATATCATGTGTATGAATTTTGAAGTGATTTGGAGTTCATTTCGATGGTCAATAAGAACTTTTGCGACTTGAAGGGCATAATCGTCTTTTAAGCCGTATATTTTCCATTTGACCTTGGAATGAATCCCGAGTCATCCCATCAAGTTCATATGGTTATATAGAGTCCATATATAGGTTCAATTTCATGAATTAATGGTTTAAGATCAATTCGGCTCGTAATGGTTCGGGTTGGCTAAAAGACCCTTTCTTGGTTTGCTCAAATTGACTCATAAGACCCAACCAATTTTCTCTCAAATAACTTCAATTGGGCTTTATTTATGTCCTAAACATGTTTAGAAAGATCAATTTTCGATTGGGAAAGCATTCGGTTCGACCTTGTGTACAAACCCAGCTTAGCGACGGTGAAGCACCATGGTTAACCACCTTTGTAAAACCTAACCATGCACCCATGGTTGAGGATTTTTGTCCTAAAATGCTTAAAAATGTGTTCCCCTTCGAAACACGGTCGTTTTGGCTTTTATTTCGTCAAAATCGGACTTAATTTGAAAATTTTAGGACTTCTACAGCAAGTGGGAGTCAAAAGCGGAGCAAATATAGGAGGGCCTCGGGTAACCGTCCAGGCCTAGTTGGTCACCCGAGGAATCCTTCTTTAAGTCAAACTCTGACTCCTCTATCCCTCTTTTGACGGTTTCCTCCGCCAAAACAACTTGTCTGAGCTTAGGAGTGTGTAGGTTTGAGTTGTTTGAGCACCAAGAGAGTCTCTAATAGCCCTAGGATCATTATTTAATGAATTAATCCTAGCCATTGGTTTAGGGGGTCAGTTCTCTATATAAAGGACATGATATTCAGCACATAGGGGAGGTTAATTGCATTTTACACTTAGAGAGAGAGGGAGCTACGAGTTTGGAGAGCTAGAAGGACTTCAAGAGGAGGCTCTTCAACCCCAAGCAAGCAAGGAAACAAGAGGTTTGAAGACAAGGAAGAGTTTACAAGAGGTAAGCCTATCCCTTTAGTGCTGAACATGAATTCTCTGCTTCCCTTGCTTCTCTTTCTTCTTCTTCTTCTATGGTAGTTCTAGTGCATGATATAGCTCCACATGTTAGGTTAGTTCCATGTTTTTAGGATAGTATATGAATGATTTTAGGATAGTTTATGGCTTTATATGCTTGATAATCCCTAGTTTACCAAGGATTTGATAGCCTGATTCGCTCTATCTTCTTAAATCATGCATAGTTCACATGTTTAGGTTGCTGTGATAGTTATCATGTGTTGATGTTCCTGTTAGTTAATATATGCTATATGAATGATATTCATGATAATTTGAGCATGTCTTAGAGTCATTTCATAGGTTTTAATGCATAGTTGTGAGATTAGGGTTTCAATAACCCTGAAGTCGCATAGGTCTTATATAGCATGCTTAGCTTAGCTTTTTGAGCTGTTGCTCATCATAGTCATTCTATATATGCTGCATATAGTTGAATCATGCTAGGTTTGCATTCATATAGTATATTTTATAGGGTTTTTGGAGACGTTATCCTTTTTTTAAGGATAATTATCCTTTTCGTTGAGTGAGGTTTTGCATGAGAGTCTTCTGTGATGTGTTTAAGCATGAAATCTTTTCTGTTGTGTTCTATGGTATATATTTTATGTAGGATATGCTGATTGCACCTACCCATAACGACTTTCTTACGTGAAATTATCCTAGGATAGTTTCGCTTAAGAAAGCTCGCCGTAGGAAGGTCTATTTTCATGTTCTACATAAAATGACATCTTTTTCATTAGAGTATGCTTTGTTATCATGTTTATTGATGTTATTGGAGTCTCTTATGCTTGTTAGTGTGTCTTTGGTAGGTTTTTATGCATGTTAGTTAGGTCATTGCATGTAGGATTGAGTTAGAGTCCTTAGTTATTCATTATTCTTGTTGTTTGCATGATTAATGGATGATTTTAGGCTTTGTCAAGGTTCTGTCCAGATTAGGATATTGTTTTCTTGGCATGATTGTGTGCACTTGTAAGGGTGCAAACAGGTACAATGCTTGTCCTATTGCAAATAGGGCTGCTATGGTCTGAAATGGCTAATGTTTGGAGCTTGTGCGCTCAGGTAAGTAGGGTTTGAAGGTGCCCCAATTCACCTTTCTTTTCTTTCTTTTCTCTTCTCCCTCCTAGGGTTACTTCTTAATACAGGCTTATGGTAATTATCAAAGGTTTCCTTCAATATAAAATTCTGGTTTTTATCAAGGTTTTCCTCTTATGGAAGTTTCCTGTTTTGGATTAAATCAATATATTTTCAAATGAGGAAACCTAGGGTTATTACCATAGGTTTGTATTAGATTGTAACCCTATTCTTTTCGAACTACGTGGACTTTGATCCATGTATTTCGCTGCATGGTACGTAGGCGCTCTTCGTGAGGCTCAAGTCCGTTCTAGGATCCAAGTATCCTAGGCTTTTCTTTTCTTTTCTTTTCTTCTTTTTTCTGTTTTGTTTTGTTTGTTTGATTATGCATGAGATGATTCGATGGAATATATGATATGCCTGCTGCCTTGTGATGATATATGATGATATTTGAGTGGAAAAGATCTTAAGTTAGCCCAATCAAACTAAGAGACCAACTCGGGCGATGTGGGTGCCTATGGGTTTTTGCCCAGAACCTTCCCACGTCGTAACTTAGCCCTCGGATCCAATTTTCTGGTTTCAAAGACTGTGTTTTTCCTTTAATGGAGTCATGTGGTTTTGAAAATAAAACATTTTTACGGTTTTCCTCTTTTCCTTAAAAATTGAGGTGGCGACTCCTTTTTGTTTGTTGTCTTTAAACCCCCCTATTTATATTCTTGCCAAACCCTTGTGGGCGCCGCGCTTTTTCGTGGGTTCACAGTAGGAATTTTCATTACCTCTCCCGGTGGTCAAAGGTACTAATATGCTTTCCAATTAGACTTCGAGTGCAGTAATAACCAGGCCGAATATGAAACATTAATTATCGGCCTGGAGATTATGAAAGAGATGAATGTGATGAATGTAGAGATTGTAGGGGATAGCCAATTGGTCATAAACCAGTTGGCTGGTACTTTTAAATGTAGCAGTTGGGCGTTATCACCTTATTTTGCTACTGCTTCCCAGTTACTAGATCTATTTGATGATGTAGTGTTAAAATTTAAACCAAGGGACCTTAATAAGGAGGCTAACGAGTTAGCTCAGTTGGCTTCAAGTTTGAAAATAAAAGATGGTTTGGGCCAAAGAACTGTTTTGGTAGAAAAAAGGGTTTTACCATCTATTCGTGATAGAGGTCTAGATTTAGAGGTGATGGCAATTGATCCAAATTCTAGTGATTGGAGAACACCAATCATGATTAGATTGGTGAATCCAGGTGGGGTAAAAGATAGAAAGTTGAGGTTGCTAGCTACTCAGTTTGTGATGTTTGAAGGGGAATTGTATAAAAAGAGTAGTGATGGTTTGTTGCTTAGATGCCTTGGAAAAGATGAGGCAATGTTAGTTATGGCCGAGGTCCATGAGGGAATTTGTGGTGCTCATCAGGCCAGGGTGAAAATGAGGTGGTTAATAAGAAGACATGGCTATTATTGGCCATCAGTCTTGAAAGATTGTATAGAATATGCTAAGGGGTGTAGTGCTTGCCAGAAACATGGCCTGGTTCAACATGCTTCAGCCATTGATTTGCGATATATTATAAAGCCTTGGCCTTTTAGAGGCTGGGCGATTGATGTGATAGGCAAGATACATCCTCCATCATTAGGCCAGCATAATTTCGTGATTGTGGCCACTGATTATTTTACAAAATGGGTTGAGGCCGTTCCAAAAAATTCAGTAGATCAAACGGCTATGATTAGTTTTATAAAAGAGCACATTGTGCATAGGTTTGGACTGCCTGAAACTATTAATACAGATCAGGCAAAGTCTTTTTGTGGGGAGCAAGTTAAGGCCTTTGCAGTGGAGTATGGTATAAAGCTTACAAATTCCACTCCTTATTATGCTCAGGCCAATGGTCAAGTGGAGGCTATAAACAAAGTGTTAAAAAATATATTGAGCAAGATGATGGTGGATAAGCCTCGGACTTGGTATTTGCAGTTGTCTGAGGTTTTATGGGCTTATAGGACTTCATATAAAGAAAGTATTAAGACAACTCCTTTTGCCTTGACTTTTGGGCATGATGTAGTCCTACCATTAGAAGTCACCATCCCTTCTTTGAGGGTGGCTTTTCAAGAAAAATTATTGCCTTCTGAATATAAGGAGGCGATGATTGTGGAGTTAGAGAATTTGGATGATGAAAGGCTTAGGGCCTTAAACTCTATTGAGGTGTAGGAAAAGAAAATTGCAAGGGCTTACAATAAGAGGGTTAAGTTCAAGTCATTTGTTGTTGGTGACTTGGTGTGGAAAGTAATTTTGCCCTTGGGTTTTAAAGATCCAGTATTTGGTAAGTGGTCTCCGACTTGGGAAGGACCATTTAGAGTTAAAGTTGTGATACCTGGAGGAGCCTATGTACTTGAAGATATGACTTCAGGTAAAGAGTTTAGTTCAATCAACAGACGGTATTTGAAAAAATATTTTCCCACTATGTGGGAAACTGTCCAACAAGAGGAGTAATTATATAAAGTTAAGGCCGATCAAATTAAGCAGTTCCAAAAAATACAAAACATTATTCAAAAAAGAGAGATAACTGCAAATTACTTAAAGAAAATGATCAGCCTAAGAAAAGAAGCCTTTTGGAAGGCTTGATTGTGCTGAAGTCCAATTTCTCTGAAGGCGGTCCATCTCTGTCTCAGCATCTTTCTTTTCTTTCTCCCAAGTAGGCACCTGTACACTGGAAACCTGATAAGGAGTCTTCAGCTTGGCAACAGCAGCAAATTCCACGGCCTAAGCAGACTTCTTTGTCTTCAGTTGAGTTGTTTTAGTTTCCAGCTCTGAGGCTATTTGGTTCCTCTTTTCTTGAAGTTGCAGAATTTCCTTCTCAATGTCTACAATGGTGGTGGTCTTGGCTTTGATGTTGGCAGTCAAGGCTTGGACTTCTTTCTGTGCTGCTAACATTTTGGTCTTGGCAGACTCCATTATGGCCTTGGTGTTTTCTCTGTCCTTGAGGCTATTTTCTGCTTTACATTTTCGGGTGGAGGTATTTGAGAACTCTGCCAGAAGGTCTTTTAAATTGGCAGTGATGGCTTTGAGCTTCTCCTTTTCTATGTCATCAGTAGCACAGGAAGTGAGGAAGGTGCATGCAGATTCAAACTCTGCAAGCAAATTTGTAGTAAAATCAGAAAGCTTCAAGGCCATTAGTTCTAGAAATCTGTGTTTAGCTTTTTCAAGCTCAGTATTGGAAGAAGCAGAAGTAGAGGCAGGGGTATCTTCTGGGAGAATAGGGGTTGGTTCCAAGTCTTCCAAAGCTGCAAACCATTCCTCAAGGTTATCTGGAATTTCAATAGGACTTGTTGCTGAAGTATCTGGTTGGGGAAGTTCCTTTGTAGTTGCCATCAGGCTGGTTTCTTGCAGCTTTTCTTCAAGCTGCTCAACTTTTATTTTCTTTGAGATGGGAGAATTTGAAGAGCCTGAGGCCTCCATGCTGTCATCAAGAATCTTCACTGGGCTAGAGCCAGGACTCTCACTTGCAGTGGGTAAAGGATTCAATCGGCCAGAGGATCTAGAACCAATTGGTTTTTTGGCTGGAACAGTTTTGGTAGTTTTTGGTTTAGGTGGCTTGTTTTGTTCTGGAGGAGGAGTTGGTGGAGAGCTTTCTGCAGAATTTTCTGCGGCTTCATCTTGGTCAGACAAAGTATCACCAGGAGTCTGAGTGGGAGCAGTTACTGCACAGAAATAGAAATTAGGCCACTGTTATTATAGAGGAAAAGAAGTAGCAGAAAAATTATACCTATTAATATTGGTTGGCCAGGGATAATGCGAATAGCTTCTTGGTTGGGCTCAATGTCATGGGCAGTAGAGTAGAATCCAGAGAATTTAACTCCATTTCTTTGTCTGGGAGGCTTCAAGGGATCAAGAACAGCAAAGGGTGCAGTAGGTATGGTAGGAATCTTTTTCCCAAATGATTGGAAATGTTTAATTGGGTTTTCAGGCCGCCTAGTTTTTAATTCATTAGCAGTAGCTTGGCTTGAAAAACAGGTTGGTTGTGATTTTTGTATCATTTCAAAAAGTGCTATGGCTATCTTTTTGGCCATGACATTCTTGGGGTCTTGAGGGTTCCATTTTATTTTGAAAAACTTTTCAAATCTTTTTATTTCCCTAAGGTGTTGATAGAAAGTACCTTTCTTCTGAGATTTTTAGGAGGTCTTGGCCTGAGTTTGGGTGCCAAGTTTTCTGGCCTTCATAGTTGAAGGAGGAGAAAGTCTCCTCAAGCATTCTTCTTTGGTATCAATCATCATGGCAGTATAGCATTTAGACCACCAACTCTTGAAGTAAGCAGTGGCAACAGGGGTGTTAACAAGCTCCAATTTCAGAGTAGTGATTCTCTCCAAATAGGCCGAATCCATCTTGGCCAAAGCCTCTGGTTTCTTGATCAATTTTCTTTCTGTGGGGGGATAGTTTGGGGAAAAAATGTGAGCGGGGATGGGAAGATGTTGGGTGAATCCAAACTGCCTGTAGACCAAGTTTGGGCTGTATATCTCAACCCCACATTTCAGAAATCTATTCTCGAAGTTTCCAGCAAAATGGAGGTCTCTCATAATCAAGTAAGAGCCCCATATCTCTTTTTGTTGATCACTGATTTCCTCTTGCAAGACCATCTCAGCAGTATACCAATCTGGGCCGAATCTACGGCTACCGAAGGGAAAGAAGAGATGTCCGATCTGTCAATAGAAAAGCCGCTGAAGAAAGAAAAATAGTCTTGAAAAGAAGAACAGAGGAGGGTCTGCTGCATCCATTTTTCACCATAGCAGTTCAGATTTTTCTTTTTGGATGAAAAGGTGAATTTCTCAGGGAAGTACTCATATAACCAAAGTTGGAAGATCCAAAAGGGGCCTCCAACGATATTCAGATTATCTTTAGTTACTTCATAAAGACCTCTGTACAGATGGGAAAGAAGAAAAGGGGCTAAGGCCAATCTACAGCCTGAAGCTAGAGCAACTGCAATTTTATGATACTCTTGAGTCATCTGACCCGAGGAACAACAAGTTACAAACCTGCAAAGCCACATAAGAAGAAAGGCACAATGTTCTTGGTCACTGGCCAGCCTTAAATCATCATGCTCTATGTTAATGTAGCTACCCCAGGCCACATAGGCAGCTTTTTCTTTGAATTTGATAGGGGAATCAGGGGAGTAAGATGCACTAGGAATGTCTCCAGTGCATGGAAGGCCAGTCAAAGAGCAAATCCCAAAGACAGTGGGGGTCATGGGGCCACACGGGAAGAAGAAAGTGTTGGAGGTTGAAGACCAGAAGCAAAAAGCAGCGGCCAGAAGTGGTTTATCCATGGCTAATGTATGTTTACAGAGTCGCAAAAAATCATAAATCCCAGTGGATTTCCATATATGGCCATAGGAGGGTTCTAAGAAGTCCATCCAGCTAATCCAATTTTCAGTGGCCGTAGGCCATGAATGATTAAACTTATCCTTCATCCAAGTTTCCCAGTTCAAAGAGAGAGCATTCATCATCAGAGATTCTTGGTGAGCCAAAGGGAAATATGGCTCTAAGATGGAGGGGAAGGTATTTTGCAGCAAGCAGGGGCCTATGGAGTTGGAGGGAGAAATTACCTCAGTCGAGATGTTCTTTTTGGACATACCGGCGACAATGGAAATGGCTGGGCTCAATGCGTCCTTGCTCTGCACACCTTTACTGGATTTCGAAGTTTTTGTGGATTTGGAAGAAGAGGGTGAGTTGGTTCTAGCCATGGTTTTGCCGGTTCTCTTGCGTGAAGGGAGTGAGGGTTTAGTTTTGGAAGAAGCTAAAGAGGAAGGAAGTGACGGTGGAAAATGATGGTTTTTATGGGAAACGTAAGGTAATTGATGGCTGTGATTAATGAGGACTCTAGTGGTTGGTTAGGAGTTAATTACTCCTCAGGTAGGTGAGAATCCCAAGGGTTTTTATCCTTAACCTTGCTGGTTTTCAAAATTAGAGATAAAGGGGGCAAAGTGTTTCAGAAAAATTTGAATTTTGGTAGGAGACCATGGGATTGGTCCACGTAGATGACAACTGGGAATTGCTGACTGAGATTCATGGCCTGTGGGAGAACGACAAGTGGCAAAGAAGATACACAGTTGGATTTTTGCAACTGCTGAATTTTGCAACTGCTGCTGTAGGACGTGGGGAGGAAAAACAGAGCATATGCGAGAGAAAAACAGGGGTTGCTGCCAAACGTGGAAGAAAGGTGGGCTGTAACTGCAATCATGGGGCAAACATGGAGCATAAAGAAGCTGCATTTGTGGGAGCAGCAAGCCTAAAAACGCGGGCATTAGAGGCTGGTTTTTCTGCAGAATATGTAGTAACTACTACAGCAGTTATTGGAAAAACGTCTAGGTAGTTGAAGGAAAATCAGTCCACTATAAAATGCAGAAATGAAGACTATAGAGGGGTTCCACAACTAACAATCCTTCTCAGGATCTTTCAAACATAGGAGTAGTTTTAATTAGACTAACTTTCAAACTCTTTCTTGTAATCGGTTACTTTCAATCTTGCAAACAATTTCGTGTTTACTTGTTCTTTAGTTCGTGTGAAGTTCAAGCTTTGTGGATTGCTTTTCCAAATCATGTTTGGTAATGTATTCCTTCTCTTTTAATTTCAGTTTAATGCTCACATGTTCTTTTGTTTCTTTGTTGTCATTCACGCCTGAACTTTGAGGAATTCACTCCTTTTTCTCGTACAATCGCCTGATATTTCAACCACAATTCGTAAGGGATTGTGAACGCACAATTCCGGAGTGAACTTGGCCCTGGCACGCCCGCAAAATCCATCGACCTGATATTACCACTTTTAGTGCGAACAGGGACTAATTGAGGTAAGGGAAAAGTTCCTTGACTAATTGCCAAATAAGTCTTATTTTGTGGACTAATGGCCAAATCCCCCCCCCCCCCCCCCCCCCCCCCCCCAAAAAAAAAAAAAAGCCAACGTGGCTTGGGTTGGCATTGAAGCCATTAAGTGGAAGGCAAGTCGATTGAAGGGATCGAGCACTAAGAGTGATGAAATGGGAAAAAAGAGGCGGTAAGTGAAAAAGAAGATCGATGTATGGGAACGTTTAAATCTATGAGCTCCAAATTTTTTTAAAAAAAAAAAAAATCCAAAATACATGAAAACTTTGAAATAAATTTGTTGTTAAACTTTGAAATCTATGGAAACTATGGCTAATATAGAAAATTCCCATAAATTATCAATGATACATTGGTAAAGTATTACAATAAAATCTACATTTAAATTTACGAAAATTTTTAAAAATAACAAATAAAATTAGATGACACCATATCGAAAATCTTATATCCTCCTTCTACTGCACAGCCCTGGTGGAAATTACCTGAAAAATATTGGCTTGACGTACAAACTACCTAGTAGGAAAAATAATTCATATACAATCAAAGGAGTTTCAAATACCGGTTTGCCCATCAAAAAATAAAAAAAAAATAAAAGGAGTTTCAAATATCACAGTAATCATATATCCAAAAATAGTAAATAAATATGGTGCATGCTACATTCTGTGAAGAATATGGAGTTGTACACCAAAAGATTGCCCCTTACGTACCGCAACCAAAAGGTTTGGCTAATATAAAAAAATAGGACTATTGTTGACATGGTGAATGCTATGATTTTGAAACCAAAAATTACCTTTCAATTTATGTGGAAAAACATTATTTATTGCATGTCATGTACATAATGAATTCCATCTTGAAAAACACATGTTTCGCCTATATCAATATAGGAACTGGAGCCGCCTCAAACAAGTATTTGGGTTTGTTCTTGTAAATATTCATGAAACCCGGTTGTAGCACATGGGTATAAGAGTGCTCAAATATTGTAAATTTCTCATTGAAATTAGAGATATACGTATGTGTACGCGTACGTGTTTTTTCCGGTTTTAATGCATAGGAGATATGGTTTAGGCTTAGGCCACCAAGGACTTTGTTAGGATTTTGAAAAAATTACACTAATAGAATGTTTAAATAATTACACTAATAATTACAATCTAGTGTGGGATTCGATTGTTGGATAGATTGTAATATAAGAGAGATATTTATATATGTGCAACCTTTTGTGTGCCACCTTTTATTATTGCGTTAGTAGATAACCGTAACTTAAATGGCACCCCTACTAATCGATTTATAAATAAAGGGTTTTTACTACACAATTGAATAATCTTTCTTCTTCTCTACCCTATAATAATTAGTGGCTTGTGGGAAGTAACAAATGTTTGGCATTGGATCATCTTATCCGGAGAGGGTGGCATATGCCTAATAAATGTATCTTGTGTAAAGAAATGGCGGAAACGGTGGATCATCTTTTCTTACATTGCATAATAGCGGAAGCCTTTGGATGCTAATATTTAATATGTTCAGTGTCCATTGGGTCATCCCTTCTTCAATTCATGATCTTCTTGCCGGTTGTTGGATTAAAGGGGGCAACAAAGAGGCAAAGATGATTTGGAGAATGCATGGCTCCTCATGCCATTTTTTGGTGCATTCGGAGAGAAAGGAACAGTAGAACTTTTGAAGGAGTTGAAAAATCTCTTATTGAACTTAAATCCTCCTTGATTAAGATTCTTTTTTTGTGGTTTTCTAGTCTTGCTAATAGTCGTAAGCTTTCTTTTATTCTTTTTGTAGACGCTCTTAAGCTTTAAGGGGTCATCTTTAGTTCTTGTATATGTCTCATGTACTTGAGCTAAGCCTTTTGTTTTAATACATTTTTACTTTATCAAAATAATAATAATAATAATAATAATAATAATAATTAGAGGTATGGTGTTAGTGGTTCGGTTTGGTTCGGTTTTAGGGTAGATTTCAAACCAAACCATTATACTTCGGTTTTGTTCTTACGAAACCAAAACCAAACTATACTATAAAAAAACCAAACCAAAAAATTTCAGTTTGGTTCGGTTTTAACCTATAAAGTAGCAACAAATAATTGAACATGAAAAAAATGACACGCCAAACTCTAAATAAAAACATTTTTAATAAAAGCATTACATTAGCAACTAAAAAAAACATTAAACATATATTGTATCAAAATGGAAACATACTGACATATGTCAATCTAAGTTCAAATCTCTAGTCTAATACATGTCAATATTACTAGTCACTTAGTCAGTACTCACTATTTAGTAGGTTTTGTACTCCAGTAAATTCAGTGCTATTATTTTGAATCTATTACCTATTCTGCCTTATTAGAATAAAAATTTACAAACTAAAGTTTGATATATAATATATAAAATTATATATAAATTATATATTTTTCGGTTTTTTTGGTTTTTCGGTTTGGTTTAGTTTTCTAAGCATGAAAACCAAAACCAAACCAATTTGATTTGATTTTCTAAAATTAGAACCAAAACCAAACCTAATGACAAAAAAACCAAACCAAATTGATTTGATTCGGTTTGGTTCTTGGTTTTAGCCTAAACCATTAACACCCCTAATAATAATTAATACTCAGTTCTATAACAATTTCGTATTGAAATTCTGATGAAACTCTTTAGAATTGCTATTTACATAATTTTGGCTTTGTTGGATCCTCAAAGCGGACTTGCCAAGAACCCTCTAGCATGCTAGTGGGGGGCGAATATCGCTTTAAAGAAAGTGTCTTTGTAGACGTGCTTCAAAGCCTATTTCGTTTCTAATTCTTCTTCGTTTTAGATTTTTTCCTAACATCACATAAGCATTTAAGAAGTTGGTTGTATTATTTGAGCTTGATTATTGAAAAGACTTATATGTCGGACACAACTTTGATGTCATGCATATGTAAGTGTATTGTAAGTACTTTGCTTAATGCGCTAGGTAAATATAAGGATGGGAAAGATAAACATAGCGACATTTATGAATTAATAGGTAGAAAGCTTGTTATTTGTAATGGACAGTAATAGAAAATAGTTTTCTCCCTCTTGTAATTTGTCAACTAAAGAAAAGAAAAAAAGAAAAAACATTTTTGCAAGACAAAGTAGGAGCTCAGGATCCCTACAAACAAAAAAAAAAAAAAAAAAAAAAACATTTTGAATATATGTATGTAATGTTATACTTTATAGTTTAATATACTTCCTAGCAAAAAATAAAATTAAAAAATAAAAAATAATAGTTTAATATTCTTTTTGTTTTTGTTCAAGGAGAAAAAAAAAGGCTTTTCATAATTAAAGGAAAACAAAAGGCTATAATTTTCAAATGGTAAGAGGTAGATTAATGATCGATCCTTGAAACTTAAGTTCTAAAAGGAACTCGAATGGTAAGAGCTATTTTGGTGGAGGCAAATTCATTTTTTAGTATGCTATAGTGTTAAAAGTTAAAATTTGCATCAAATAGCTCCAATGGAGTAAAGCTGTTTCCCAGCTCCAATATAACGGTAAGAGATATTACTTGATCCTCCATTGTACACGTAGAGTTCTACACCATTGAAAATTTGCCTCAAGCTTTGCCTTCAAGCCAAGTTTGACTTCTCAATGTCTCTCCACTGAACATTTGTTTTGGTGGAGTTAAAATTTGCTTCGTCTCCTTAATGCTTCCCCCCTTTAGAGCATGCTCAAAGAAGTAAAAATGTTTGAATTCAACTTTTTCCTCTCTTGGGATTAATTATCAGTCAAACATTATCGTAATTATGTACTGATAAGGGGTGAAATTTTTTTTTACCTTTATAAAAAATTTGTTAGAAGATTATAACCGATGCCATTTTTTTAGTCCCTTTGAACAAGGTCGGAGCCACATGTATGGTCGCCATGGTGGGAGGCACCACACCTGACCAATTTTATATAATAAATTTTATACTTTTAATTTTGTTAAATTTGAAATTTGTCCAACCTGAATTTTTTTAAAGCTCCTTTATTTTTCTTTTATACCCTCTCTTTTTGTTAATTTTCCTTCCCATAAGATTGCTTTATTTTTTTTTTCATATCCCTCTTTTGTGAAATTAGAAATTTGCTTAACCTCACTTAAATTTGTAGATCCGTTCCGGATCCGGATTTGGTGGTGAAGTTATCAGCTGGATTGAACCACGTGGCAAATGAAAAGAAAAAATAGTTCGAATTTGCTAGTAGCAAAACAGTCCTTTAGATTTTATAGTCTCAACTGTTTTACTATCAACAAATCTGAATTATCTTTTTTTTTCCTTAGCCATGTACGTCAATCCAATGATAACTTCACCTATATAATTAAAGTTCCAAATTTTATCAACTCCTAATCCGTTCTTACCTTTCAAAAGAGAGGAATAGGAGATTGTTTGATAATAAGGAGTCCCTTCTTGAGATTTTGAGAAAAAGTGTTGGATTTGCTTTCTGCATGGGGGATCCAATGAATTTTTACAGTCGTACAGGCCTGTCGAGGACTTTTTGGATGGTTCTACGGGTGTTTTTGGTCATTTTGGATAGTAAGCTTTATGTCCTTTTCTTTTTTTGAATAATTTTTTTTATAACTTTAAATAAGAAATTAAGAACATAAAAAGGGTTACGACTGTGATTAGAAGGCATCACGCCCCTCAACAAGCAATAGTACCACAGACACCTCTCCTCGACCTCGTTCCCTCCTATTTCCCTTATTTTGGCGAAAATCACCCCCACAATAATTGCCCAGAAACTTCCAGGAAGGTTCCTCCACGTAAGACGAGGGCATCGTAGTAATTTCACAGTCTAGTTTTGAAAGTGCTTTGGAAGCGCTGAGGAGGCTTAACGACTAAGATTAGCAGATTTCTATTTTCTTTTTTTGCCCATTTTTTTTGGGACAACGATTAACAGAGATTACTATTTACCAGCCTAAAACGCACACAACACTCCCTCCCTCTCTCTTTCTCTCTCTTCCAAACCGACTTACTTTTTTCCCGAAACCCCATAAAATATTTATATAAATATATGAGTAATAAAAAAAATTGGAGAGGTAAATGAACAGAGGAAAAATCAGATGAAATCAGAGCGCCCAAACAGAACAAAAACAAACCCTAATTGAAAACGAACGTTCCTCTTTCCCTCCCTCCACTCTCATCCCCTGATCCTTCTATCTCACCCGTCCGATCTGCCTTTTTCCACTCGTTTTCCCTTTTCCGGCCGAGATTCCGTTCGTTCTCGCCGTTCTCACTCGAGATCTGACACCCCAGCACCCGATCTGACCCACGCGCCCTCTAGATCTACGACCCCTACCATGGTTTTTAACGGACGGCCTGTGAAGCGGATGAAGAGGAGAATCACGGCCGATCTCTACGACTTCCTCACCTTCCCTTCCTCCATCAACGGCGGAGGGCCGTTCAGATCGAGCGTGAGGACGTTCCTGTCGAAGCACGCGCTCCTACCGCCTCCGTCCTCGCTGTTCCCTCACCTGCTGACGTGGCAGATGATGTTTCGGGTCGGAGATCTGACGGATGGCTCCGACTCGTCGCCGGCCGTGGTGTGCCTCGACGTAGTCGAAGAGGATGTGGCTAGATCTAGATCCATCTACTGCGACCAGTGCCGAGTCGTTGGTGAGTTGACCCACCGAGTTACTCATTTTTTTTCCTACTTTAGTACGGGATTCCTCATAACTCGCTTTCGTTTTTTGCGTCACTTTCCGGTCGCCGGATTCCGTTCCTTAGTCGGGCGGGAAACCGGAAATGCTAATATTTTTCCCTCTCTTTTTTAGGAAAAAAATATCGCGACAATCTCGTGACCCGAAACGTTTTGTTTTGACCGTATAATATAATTAATAATTAATAATTAATTGGGCTTTGGTCCATGATTGGGAGACAATTCATAATTTCTCGCGAGAAGTTGAGACGAGATTAAGCCCAGAGGAGATGTTGTTGCTTCCAGGTGCTTGTCACGTGACGATGTCCTATAAGGTGGTATCATCGGGACTTCGAAGTAACAAAGTGGGAGCCATTACTCTTGACAATAACATATTTCCTCTGGATGGGGGGCCCTTGACTAATCTGACAGTCTTGAGTACTTGTCTTTTCATGAAGGGCAGTATCTCCGCACACTTGGCACGCATGCACTGGATGGTGACCCTGTGCCTGTGCAGCCCCCCAAGTTTCGCTATTGCGCGACAGCTATTATATCTGTTTTTAAATTAATTTTTCTTTTTTAGGAACTGTTCTGCTGTAGGTGAGTTTGACGAAATTAGAATTTTTAGAATTCAATAAAAGTTTGAGAATAATGAAATTAAATTGATTTAATGACATTATATGATTTATTTTTATTAATTTTTTTTAACCCCAACGGTAATTTGAAAATTACCCTTGACTCGTGATATAAGATGATCCTTGACTCGGGTTATACATGTAATTATCCGGAAATCTTATCCTGATTGTCTTTCATTTATCTGTGCAGTTGTTCACCAAATTTTGTTGACTTTGATTTTTGTGTTTCTGTCCAATCTACTTTGGACATGTCATCGTTTCACTGAACCCTCTTAATCTTTAGGCACTATTTTAGACTGGTTTATTGGATAAGCTCGAGCTCACATGGGCTTTTGGGTCGTGTTGGATGGACGGTGATGATGAAGATGTGATTAGCATATGTGAGGTTCTCCAAGACATGGGTGTGATTAACAAACTATATCTTTGTATTTATACACTTAGGAAAATGCCACATCCTACCTCTTTTACCTAATTTAATAAAAATATTATTTTGAGGGAGCAGTTTTGTCATTTTACTCCACCAACATAACCATTTATTTTTATTTATTTTTTTGTCGAAAAAATATTATTAATAAAAATTAAAAGAATGATTAGGCCTTGGAAAAACAGTACTATGAGAGTCTTCTTGGATTACTGACCAAAGCTTCTTGGATAACTATTTCTTTTTTGTCATAACTCGTTGATGGGGGTTTTTTAAATTGTCAGATTTTTGTTCGCTGTTGGGTGTCGTGACCTCCTCCCCCAATACAACCCCCCCCCCCCCCCCCCCCCCCCCCAAAAAAAAAAAAAAAAAAAAGAAAAAAAAGAAGTGATTTAGTGAATCCTAGCTGCCTGTATTTTCATCCCTACATTTTCTTCTTTAATTGCACAAAAATTTGGTGATTTTATGGATATCTTTGTATTAAAAAAAAAAAAAAAAAAGAAAAAGAGAATGATACTTGGAAAGGAAGGGAGGGCATATGTGTCAAGGCATGGGTCAAACTTTGAGCAAATTTTGACTCTGTGAGACGATATGAAAATGCATTTTGCAACTTTAATATAATTGCAAGAGTTCTCATCTCTTTTTTTTTTTTTTTCTTCTTACCTTTTAAAATTTAATAATGTTAAGGTTGGAGTGGTCATCCAGTATGTGGGAAGCGCTACCATTTCATAATCAAGGCTGATGGTACTTCCATTGGTGGCTATCACAAGCCATGTACATGCTGTGGGGATGTGCTGCATTTGTCTGAGTCCAGGTGAGGATCCTCAGTTTTCCTCATGATTGGGTGTCATAAATGTATCTGTTTATCAGATTGTTCTTTCATTCAAATTATTTTCCGCAATACTCATGACGAAAACGTGTTGTTTCATATTAGAAATGAAATATGTTGCTTTTATTTGCCCCTCTCTCCTTCTTCCCAGGGTTACCAGGACACATGTTTTTCATTTCAAATGGATATTTTTTTGGTTAAAACATGGTGTGTTTGAGTTAATTTGATTTATTTACCAAGGGCACAGACAATGGTTCAATGGTGTTTCAACTTATAAGTGGTTTCTAAAGGCACCTACTAACCCTCTGATATGTCCTTGAGTTCTCTTGGTTTGAAAGTGTTTGACATGGTATTGTGCCCGGCCATGTGTAAGAGGAATGTATAGAACACAAACTGAAATCATCTTAAGCTATGTTTGGATAAGGAATTTTTAGGTGGAATTTGTCTTTGAGATAGAATTTGTAAAATCTTTGTAAGAAAATTGTTTACGAAAATTTTACAAATTTCATCTTAAAGACAAATTCCACTTAGAAATTCCTTATCCAAACATAGCGTTAGGGTTCTGAAAAAATCTTCTAAAAAAAATCTTAGAACTCAAAAGCCCCTGATTCTTTGGAAAATAATTACAAATGTGGACAACTTATATAACACTATTGCATTGAAATTCTTTTAATTGATATTTATTAAATCTGCTCAAAGTTAAAATTTTCATGCCTTCAGTAGTTCTGAGAAGGAGATGATTGAGTTGAAGGAGGAATGGGTTGCCTATTTCTGTTCTCTGCCCTTTGACAAGATTGTCTGGAAAGTAGAATGGCTTATATAGGCTACAATGTTGAAACCCTGAAATAAAAAAAATGAAAACAAAGAAATTAAACTAGAATTAATAAAGTAAACCTCAAAATGAAATTTAAATAAAATAAATAAACTAAACCCTGTGGCCCTACCTAAATTATATTTGGAATGTGCATGGCACGTGGGTCCTACCTTGGAGTCCATTCAGGGTTTTAATCTTTTTTTTTTTTTTTTTAAATTAACACAAATGAATAGTGGCACAATGTAATACACGGACATAATGTACAATTATTTCAAAAAACTTTGAAGGCATTTGTGATGATGGTGAGGCATGTTAGCTATGTATTAGGCTATATATATGGTCATTTGCTGCAGTTGTTGATTAGTAAAATTTAATTATCTACAATTATGTACTTTTTTTAGGATACTATGAGGAGTATTGGGACATATATCATAGTTTGGTCATAGAAGCATGTTTGGATGAAATACTCTGAATTTTCTAGGTTTGGAGATCACTAGACTTGTGTTCATTTTTGGTGTATTGAACTGCCTCTACCTGGGTACTTGCAGTAATTTGTTTGTTTTTTTCTTGCTTGAATAAATTCAAGCATAAAGATGTGAGCATATATCTGGTAGTTGAGGCATCCATTTTTTTCTCACAGATGCAAATCGTGCAACCATGTGACAACTTCGGATGATGTTGAAGACTGGGTGTATCATCAGTTGGAGGACACCACTCATCTTTTACATGGTGTAGTCCATACAAATGGTTATGGGCACCTTCTTAGAGTCAATGGCAGAGAAGGTGGCTCACAGTTTCTTTCTGGATGTCATATTATGGACTTCTGGGACCGGCTTTGTAAAAATCTTGGAGTCAGGTCAGGATTCTATATTGTACTCATAGCACTTTTTTCCATTTGGTCTTAAAAGAGCGATTCTTTTATGTTAAACAGCCAATTATTTTTGGTTTTTCTCATTCTTGGTTTTTTTGCTTCTTTGTTATGTGTTTTAGCGTCATTTCCTGTCATTTTTTCATTTTTCTTTTATAGAGGGTTATTTGTCGTTGTTCTCTTGGGATTGAATCTCATCTGACTGTCCTATGAGTTTGGTATTACTGCAAGATGTTTTACATTCTACAAAGGAGTTGAATAGTCAATAGATTGTAAAAATTACAAAATTAATTAAGTGGCTACATTAATGTACATCATCATTATCTGTGAAGAAACTGTCAGAACTGTGGAAGTGGTTAGCTTGGCAGGGAACCATTAACATCTTAGAGTGAACGGTCCTTCCATTCCTAGCATATAAGCACATGTTATTGATGGTGTTGTGTTCATATGTATTTTGGGAAGGTCTTCATTGGTCACAGGTAAGTGATAAATATGTTGTGATTTATGCTTCTTGTTTTCAAAGAGTCTTTGGAAAAAAACATTTCTATTTAATGAAAGTCGATGGCTGTCTTGTCTCTCATATGATGTTGAGTGTTATTTTTAACCTTTTTATTTTTTTAATACCCCTTGGTGCTGATGATGTATACCATCATTAATCCACTTAGTCCCAGATCATAACAATTTATTTTACATGCGAGTTAAATTCCAGCTTTTTTGTTGTTGTTTCTACACATGAACAGAAAGGTTAGTGTGATGGATGTGTCGAAAAAGTACGGGTTAGAGTACCGGCTACTTCACGCCATCACCAAAGGCCATCCATGGTATGGTGACTGGGGTTATGAGTTTGGTGCTGGTAGCTTTGCTCTCACTCTTGATGCCTATAAAATGGCTGTTGAAACCCTCTCCAGCATACCCTTGTCCATCTTTCTCTCTCAAGGTCGGAAACCGCGCACCCACCTGCAGGATTTAATCTCATTTTATCAGTCCTTGTCGGAGCGGGAGCTTGTAAATATAAGAGACCTGTTTTGTTTTTTGAAAAGTTTGATCCATGATGCCCACAAGTCTTCCCTAAGGGTTGATGATTCTACCAAAAAACATCGGTCTTGTGCCTCAGTGGTCTTGTGTGCATGGACTAGGAATGATATTGAACGTGTTGAAGAAGCCATGTTTAGAGTGCTACGGGCAGTTAGTGGGTCCAACTGGGTTAGTTGGCGTGCTCTTAGGGGTGCTGTTTGCAAAGTGGGTCCTCCAGAGCTCTTGGATTACTGCCTTAAGGAACTTGGAGGCAAAGTGGCAGCTGATGGGATGGTTGTTCATACCCGATGCAATCCTGGCTCAGGTGCCGTTGAGTACAGGTTAGCAATCTCTGTCTCACTTTTTTTTTTTTCCTTTTTGGGTTAAGGTGTTTCATCCTCATTTACAAAAATTGTGAATTGTTCTTTTATTTTAGACCCCTAAGGGATGTTACTGTCATATGCCCCTTTTGTTTTTTGTCATTATTATTACCAATAATACTACTGTTTGATTACATTTTTTTTTTTAACCACTATCTGTTCCAGACTTGAATCGGGAGGCCTTTCCTTTAATGGAGTCACCTCTCGCAGTGACCCTTTGTTCTCAAACTGCCAATCTGAGGAACATCTTCTGCAGGACCTGAGATTCTTGTATCAATCGTTGCTCCACCCGCAAACAATGCTTAGCTATGGACCTCAGGCAAAGAGGGATGTTGCAATAAGTGCAGCTGCAAAGCTCCTGGACTGCAAGCAGTTTGTTAAAGATTACAAGCCTGAAAATTTGTTGTCAATTACAAACCCATCTGCAATAAACCTCTCATGCCAGGTGGAACTCATGGATGAATCCGATGAATATGCTACTAATCCTCCTCCGGAGTTAATTGTCCTTTCCCCAAATGCTACAATTTCCGACCTGAAGCTTGAAGCATCAAAGGCTTTTCAAGAAGTATATTTGATGTTTAAAAGGTTTCAGGTCGAAGAGCTTCTTGACTACGGAGGTGTAGATGATTCCACCCAGGTCAAGCTCTTGTTAGGTTCAACGGAATTGGTTCGAGTTCGAGGGAGATGCCTGGGGAAAAACGGGCTGAGTAGGTTTAGAATGGAGAGGGGAATTGAGAGATGGATAGTGGATTGCTGCTGTGGGGCCAAGGATGATGATGGCGAGAGAATGTTGGCTTGTGATGTCTGTGGGGTGTGGCAACACACTAGGTGTGCTGGGATTTCAGACTTTGATGCAGTCCCTGCAAGGTTTGTTTGCTGCAGATGTGGAAGCTCCAGCCAAGTGATGAAGACCAGTGAGCACTGCAAGGAGAGTGACTGCTGTTAGCTTTGTGGGGCGGCTTTGGGAAGGGCTTATCAATGTCTTTGGATGTGCATGCTGAAATTTTTTGTATTGTAAATGTTAGTTTTGCTGCAAGAGGTTTTCTGGGGCCTGAAAGAAACGTGTACATATGGCAAAGGCCCAAAGAATGCATCAGGGCAGTTGTATTTGCCTTTCCCTAATCCGACTATGTTTTGTGTTTTTTTTTTTCATTTTTTGTATATAATTTACTGATGGCCAGTAAAACAAAGAGAAAAAAAAAAAAAAAAAAGGAAAAAAGAAAAGAGAAAAAAGGGAGACTTGCTAATCAAAATATGAAAAGAAAAGAACAAAAATTGTTCATAAATTGCTTCATGTTTTCTAGTTACTTGGTTCTTCCTGTATGACAGAATGCTTACCTACATAGCCAAGGACCTTCCCTTCATCGTAGTTGCGCGCGAAAAAAAAAAAAACAAAAAGAGAGTAGAAGAGGAGGAAATAAAAGAAGGGAGGGACACAAAACTACGACTGAGAAGGGAAGGGATACAAAAGTACGAGTACAACCAGTATAACAATTCGGTACCTTTCAATTTTTTAGTATATGTTTTTTTAGTGTATTTTTTCTAGTATATTTTTTATTTTTTGTTTTTGTATTTGGTCTTGTACTCGTGTTTAACAAAAGGAAAACGAAACGAAAGTAAAACTGAGAAGGGGAGTGATAGAATATCTGAGAAGATATTATCCTGAAGGCTAATGGGGATGAAAGCACACTACATTGGGGGACACGGGCAGCAGCAACTTCTGAGCGTGCGTGCTGGAGGAGGCATAGGAGAAAAACAATCGCAGAGATGGAGTGGGCGGCCTTGCTTCGCTGGCAGCTAAGGCGTCGATCATTCCGCTGAAGATCCCGATGAGACCTGCTTGCTCGTAATGAGTACCCCTAGGGAGTCACGACCTGCCTATACTTGAGGTTAAAAATCCATTTTATTATGCTTTTCTAGTGTCCAAGAGGAAAGCTTTGGTTCGAGTCCAAAAGGAGGGTAAATGTTACCAATAAAACAAACGAGGTTAATGGTTCACGAGTTAACAAAATTACTTCACTAACGTGCTGATTAACAAGAAATTTACAGTAGCATTGGATTAATGCGAATTATATTACAGGAGTCAAATATATACACACGATCAGTTTACCCGTGTGGAATAAAACATAAAAGCAAAAAAAAAAAAAAAAAAAAAAACAAACAAACAAAACAAAACAAAACAAAAGTTTGGAATTAATTTTCTCTTTTAATCACGTGATTGGTGATTTTCTTATGTTTTTTTCATACTGTTTTTTTTCTTTGAAGTTTCTAAATTGAAACAGATTAAGTATGGTGCCTTTGATCACCAAGAGATTATTCTCTTACCTTATTTATTTTTCTTTTGATTCTTACCTTATTTAATTAAGGCATGTGATCATAACCAGCCAATACATTATCATCACCATACCTTTGATTTTCTATTCACTTACCTTATTTATTTTTTCCTTTGATTTTCTTACCTTATTTAATAAAAGGTTAAACAATCCATGCTATAAGGCAATATTGAGAGATGTATCACGTGATAGACTCTCAGTACATGATAGGGAAGGCTTGAGAGAAGTGTGGCGTAACACACTATCTTTTATATATATAATAGTAGATATTTATCTATATCTATATCTATACTACCTATAAAAATCTGTATCTTAAAAAAACTTTTGATTGACCACTACACCGTTATTTTAAATACTTATTTATCCTCCATAATTATCCAATTAAGAATGTTTATTTTCTAGCAAAAAAAAGAGAAAAGATAATGATATCCATTTCATGAATTCTACACAACCTCCACTATTATGCATGTCTCCTAGCTAACCTTTTTATTCCTACTAGGAGTGCAATATGGTTCGGGTAGACCCGAGGACCGGACCGTTCCGTGCAATTCGGTCCGGTCCGGTCCGAGCCAAATCATATTCGGTCCGGTTCCGGTCCAAAATCTTAAGTCCCGAATTATTTCGGTCCGGGCCACGGTTTAGGGGTTTTAGTCCCGGACTGGACTGAATTCCCGAATTCCAATATATATATATGATTAGATATATAATTATATGTTAATATTAATGTATTATACTCAATAAATAAGTATTATTCAATGAATAATAATTCTTATTCAATAAATTTCTTACCTTTTACCAAAACAAAACAAAAACAAAAAACAAAAAAAAAACTAAAAACAAAAAAAAACAAACAAACAAACCAAGAACCGGACCGGCTCGGACCGAATTTTTCGGTCCGGTCCAAACCTAAATCGGTCCGGTTCCGGGACAAATTTTGAAGTCCCGAATTAGTTCGGTCCGGTCCAGAAACACCTCTGGCCCGGACCGGCCAGGACCGATTTGCACCCCTAATTCCTACCATGACTCCTAACCATGAAATAAATTTTGACCTATTGTGTTGAGCGTCCATTCGAATGACTTAAATCAACAAAAAGTAAAAAATAATTAGATTTTCATGTTTTATATATATATATATATATATATGAGAATTTATTAATTTTTATAATTTTTTTATAATTTAAATATTATTCACACGCAATGCATGTGTGCCCATATCTAGGATATATATATATATATATACAGTTATATTCCCATCAGTACGTGCTGATATAAGTTATATTAGCACCATGCAATGGGGGTTGTGACCCCTTGTCTTGGTCCAATGTATCTCATATTCCACTAATGCACAAGGTACAACTCCCAATGCTTAATATAAACTATATCATCATTCCTCATATCCCACTAATGCACGTGCTTACCTGATTATCATCCTATATATATATATATATATATATATCTAATATAAGTTAAATTAGCACCATAATGATCAGGTAAGCATGTGCATGCTGATATAACTTATATCAACACTCGCATTGGGAGTTGTACCTTGTGCATTAGTGAGATATGAGGTGCATTAGACCAATGCAAAGGGTACAACCCCCAATACATGGTGCTGGTTTAACTTGTATTATATATATATATAAGATGATGATCAGGTAAGCATGTGCATACTATAATATAAGTTATATCATCATTCCTCATATCCCACTAATGCACGTGCTTACCTGATTATCATCCTATATATATATATATATATCATATAAGTTAAATCAGCACCATAATGATCAGGTAAGTACGTGCATGCTAATATAACTTATATCAACACCCGTATTGGGAGTTGTACCCTGTGCATTAATCAGATATGAGGTGCATTGGACCAACGCAAAGGGTACAACCCCCAATGTATGGTGCTGATTTAACTTTTATATATATATATATATATATAAAAGATGATGATCAGGTAAGCATGTGCTGACATAACTTATATCAACACTGACATTGAGAGTTGTATATTGTGCATTAATGGGATATGAGGTGCATTGGACTAATGCAAAGGGTATATCCCCCAATGCATGGTGCTGATATAACTTATATCAACACATGTTGATGGGAACATAACCGTATATATATATATATATATAGATATATAGGTGTGAGGTTCCACATTAGCTAACAAAGGGGAACGGCTATTGCAACTCCACAAAGGGATAAGCCACCCCCACCTGATATCCCCACCCCCCAAATATATATACCCTACCCCTTTAAAAGACTAAAACATCCCTCTTCTAAATAACCCTAACCCTAACCCTCACCCACCCCTTCACCCACCCCACTCCCCCCCCCACACGAGATGGCGATAGCGACGAGAGGGTCTTCCCCTTCTCTCTCCTTCTCCTCTTCTTCTTCTTCTTCTTTTTTTTTTTTTTTTTTTTAATTCTTTTTTCCTTCCTCTGCTGGTCAGATCTGTAGGGGGAGGTTTTTTTTTCAAAACCTCCATTTTTTCCGGTGGGATAGGGTACCGGCGACGGGAGGTTCTTCCTCTTCTCTCTTCTTCTCCTCTTCTTTCTTTCCTTTTTTTTTTCCCCCCCCTTTTCTGCTGGTCAGATCCGTGTGTTTCCGGCAAGGGAGGTTTTTTTTTTCAAAACCTCCATTTTTTCCGGTGGGGTGGGTGTTAGGATTATACCCTAGAGCCAATCATAGAGATGATTGTTTAGGGATTAGGAACAATCATTTGATTTCATTTATGTATGTCACATTTATTATTGATTTAATAAAAGGGCTTATTCTATTATGTTTATATGCATCATTTATATTTACATAATATGTCCATGGAGTTAGAGTTGAGAATACGGAATTACAAAGAGTTGTAATTTTGAGACTGTAGATATATCTCTGTACTAAACTCTTAAAGCATTCCTAGTTGAAGGTTCACTATAAGGGATAATAATGAACCATAGGACTAGCACTTGTTAGGTTGACTCTATAGGAAGATAGTTGGTCTCAAGCTATTTGTGTGGAGACACTACAACCAACAGGTGGGTGCCTATTAATAGAATAGGTACATTGAATGTGACCAAAGATATGAGATAAACTGAATGGAGTTTTATCTTGCCTATCAATCAGTTTCTCATTGTTATAGTGGCACAAGTAATCCTTAGACCTGAGACACCATAGTTGTCTTATGCATGTAGCTTTAGAAGTTTGACAACACTAAGTGCAGATCCTATTCAGGGGTCTGCAAAGGTGTTCATTGGCCCTACTGTTATGTGTATGAAGGCATGTGAGTGATCAACAAGGGATCCATCACTCTTAGGAAAAAGAGAGAGAATGTCTCATATAGCATTCATAATATAACTCATTAAATCCATGGCCATGGTAGGATGAATGTGGAAAGGAGTTTCATGAGTTCATCAATGATTTGATATCTATGAATGAGTATAAAGTAATTGAATTAGGGACTTGACAGACTTCCATATCCTATTGGTTCAATTGGAGACATTGTGTAGATGGAAGGATGTAATTGTAACCTATAAACTATAACAGAAGGGTTCTTTGTTAGATACTTATTCACCTCAATAAGGATAACACCATGAACCATATGCTAGGTGTTATTCATGGTTAGTAGAAGCCCTAATTGATATAAGTGAGTTATAATCAATTAAGGGAATTGGAAGGAGTTCCAATTAGACCCTAAATGGAAAGAGTTCCATTATACACACCTCGTGCTATTCCTACTACTTGATGATGTGAACCCAATGGGTCACACACTGATCATGCAAGAAGAGCTTTAAAGTTTATGAGAGAAAGGGTTTTAGTGCATAAAGAATAGTTCTTTATAGGCCTATTTGTATTTGATACAAATTATAGGGGTTAATGTGTAATTAAGTGTAATTACACATAACCTTATTAGGGTTTCTTCCCTATGGCCAGCCCCCTTTAGTGGGCTGCATATATAAGTCACACTTATGTGTGACATGGGATAAGGCTTGCACACTCCCAACCCTAGTCCGCCAAAAGAGTTGGAGGCTCTCTTCTCTCTCTCTCTCTTCTCCACCTCTAGTAACAACAAGGAAGAAGAAAGAAAAGGCTTGAAGCTCTAGCTAGGTGTGGATACCGTTGGAGGCAGCACACTTGGGCTGCTCATTCACCGCTGTTCGGATTCAAAGCTTGGAGTAAAAAGGAGAAGACATTCAAACTGTAAGTGTTCTAACCCTCTTCGTAGTTAGGGTTTGATTTTGCATTATGCATAGTTAGTTTCATGGGATTGGGAATCGTAGGAAAAATTTTTATATTCCGCACTTCTATTTTTCCCTCTTGTTCGATTCCCAACAGTGGGGTGCCCGCGACGGGAGGTTTTTATTCTTCTCTCTTCTTCTCCTCTTCTTTCTTTCTCTTTTTTTTTTTCTTTCCCTTTACTACTGGTTATATCTGTGTGTTTTTGGCAAGGGAGGTTTTTTTTTAAAAACTTCCATTTTTTCTGGTGGGGTGGGGTGCCGGCGACAGGAGGGAAGAGAAAGAAAAGGAAAGAGAAAAAAGAGGGCTGCCGGGAAGGAAGAGGAGAAGAAAAGGAAAAGAAAAGTAAAGAAGAGAAAAAAAAAAGAAAAAAAGAAGGGAAGAAGAGGTTGCTGACGAGAGGGGGGCTGCCCTCGCCGACGCTGCTGGGCTGGTCAGATCTGTATTTTCCGGCAAGGGTCTGTGTTTTCTTACGAGGTGTACTTAAGCCCTTTTTAGTAATTTTGTATAATAATTTTTTTAATTAAAAAATTAAAGGGGGCAACTTATCCCTTTGGGGGGTTGCAATAGCCGTTCCCCTAACAAAGATGAGCTAAGAGTGTATAAGGTTTCACCTGTCCTTTGTCTTTTTTGAGGTTGAGTGTAGATTAACTTTAGGGACACTTGAGCTCCCTTTTGGCTTATGTCTTTTGTGGGTTTCCTCATTAATTTGTGTGTTGTGTGCTAGCAAAAAAATAAAAATAAAAATTGGTGTGAGGTCCCACATCAACTAGCCAAAGGTGGCTAAGAGTGTATTAAGTTTCACATCTTCTTCAAGAGGTAAGCTTTTTGGGAGGTTGAGTGTGAGTTAAATTTACGGGCTCTTATGCCCCTTTTGAGATATGTCGTTTATGTATACTTCCTTATTTGTTTGTTGTGTATTACAAAAGATATTTGTAAGAATCTTCTATTCAGTCGTAAACATGTCTTGAAATTCATGCAATAGCTATTAGAATAAGGAGAGCCTGTCAATGCATCCACAAGGGTGACTTCATCTTAGCTTTCCTCAAAAAAGAAATCATGGCAATTCTATGCAACCAAGTTTACAATGACGTAGTTAATGGAGTAATAGTCATAAAACACAAATGTTGAGATATTAGTTTCATTCACCCATTATCATTCATCCATTTTTTTTTTTTTAACTAAATGATTTAAGAGGTACTTTAGGCCCATATGACCACATTGACAAGAAGCCATGTAGTTCAGAGCTACGTGTCCTCTAGGCTAAGAAGTATGATACTTCCCAAGATGTGTTGAGACAATGTTGAACGTTAATCAGACATGACACCTCTTCGATATCCTTCTAACACTACGTACACTACTCTCTTTCTATCATCATTCTTCTATCTTTCTTCTTCTTCTTCTTCTTCTTCTTGTCCTACCTTATCAATGAACGACTTCACTAAGTTTTCCAAAAACTGTATAAATTATGCTTGTTGACTGATGGATATATATACTCCACCAAGTTTTCCAAAAACTATACAAATAATGCATTTTGAATTTCTTCTTCTTCTTCCTTTCTTCTTGTCCTACCTTATCAATGAACGACTTCACTAAGTGTTCCAAAAACTGTATAAATTATGCATGTTGACTGACGGATATATATACTCTGCCAAGTTTTCCAAAAACTATACAAATAATGCATTTTGAATAATGGATATATATGGGGAGAGATCCATTGACACCTAATGTAAGACTTTTTATACTTAGACTCCTTAATATCCTCTTGTAAGAATAACATTTCGCCAAACCAACCATTAAATTAGATATTATACTTATACCCATCATGCATACCAATTTTTAAGTTAATTGGATATTAGAAGCCATGTCATTTATAAAATACTCCAAATTATATATATATATATATATAATATATATATATATATATATAGATAAAATGTTTCCCAATATCCAATTAACTTGAAATTCGGCATGCATGACGTGCATGAGTAGAATATTTAATCCAATAGTTGGATTGCCGGAATATTATTCCTATAAAATGATATTGAGGAGTATAAGAGTACAAAGTTTTACACCAGGTGTTTACGGATTCTTCCCCTAGTCTCCTATATGTAAAGGAAGATGATTGAATGTGGACTGTTCCGAATAGTTTGGACAGGATCACATGGTTGCATGGGAGCTGTGTGTGACTTTCACATGCATTTTTTGATAATTTTATTAAAGTGCCCCAGTAATACAACGTCTTACAAGAAGGCCCTCCTTTAACGAGTTTTTATTTTTATTTTTGACTAATATTTTTTAAAATTGTTTTAAATTTTTTTTGGCTAATTTTTAATTGTTTAATTTTGAATAAGGACTTCAAAACATGCATCACCTAATTATATTTATCATGGTATTTAGTCGTATTAGTGTAGCAGTGAATACATTCATATTTTGAGTTCTCAATTATTGCCCAACTCTTGTATCCAATTTAATTTTCCCAATTTGTATGGCAGTTAATGTGATAAGCCATTTTAGTGACTTAAAAAATTCACAAAAATTATTTGTGATTGTAAATAGAGTGTATTGAATTTTAGGCCTTTGATCATAAAATAAATATTTTGAATTTCAAAATTTTAGCTGGTGCTTTTGATTTATTTAAAGGTGAACTAAGGTGCCACATCACTGTTACGTACAAAACAAATGCAAATAGGTGTCACTATAGGGATTCGGATTTGGTGCAGTTTGTACCTTTAATTGCATGGTGCAGTTACCGGTGAATGGACATCATGTGGCAAGGGAGAAGCATGAACAGCTGGGATTCGCTACAAAGATTTCACACCCAAAGGTTACGGCGTTAACACTTCGACGTCAAACTCATCTTCTGAATCCCAACCATTCGTGTTTCTCCCCTTGCCACATGGCGCCCATCCACGGGTAACTGCACCATGCAGTTAAAGGTGCAAACTGCATCAAATCCAAATCCGTCACTATAGGCATGTGGAACCACTCAAAATTTTGGTAATTTTATTAAAGTGCCCCAACAATTTACAATTTATGGTGATAAAATTAGTAAATAATGTATGAATTTTTATTTGTTTTAATGTATATAATTTATTTCTAGCAATTTAGAGGTTGCTCTCATAAGGGTTTTTCAATATATAATCTTTTATGTGCACCAATATGAAAAAATGACGCAGTAGAAAACTAGAAGATATGACTATGACAAATGTCAATACCTTAGGGTTCTTGAATTCACAAGAAAAAACACTCGAATCTACAAGAAGAACACAAACCATAGAGAAAAACTCTCAAATTATATTATTATCGAAGTAATTAATCGTTTTTACCCACATGGCTACAAGCTTATTTATAGAGCTAGAACTAATACTTGAATTCTAAGTAAGCTAGTAATAGGATATAACAAATCATACCAAACCTAAGAAAACATGAAAATAGGAAATAAAGTGATTCTACTAAAACAAAGAAAAAAATAATACTCCCTCCTCTGATCCTAATTGACTATCACTTTTGAAAAAACACGTTTTTTGAGAAAATCCTATTAAATGATTTCACATCAATAAATATGTTTTAACATTCTAATTTTGCTCTCGAGTATACAAAACATTGGAACAATAGAAAATACCTTTTTAAGGGTATTTTAGGAAATAAAATAAAAAGAATCATTACATTTTGAAATGTTTGACAATAATTTTGAAACATCCCAAAAAGAAAAGGAAACTAATAATTTAGGAATGGAGGGAGTAATAATAATAATAGTATTAGTAAAATAGAAGATTTGTCAATAAAAAAGAATCATTTTTTGTAATAGATTATTATTATTATTATTATTATTTTTGTCAATAAAATAGGAGTGTACACACCCCCCAAACACACTCATGATTTGAAACCAAAACCTTCACAAATCCTACACCTTTATTGAAATAGGATATGCCATTAGACTCAAGGGATATTGGCAAAATAGATTGAATTACGAAGATTTGGAAAGAAAAAAGTTCATTTAGAAGTTCAATTAAGTCTTTTTCTCACTATTGAGACATGAGTTCGAAGTTCTAATAGTCTTTTAGTCTAATGAAATGTCTCATTCTAATAAGAGTATAGAATTTGCAAAAATCTTGGTTTCTATTTCATATCATGCATGTGTGAGTACATATTCTCCTACCATTTGTGGAAAAAAAAAAAAATAAATAAATAATCCATGAGACTGAGGTGAGGTGGTGACGTGGCCGGAGCTGGAGCTGGAGCTAGAGTCGGAGCCGGAGAGAGAGAGAGAGAGAGAGAGAGCAAATATAGGCCTTTGATATTGGAAATACTAGACACCAATTTATTAGATATTGCCAAAATAATGAAATAATTTACCAACAATAATACAAAAAACCAAAACAATAAAAATGGGGTAGAGATGGGGTGAAATCAGACCGTCAGATGAAATGATCGGAAATCTCTGTGCGTGAATAGGAAGGATATCCCTACATGCCATGCTCCCTCTCTCATCCGCCGCCAAAGCTAACCCGGCATTGTCTTATCAAGCGGCTGCATTAAATATGTAATCAATTAAATCTCCCATTCTAATCTCATCATTATAAAGATTTTTTTTTACATTAACCTAAAAGACGAAAGGCCACATTGGCCTCTGGGCACGACCAATGTTGAATATCCACCGTCCGATCAATCCATGAGAACGTACTTCATGCTAATTAGCCTTTCGATCAGTGAAAAGTTCAGGGTTTCAAGGGCTAACACCGAGAGGAGGATATACGGACCATTACCTTTTCACAAACTAATACCAAACAAAGTTCGTGCCTATCAACTTTTTTACAAAGTGACATTCAATATGCTTCCAATTGACTGCCAATTTTCTTTGTTTGGTATTAGTTCGGTAAGTCATCACCAAAAGGTAATTTTTTGTAGGATATATATACAGGTTGCCAAACATTCTTCAGCATCACCTTTCTTCCTGAAAAGGGTTTGTTTAGGCTGCAGTTCTTTTCTTCAGACACTATGTGCACTGAACCCGTCCACCCTCCCATGGCTTCTCCACAGCTGAATACAAACCCTAACCAACCCTTAAGTTCAACCCTTAAAGCCTTGAACCCATACGCCGAGCCCTTCGTGTTTCCGTCTTGTAAAACCCCATGTTATCCCCATCAATTTTTTTCACAGCCATCACCGCCGGCACTGCCACAACCTCAATCTCAGCCTCAACCTCCAACACTGGTGGCGGTGGGGTGTCCGGCAGCGCCGGAACTCTACAAAGGAGTGTGGGCTGGTCCTTCGAGTAGTGGTGGCATTCCATGGCATGTAAACCCCCATATTGTCCCCATCATCCATCCTATGCCAAACCATCACCATCCTTATTACTACAATGCGAATTTCCTGCCTCAACCAAATTATTACAATCCTTCGTCTTCTCTTCTTTACTTGAAGGATGGTGATGATTGCAGCACCGCCGTTGGCGGTGGTGATGAGAAGTCGTGTGTAGGTGAAGGGGTGGTGAAAAAGCTGGAGCGTGTGGAGGTTAAGGACCGTCCAGTTGGTCGGGGTGGTACTGGGAGGAGGGTGGTGGTTTCAAGAAGGTATAAACTGAGGTCCCAAAGAGGGAGGTTTTTGGACCGGATAGAGAAGGGTTGTGTGCCGTTTGGGATGCCGGCCAAGTGCGAACCGGACGTGGGTGTTGGTGATTTCCTCAAGTCTCCTTGTGATGATGCTGATGCTGATGATGATCATCAAGGGAAAACTACGGTCATGATTAAAAATATCCCTAACAAAATGAGGTGCTCTCTGCCTACCCACTCCATTTTTGTAGTTCCAGCGCAGTGTTCTCTCTCTATTTATATGTAGTCTCTTTTTCTTTTGCTTAATTGCTTGGGATTTTACTGTTGTTTTTCATTGTAATGGATACTTTTGAAGTCCCGCAATATATGGTGTTGCTTGAATCCTCTGCATGTGTATTTGTTTGTGTGTGCTCGTCTTTCGCAACTTATTGTTTCTAATGGTGAGATTTAATTACCGTTTCTGTTATATTTGAGTTTAGCTTCTCTCTCTCGTCTTTCTGTTACCTTTGGTCCCAGACGACTGAAAGGCATGTAAGAAAAAGTTATGGCTTCTCACTTTCACTTTGTCTCGTCTCCCAATCTTTTTTGTTGCCACGAAAGAGATGTCCTTCGAAAGCTCTTTGATGTTAATCTCTTGACATGCATGAGCTGTTCTCCTTTTAGCTAAAAAGGGTTCTTTTTTGGCTAGATTTTCATGTGAATATGTTATTCTATGATGGGCTAATTAGGGTTGGGCAGTTTTTTTGGGGGGTTTTGGCTCTTCTGTTTACAGTCCTCAGCTTTCTGGGTTTAGCTTCTTCTGGTCAATAAGTTTATTACCTGTTGGTCCTTCGTAACGCAAAGCTTAGACATGTATGACACAATAGGATACAATGCTTTTAATAGGTTTTAACATTGTCCCTTGTGATCCTGACCAGTAGGAAGGATTTGCTGCACTTACTCGACGAGTTTTGCCAGCGTGAGAATCGGAAGGAAGTGACCTCGGTTCGGTCCGAATACGATTTTGTATACCTGCCCATGGATTTCCTGTAATGTCTTCATTTACTCAAATTGTCAGATAGTGAGATACCAGTCCAATAAAGTTCATATTTTATATTTATAACTTGTATTTTATTTTGGTGGGTTTGATTTTATTAGGCAAAGGTGCAACTTGGGCTATGCCTTTGTCAATTTTACTAGTAGTGATGCAGCGACGAGGGTTTGCAAATACCTGCACAACTACAGATGGAAGCTTTATGAGAGCAAGAAAATATGTCAAATCGGCTGCGCCAGAATCCAGGTGAACCTCATCATATCTCTCTGATAAGTTTTAATTATGGCCTGTTAATCGACTTCTGTCTACTTCAATCATTTGAAATTTTTTCTGCTTTTTGTTGGGTTTGGAAATCAGGGGAAAGAGGCGTTGGTGGAGCATTTTCGTCGGTCACATTTTTCGTGTCATACTGATGATTACTTGCCAGTGGTTTTATCACCTCCTCGAGACGGTTCGGTGCCTCCCACTCCACCAAGAATTGTTGGTAATCGTGTAGCTGTTTGTACCAGAAAACCATGAAACTGCCTCAGTCGTTTGGCTTACCCCTCTCTCTCTCTCTCTCTTAGCCCTTGGCTAGGGCTTGTTTGTTTTGGTCAGGTTGTGGTTAGCACATTGTCAATTAGTGTGGGTAATGCATATGTAAATATATAGTACGGAGTAACTTGTTGTGGGTACTATTTGGGTGTTTGTGACCCGTGTTTTCATTGTCTCCCTAGGTGGTCTTTGGTGGTCTGTGGGTAACAATATATCTGGGGTGAATTGGAAACATGGGTCTGTGGGGTTAGCTGTGTGTAGTGTGGGCTCTGTAGGTATTTGAGGGGGCTCTTGTGGGCAATGTCAGCCTCTATGGGTCGGGTTTCCTCTCCCTCTTGCTTCTTCGTGGCACTAGAGTTTATAGTGATTATAACTTTGTGCCAGCTCATGCTAGTGGATGCTCTTGAGTTCGCAATGTTGTAGTTAAGGTGTTTGTGTTTATATAATGACTCGTTAATTTTGATGATCTTAGGTATAATTTTGAGCTTTTCAAGTTAGTTCTTGTTGAGAAACTGTTGTGTTTTATCTCATATGGCATTTGACGTTGAATCTGGCTACTTTGTGGTTTTGAAACTACCGCACCCTGTCAGCATTTGCGGGTGTGTTATTGCCATATTTGTCATATTTTAGCCGGTATGTACTAGCATGTCTTGTTGTTGCTCTAATGGTGTGTTAAAGGGTGTATGCTAGGAATGTGCAAAAAACCGTCCAATTTGTCAAACAAAACCAATCCATTTCATACCGTACCAACCCAGGCGGTTTAAGAGGTTAGGTGGTGCGGTTTGGGTGGATTAAGCAATAAAATTGGCGGTTTGGTTTAGTTGGTGAGTTAAACGTTGTCAAACCGCTAATAAACCAAATCGACTTGCCTTTAATAACATATATATAAAATTATAAAAAATCGAATAAAGAAATCTTTTTATAACAATTATTAATGGCCAAATAGATAACCTTAGGTCTTAGATTTCCAAGTCTTCAAACGATGCACATCAACTCATTAAGATATGACACGATTCACATATTTAAGTCCTCATTCTAAAACACGGAATTGGATTGCATATTAGTGTATTTTGCTATTTCGTGTTGTTACTTTGTTAGGTTACTATATTTTGGGTATTCCAACAAGATTCGAAATTAACTTAACATTAATTATCTCTAATTTCATCTACATTGATTGGGTGTTTATTCTCACAAAGTCATAATTAATTTACTTCTTTGGTATTAAGATATTGTGAAAGTGTGTATTAAGTTTTACATAATCAACTAAAATGATTAAATTTTTTGGATTTATTTACAACTCATCAATTAAGGCCCAATAAATATTAGAAAATGCCCAATTAAAAATGGCATGATAGAAACCGCCAAACTCGTCCAAACCGTTGATGACAAACCGCCCAAAAAATCAACTAACCCACTGATTTTTAATACATACGGTTTGGTGGCGGGTTAGAAATTTTGTAACCTGCCATTAGTGGGTTGATTGGTATTTTGTCCTTAAACTGCTCCAAATCGACCTGCGCCCATCCTTAGTGTATGTGCATGCTAAAAATAGCAATAGCACACTTTTGTGAGCATCTCCAGTCATGTGAGCTAAATTACTTGTGCTATTGTTATTTTAGTACAATCTACAGTGCCAAACACTATAATTTGGCATGAGGTGTTCCAATGGTGCAAATAACATAGTATGCTATTTTTTGTTACAATCTCCATTCCTTTCATTTTTTAGAAACTACCAACTATCATCTTTCAACTTCCATTGCTCCAACCACAAAATTATGATGCTAACTAGATTTGCTCGTGTGCGACTACTTTTTTTTTTTTTTTTTTCTTATATAAGATTTCAATATTATTTTTTAAAATATTATATTTATTTACGGTTTGTTGGTTATTGAGAAAATTTTGAAAAAGAAATATTATATTTTTCATAGCTGCAAGTGTGTTTGGTTGTTGGGAAATGTAGGGAGAGCTAACGTGGCAAATATAGTAATAACTCACCTTTGTGCTATATTTGGCACAAGGGTGAGTTATTACTATTTTTAACATAGGTTTTTAGTACACCATTGGAGTAGCCCAACTTGTGCTAAATGCTATAATATAATAATAGCATACAGGGACGGAACCAGGATTTCATCTCAGAGGTGGCCAAAGTATGAATAATAAAAATTTTACGTTTCAAGTATGAAAACTATACTAAGATTCAAAATTAAATATATTAATGCATTGAATGGAAGGTAAATGACTTGACCTTACTTATACTTCTCTAAAACTATGACAAAAAAGCAAAACAAAACAAAAAACAAAAAAACAAAATGATTTTCTCCGATAAGATGTTTTCCGCCAACTGTTACCCTCCAATATGCTCAATGATTTTGTTTGATAGAAATCTGGGGTAAACCTAACATTTAAATAATAAAAAAAAAGCTAATACGATCGATAGGAGAAGGTGTTTGTTTTTTGTTAATTATTTTAGATATTTTACCTTTTGTATATATTAATTCTATTTTAGACATTTTACCTTTTTATCCTTGGGTATAAATTGCCTATTTGACTTTTAAGAGATCATGTGAGGAACCATTGTGCTGATTGGGAGGGACCATTCCTAGATTGTGCCTAAAAAACTACAACTAGTAAATTACTTTTTGGTGACCATTTAGCAATATAATACCCAAACCAAATCCATTACTAGTCATTTCATAATAGGTTGATAGTCTATTTGTAACAAGTTAACAGATAATACCTTGTTTTGGTATTAGTTTCAAATCTGATCACCAAAAAATACTTTATCGAGACAATTTTTTTGGAAGTGAGGGGGGGCCATGGCCACCCCAGGCCTAAGTGTAGGTCCGTCCCTGATAGCATAGGTTATAACTCACCGCTAGAGATGTTTTTATATTGCTATACTTGGCACAAAGGTAGTTAAGAAAAATGGAGGGATGTTTGTTATGCCAAAAATTGCATAGTGTCATTTGAACCATCAAGAACACATTGTATCAAATTATAAAGAGCATTTGGTATTATATATATATAACAAGTTCAAAAATAGAAATGAAATATAGTACAAACCATTGGGAGATACTCTTGGTTTTAAAACTTTTTATACTCCTCAAGTGTGAGTGTGGAGTAGGAGCCTGTTTTTTCTTTTGTAGTGCGAATAACATCTCCCTATTTTAATACATTATATTTTTTCCCCTTAGCAAGGTATTCAAACTAGGGGTGTTCGTAGTTCGGTTTGGTTCGATTTTAGGATAGATTTTAAACCAAACCATTATACTTTGGGTTTTTTTTTTTTTTTTTTTTTTTCTCCCAAAACCAAAAACAAAACCAAAACCAAACCATACTATAAAAAAATCAAACCAAACCAAACCATAAAATTTCTATTTGGTTCGGTTTCGTTTTGGTTTTATCCTATCAAGTAGCAACAAATAAATGAAAATGGAACAAAATGACAAGCCAAATTCCAAATAAAAATATTTTTAATAAAATCATTACATTAGCAACTAAAAAATGCATTAAACATTATATCAAAGTGAAAAAGTATTGACTTATGTAAATCCAAAGTTCAAATCTTTAATATAATATATGTCAATATCTCACACAACATTAATAACTAGTTTAATACATGCTAATCTAACAAAGGAAAAACTCAGTGTGTTTCTCCTCTAATCCCTTTGCGAATTCAAGGATTCCTTGTGGATTCAAGAAACCTATACTGGATTATAATGCTCTGAAATTGAAAAGCAGTGATTGCAAGGCCATTTTGGGTTTTTTGAACAGGTCACTCTCGCAACAATTTAAACACAAGTGATCTATTAAGGATTTGCCACTGTTCGTCGGTTCTTTCAGGGAGTTGTCAGCATTCTCTTCCAACAAGAAGGATTTTCTTTACAAATCAGATAAACTACATTGGGTGAAAGATTCTTCCATGGGCTTAAGGTCTGGCAGGTGTTGCAGCCACCTTCCAAATAGTAGGTCCTTTAATCATCGTCATGATCGAGCAGAAACAAACTTGTTCAGCTTAGGAAAAACATGAAAGAGAAAGGCCGAAGGGGAGTGCTGGGAGCCGGTATGGTGTAATCTAGAAAGCACGGACACACCTAGGAAAGTGCCATGGCTGTGTCCGACACGTGTCGGACATGGACACTCTCCCGACATGCCTCCAACATGTGTCGGACACTTTCCGTATGTGTTCATTAAATAAAAAAAATTAATTAATTTCAAACACGGCGGGGTAAAAATAGGAATTTAAATTGTTTTAAAAAGGGTAATTTTAGTTATTATAAACAATTGATCGGTGCTTTTGCAAAAGTTGAAAATTTTCTTATTATAATCAATTTAAGAGACACGGCATTTTTGCTTTAAAGAATAATGATTTTGTATCATGAGGTGCATGCCTTTTATGATGAGATGTAATATATATATTTTTTTTTAAATTTAAAAATTGCATAAATATTTATAATTATATATTTAATTATTTATTTATTGCCGTATCCCTGTCATGTCATACTTAATATTTTTAAAAATTACCGTGTCAGAATGTCCGTGTCATATCGTAACCGTGTCGCGTGTCTATGCCCGTGCTTCATAGAGTGTAATCAACACTTTCAGGTTATAAGACATCATCGCATTAACAGGATACGTTCCTTGGCCATGAGCTAATCGGTGTGAGTTTTGACTAATGGAATTGTTGAACATAGGCTCAATCTGGCTGCAACAATAGAAGTTTTGAGATGGCCTGACCTCATACACAATGGGGTTTACCCATGTCAATCCTGGCCAGAATGTGGTGGTTTCATTTTAAAAAGATGTACTAGCTCCCATTGTTTTATATTGATGGTCCCTTTTTGAAAAAATCTATTTTTTCAAAAACCATTTTTTTTTTTCATTTTTAATTAGTTAGAAAATTATTTTAAATGCTTTCACATCTGCATATATATTTTAATGTTTTAATTTTTTGCTCAAATATACAAAATGTTAGAAAAAAAAGTTAAAAATGGAGTCATTGACTTTTTGGATAGGGTTGTTTTGGAAAATCAATTAATTAAAATGGAGTCATTAACTTTTTAATTGTGACAGTAATTATTAGAACAGTAAAAATAAAAAAGAGGACAATCAATATAGAATAGAAAAGAAGACAATCAATATAACAGGGGGATTGTCAATTAAAAGGTTAATGCTCATAGTTCGTGAGGCTGGTCCAGCTTTATGCTCATAGGGGTGAATTTTGCACAAGCAGATTTGAAACTCATTTTTGTATTATCAATCACTGTTTTCTTACATGAGCATAATTCCTTGTCTTAATAACTGCTCAGTTCGACTTCTATTCCTTGTTAACAGTCATAGTTTTCGTAGGTCTTTAGTTACGCTTTAGTCTATTAAGGTACCTCTAGAGCGATGTAATCGTGACTAAAGCCTGACAACAACGGTTTTCAGCTTACATCGTAGAACTTCTTTCAGAAGTGGTCGTGCAAATTTTGAGGAAACAAAGCGAGTGATTGAACTGTTGTATCATGAAGACAATGTGTTTTGAACTAGTGTATTAGAAATACTTCGTAGTTGGTGTAGAATCTGTTAAGATAGCAACCTAATTAGCACCTCAATCCTATCACTTCTCCATAGGGGTGTTCATGGTTTAGGTTAAAGCCGAAAACCAAACCAAACCACTCGGTTTGGTTTGGTTTTTTTGTCCTTAGGTTTAGTTTTGGTTCTAATTTTAGAAAACCGAATTAAATTGGTTTGGTTTTGGTTTTCATGTTTAAAAAACCAAACCAAACCAAAAAACCGAAAAAACTGAAAAAATGTAATATAAATATATATAATTTTATATATTTCATATTAAACTTACTTTGTAAATTTTTATTCTAATAAGGGCATAATAGGTAATAGATTGTAAATTTTCTTAATGTTTTTTCTTTATTAGATTGGTATGTATTAAACTAACTATTATTGTTGTGTGAGATATTGGCACGTATTAGATTGGAGATTTGAACTTGGATTGACATAAGTCAATTCTTTTCTATTTTGATTCAACGTTTCATGTTTTTTTTAGTTGCTAATGTAATGATTTTATTAAAAATGTTTTTATTTAGAGTTTGGCTTGTCATTTTTCTATTTTTAATTATTTGTTGCTATTTGATAGGATAAAACCGAAATCGAACCGAACCGAACCAAACCGAAATTTTATGGTTTGGTTTGGTTTGGTTTGGTTTTTTATATAGTATGGTTTAGTTTTGGTTTGAGAAAACAAAAACCGAAGTATAATAGTTTGGTTTAAGATCTACCCTAAAACCGAACTAAACCGAACCACGAACACCACTACTTCTCCAGAGTGGGGATGGTGGGGTTCACATGACCCTGCTAACTTGTTTTATTTTTCTTTTTTTGTACATTGAGTTTTGAGATTTTAAAATTTTGACCCTTCAAAATACCTTTTTGACCCCTATAAAATTTTGTTTAGACCCTTTTGGTTTATGAGTTTTACCTTTGATTAGTTAGAATTAATTTTTTACCCCACTCAAACTTAAAAACAAAACATTTTTCCTCTTTTCCCTTGAACACACATTACATTGTTCCTCTTTCTCTTATATATATGTGTAATTAGTTCATTAATTTTTTTTAATTAATTGTTTTTTTTAATTAGGATTTTTTTTTTTCAAAATACTTATCATTAGTCTTCACCCTACAAGACTAATTTTCTAGCTTCACCATTACTTCTTCTCAAGACCTTAAGGCTGCGTTTGGTTTGAGGGAATAAGGGAGAGAATTCCTCTAAAAAAAGGTGAATGTTTGATAGCACTAGGGAATGGAACAATTGTTCCTTTGTGAGGGCTATATAGTCATTTATTCCCAAACAAAGAGGAATAGCTATTCCTTTCTTTCAAGGGAGGAAAATCTTTAAAAGTAGGTCCCACCTATTACTAATTTCCATTCCATTCTCACTTTTATCAAACATGAATTAGGCATGGAATGACTTTTCCCATTTCATTCGCATTCTCATTCCATTCACACTCCTATTCCCTCTAACCAAACTCAGCCTAAAGTTCTTGAGGTAATGTAACGACCCGAAATTGGGACCGTTAGTTAAGTAGTAAGAAAACCATTTTTAAAGCCAAGTTTAGTGGATGTTTAATAAAAATAATTCTTTCGAAAATATTTTTAGAAAATCCGGCATGGTTCCGTCTATAAATAGGACATACCAAGTTATCGACTAATCATAAAACCTGTAGAAAACACATTTATAATCATTTCCAACCATCCACACAATATTCCAAAGATAAATAAATCTACAGGCTGTATCGTAGTCACATGGGTCCCATCCAGTCCACTTCACTACTAATTTAATTATTGCAGGCCAAGAATTAAAATTAATACATGCCTAGGCTCAAAGCCTATCTCCACTATTCTCTACATGAATGCAAGTATGCTGACGTGCTCCCAAAACCCAGGTCAACTTAGCTTTGAAAATATGACCTGCAAGAAAACTGTGGGGGTATGAGCTACACGCTCAGTAGGAAAACATTTCTCAAAATAACCCCAAGGTTTTAAAAAACCATAGTTTATATACTTTTCAAGATCCCTGCAAAACCATTGATTAGTTTGCAATATAATTTTCAGTAAATTGAAACTGATACATGTTAATGAAATAAACTGCGGAAGTTTAAATCATTCGATACCAACACCCCTTTTTATTTTTAAAAAAAGGTAAGAAATAACTCAAGTTATTTATAATTCTTTCCAATTTCCATATCACGGCCTTACAAGCCAATAATCATTAACCGCCATATCTGGCAAACCATAACATCAGTCTTTCAAACTGATAAATCCTCCCCATGTCATGCGGGGCCCTCGCGCGCGGAAATAAGAGGAAACACTATGGATCCCTATCTGGGTCCAGAAAGTAACCTCAAGAGGAAACACGGCAAGACATCCCTACCTGGGACCGCAGTAACCTCTATTCGGGCACGTAGCCCAGGACTAAAGGATAGGAAGACACGGCAAGACGTCCCGTTCCTTTGGAACCGCAGTAATCCTGTCTCCAGTAGCCCTCATTACCATATCATCATTGCTTTTCTTTTCATTTATTAATTCCATAATTCTCACATAATCCGGAAAATTATATATAAATTTTCCAAAAACCACATAATAGGTTTGTTCTTAGAAAACCATATGAAATAACTCCATAATTTCCATATAAACCGGAAAATTTTATATATTTAAATTTTCCAAGAAAACCATATAATATGTGGGTTTATAAAAGTCACAATAAATAACCCCCATAAATCATTTCTAAAGTAATGATTTCAAAAAACAATATTTTTATAACAAAATGATGTGAATCAAACCCTAGGTTTCCCACAATTTGTAAAACCTAGAAAATATATACCCCATGCATGATATATATATGCAAAAACTACCAAATACATGTAAATCTACATGATTTGTACCCAAACCCCCATGTAACAAGGGTTTAAAATGAGAAAGTGTCCCCTACCTCAATGATGAGTGATGAAAATGCAAAACTACCGCCATAGACATGTAGATCGGGCCAAATAATGCAAGATCCGCGCTTGTCGGCGTCGGATCGGAGCTCCGGTGCTCCGGCGAGTCACCGTCGACCTCCCACGGCGCTCTCTCTCTCTCCTCCTCTTTCTCTCACTCTCTTCTAAGTTGGGAGACATGAAAAAATGGGGTTTAAGGTCGAGTGAAAAGGGTTTTAAAACATATGGGGAGGGGCACATGCGTCATTTAATCCTTTATAAAATCTGCAGATCGCAACTTTCAGACGTCTGAAAGTTAGTTTCAGACGTCTGAAACTATACTCCAGAAAATCATCGCTCTCTGGAATTTTCAGACGTCTGAATGTAACTTTCAGACGTCTGAAATGTCACTTTCAGACGTCTGAAATGTGTTTCAGACGTCTGAAACACACAGACAGCTGAAACTGGTACAGTCAGTCAGGACTACACCTCATCAGCACAGACATCAGCCTTATTTCATTAAAAACATTTAAGTAAATCTTCTCCATTATTTTATTCTTCCTTTTACTTTAAGTTATTTAATGAAAATAAGCAAATAACCCCCCATTTGAATCCAAATAAAATATCAAAAAAATCAAATACCCAATATATCAAAATCTCATTTCCAAGTTTTAGTACAAAATCCGTCGCCCGACAGATTTTCCTAAAACAAACATGCGTGGAACCCAATCCAAACATGCTAATAAAATCCCATAAAATCACCAATGTCTTATAATATTATAAACTTCCTATTACCGCCAAAAATTATCTTTAAAACGAAGATTTATGAAAATTCACTTTTCTCCCACACTTAGCCAAATTTCAGCAAGCTTAAACTCGAAGCTGCAAATAAGGCCAAACACATACTCAAGACACTTGATGCATAAAAATGAGCATTAAATCACAAATAACATTGTATTATCATACACATAGATTACCCATACATGGGGTTATCCAATAAATCAAGGGATTAACTACGCTAATAATACATTAAGCCGTAATAATCCCTATTAAGAAAACGGGTCCTCACAATCCCCCCACCTAATAGGAAATTCGTCCCCGAATTTCAACACACTCATGGTAATGACAACTCGTCATAAAATAAAACAAGAAAATGTGGAATATCCCCCAAGCACAAGCATAAGTGAAGCTAACTATCATGGTTAGCTCATAAGTAAGCACACATCAATACAAAACCACAACACAAATGGTGTTACTAACCAATATCAACAAGCATTACAAACATAAAAGACCCAACAGTCTTCAAGGCTACAATCCAAATCAAACATTACAATTCGCACCCAATCACGAGTTTTTCATATAACTCTTTCAAGCAAACTAAGGTTCTTACAAAGAACCTATCATGAAAATATCTCCATCTAACTATATCGTTAACGATTGAGCGCATCCGAGCTCAATGAAAACAATATATGTGCCTTACGCACATATATCCCAAACATATACATGAAATTCATCACAAAAATTTCACATCAGATATACAAGTAAACTTGTATATCACCATAGCACAAATATCACAACAGGACAAAAGTCACACATCACATTCTATGCTTACAAGAAAGCTGCTCCTGTAGCAATCGCATAGGTACCAACCAATATGTATACATACGTATATCTCACAATAGGGATACACATAAGTATACTCCATCAACCCAATACACATTCATCACAACAACATTCCAATCATAACACAATTTGTGAAACCTACGCATCTCCATACAAACAAGGGTTAGTACTCATACGAGTACCACCAATGCAAACAATATGTATATATCACACATAGCACGACATTGCACATTATCATGTCAAGAATTCAAATAATTACAAATCATTCAATATATATATATATACAATTAAATATATATATTACATCCAACAATATTCAAACTAACCGCCTTTAAACCAAAAGAAATTGGATCCATACCGATATGGACCTCTAAAATCCAAGCAATCAAATAAACATTGCGTAGAGCACAACCAACATATCAATACATGGATTATCAAATCTGATAATCTCTAGTCAACAGGATCGAAGATACATAACAATCACCAGTCACCCACAACACCAAGGAGAAAATACGCATGTTAAGCCCCGATCTTATAGACTCAGTCTCGAAAACCATAAAGGAATTAAGGGATGTCCTAAACGATTGGACATTCTAACTCTCATATGAAGCTCACATAAAGCCCAAAACTCTAGGCTACAAATGATGCATATACTATGCACTCAACTCCCCAAAATCCATGGGTGATGACCAATCCAATATGCAATGTACATGTGCTCCTACACATTTATATGCCCAAGTCCTAAATAGGATTTCTCATCCTAAATGCAACCTCTCGCTAATCTGCAGCGAGTACATGCATCCTTACAACTCTACCATGCAACAAAATGCATATGCAAGTCTTAGCCGAACAGGCATGCAATGAATGTGCATTATTCTATTCTCATTTCGATCATTATATCTTGATGTACCCATGTGGATCTACTAGCCAGCTCTGATACCACTCTGTAACGACCCGAAATTGGGACCGTTAGTTAAGTAGTAAGAAAACCATTTTTAAAGCCAAGTTTAGTGGATGTTTAATAAAAATAATTCTTTTGAAAATATTTTTAGAAAATCCGGCATGGTCCCGTCTATAAATAGGACATACCAAGTTATCGACTAATCATAAAACCTGTAGAAAACACATTTATAATCATTTCCAACCATCCACACAATATTCCAAAGATAAATAAATCTACAGGCTGTATCGTAGTCACATGGGTCCCATCCAGTCCACTTCACTACTAATTTAATTATTACAGGCCAAGAATTAAAATTAATACATGCCTAGGCACAAAGCCTATCTCCACTATTCTCTACATGAATGCAAGCATGCTGACGTGCTCCCAAAACCCAGGTCAACTTAGCTTTGAAAATATGACCTGCAAGAAAACTGTGGGGGTATGAGCTACACGCTCAGTAGGAAAAACATTTCTCAAAATAACCCCAAGGTTTTAAAAAAAACCATAGTTTATATACTTTTCAAGATCCCTGCAAAACCATTGATTAGTTTGCAATATAATTTTCAGTAATTGAAACTGATACATGTATAATGAAATAAACTGCGGAAGTTTAAATCATTCGATACCAACACCCCTTTTTATTTTTAAAAAGGTAAGAAATAACTCAAGTTATTTATAATTCTTTATCATTCTTTCCAATTTCCATATCACGGCCTTACAAGCCAATAATCATTAACCGCCATATCTGGCAAACCATAACATCAGTCTTTCAAACTGATAAATCCTCCCCATGTCATGCGGGGCCCTCGCGCGCGGAAATAAGAGGAAACACTATGGATCCCTATCTGGGTCCAGAAAGTAACCTCAAGAGGAAACACGGCAAGACATCCCTACCTGGGACCGCAGTAACCTCTATTCGGGCACGTAGCCCAGGACTAAAGGATAGGAAGACACGGCAAGACGTCCCGTTCCTTTGGAACCGCAGTAATCCTGTCTCCAGTAGCCCTCATTACCATATCATCATTGCTTTTCTTTTCATTTATTAATTCCATAATTCTCACATAATCCGGAAAATTATATATAAATTTTCCAAAAACCACATAATAGGTTTGTTCTTAGAAAACCATATGAAATAACTCCATAATTTCCATATAAACCGGAAAATTTTATATATTTAAATTTTCCAAGAAAACCATATAATATGTGGGTTTATAAAAGTCACAATAAATAACCCCCATAAATCATCTCTAAAGGAATGATTTCAAAAAAACAACATTTTTATAGCAAAATGATGTAAATCAAACCCTAGGTTTCCCACAATTTGTAAAACCTAGAAAATATATACCCCATGCATGATATATATATGCAAAAACTACCAAATACATGAAAATCTACATGATTTGTACCCAAACCCCCATGCAACAAGGGTTTAAAATGAGAAAGTGTCCCCTACCTCAATGATGAGTGATGAAAATGCAAAACTACCGCCATAGACATGTAGATCGGGCCAAATAATGCAAGATCCGCGCTTGTCGGCGTCGGATCGGAGCTCCGGTGCTCTGGCGAGTCACCGTCGACCTCCCACGGCGCTCTCTCTCTCTCCTCCTCTTTCTCTCCCTCTCTTCTAAGTTGGGAGACATGAAAAATGGGGTTTAAGGTCGAGTGAAAAGGGTTTTAAAACATATGGGGAGGGGCACATGCGTCATTTAATCCTTTATAAAATCTGCAGATCGCAACTTTCAGACGTCTGAAATGTAGTTTCAGACGTCTGAAACTATACTCCAGAAAATCTCGCTCTCTGGAATTTTCAGACGTCTGAATGTAACTTTCAGACGTCTGAAATGCCATTTTCAGACGTCTGAAATGTGTTTCAGACGTCTGAAACACACAGTCAGCTGAAACTTGACAGTCAGTCAGACTACACCTCATCAGCACAGACATCAGCCTTATTTCATTAAAAACATTTAAGTAAATCTTCTCCATTATTTTATTTTTCCTTTTACTTTAAGTTATTTAATGAAAATAAGCAAATAACCCCCCATTTGAATCCAAATAAAATATCAAAAAAATCAAATACCCAATATATCAAAATCTCATTTCCAAGTTTTAGTACAAAATCCGTCGCCCGACAGATTTTCCTAAAACAAACATGCGTGGAACCCAATCCAAACATGCTAATAAAATCCCATAAAATCACCAATGTCTTATAATATTATAAACTTCTATTACCGCCAAAAATTATCTTTAAAAACGAAGATTTATGAAAATTCACTTTTCTCCCACACTTAGCCAAATTTCAGCAGCTTAAACCCGAAGCTGCAAATAAGGCCAAACACACACTTAAGACACTTGATGCATAAAAATGAGCATTAAATCACAAATAACATTGTATTATCATACACATAGATTACCCATACATGGGGTTATCCAATAAATCAAGGGATTAACTACGCTAATAATACATTAAGCCGTAATAATCCCTATTAAGAAAACGGGTCCTCACAGGTAATATCTAATTTATCCTCTTACTTGATAGTTGCATATAGGTGTATGATTATCACGAATAATGACAATAACCCGCAGCTTCCGAAAGCAAAATTGTGTGCCTCCCCAAGAGACACTATCCCATCAAAATTAATTTAGGGTAAATTACATTAAGACCCTTTTTAGAATCTGATTATTACAAATACACCCTCTCACATTTTTGAAATTACACTGACACCCCTTACTTTACAAAATAAACTACAAAAAGACCTCTCCCTCTAACTTCCGTCCACTAATCCGTTAAATCATGTTCAATTTTTTTCAAAATACCCTAACTACCCTTATCGGATGATAACTTCCATGATAAATGCATATATATATAACTCACAAGTCCAACATGTTCATCCAACACTTTTGAATTTTTTCATTGTTATTGATAAACAACTAAATGATAATATATATACATATATATAAGAAAAATGTTATGTCCAATTGATGTGGCGGTTATCAGATTTACTCCTTAGAAACAATTATTTATTTAATTAAATTTTTAATTGATTTGCAAAACTAACTGGTTGCCCTAAACTGATCAACCAGTTGCCTTGAATTGACTTGTCGATTCCAATTTTGCAAACACAAAATGATTTTTTATTTTTTATTTTAGATGTTTTTGTTTTATTTCCTAGTTTTAAGAACTTTAAATCTTTAGGGATTTTTATTTTCATGTTATTTAATTATTTATTAAAGGAAATTTGGCAAAAAGTTATTGAAAAATAAATTGTTATTCCTTTAAGTCTAATACTCTCCCTGTCCTACAAAAATAGGTCAAATTTGACAAAACACACAGTTTAAGAAAAATCATCATTGTGTTGACTGGTCACTTTTTAAACTCCATCTTTTCAAAAGTTCCCTTCTCTGATTGGTATTGGGTTTTGTGTTGACAGTAATTATTGAAATGACAAAAAATTGAGGATTTGACATTTTAAAAAGAACAAACATTTTAGGACAAACAAAGTACAAAAAATGGCCGGCCTATTTTTGTAGGACGGAGGGAGTAGTATTTCTTTGAATGTGTAAAGTCCCTCACTTTTAGTTGGTTATTGGTTAACGTCCAATTATTTTTCTAAAAAACATTTTCACCTTTATAGCAATTGAATTGGAAACATTACTTTTTGTGGTGGAATTACAAATAGGTCTGGCTACGGGCAAACAATTACACTTCAATTACAATTAGTAGTCATTATAATTAAGTTTGTAGTCATTTACTAGTAAGTTAGTAATCATTTGTAGTGAACTGTAATTGTTTGCTTGTAGCCGCACCTATCTGTAATTCCCCCATCTTTTGTTTTGGTTTTCAAACTTTAAAATTGCAAAACTTTTAATATACATATCTGTTTAAAATAAAATTTATATTTTTGTAATCTACTTGTTGAGACCTTCAAAACAAAATCTATGTTGGATAAAAAATTATGAAAAAAAATTTTGACGAAATTTTTATGTTTGGTACCCATAGAAAAATTCTCTATTAGTTGATTAAATCTCTCTCTTCCATTCCTACGTAAAATTCACTTCATTTTTTTTTTTTTTGAGACTTTTGACCAATTATGCTTAGGTTTATATTTTTATTATAATTTTTTTATACTAAAATAAGTAAAATACGAAAGAAAAAAATCTCAACCTAATTTTAAACACAATGAAAGTATATCATTTTTTACCTTATTCTTGAACACTTCAACTTCAAAGTGTATAGTGAATTGTGTTCGATCAACCAAAAATACTTCAAGTGGCTGTGGGTACGTCACACATGACACATATTTGAAAGTGACATCTTAATATAACACATACTGGAACTGCATCTGTAAGTTGTATTCCCTACATATGTCACTAGTTACTTACCTTTGTATTGTTATGTGGCATGAGTCTCGTGACTCATCCTTTTTGTTTTTCCCTTTAAGAGTAAGAAAATATTGGATTAACAAAATGGTTTGATCTTATATATCTGCAACATGCTTAAACCTATGTCATATTCTTCTTCTTTATTTATTTATTTAAAAGATTAAGAGAAGAATAGATCAACAGAACAGTTTGATCTTATATGCAACATGCTTAAACCTATGTCAATGGTTATCCACTCATACACAGGAACCCCTCCAACCTCAAAGCACATAGTGAATTGTATTCTACCAAAAATATTTAAACAAGATCCATATTGAATAGGGAATCATACAAAAAGAAAAGGAAAAATTACACTAACTTCCCTTGAGGTTTTGAAAAATGACATAGACCTCTCTTGAGGTTTCAAAAATGACACTCACCTCCCCTAAGGTTTCATGAAAATCATATAGACCTCCTCTCCATCCATTGACTATTAGTTGAGTAACGAAAATTGCTGATGTCATGAAAAGAACTTTAAAAAATGCCAAGATTGCCCTTATTGAAGGTGGTATGTATAGAATGACTAAATTAACCCTAAAGTCAAATTTAAAGATGAAAATACCCTGGAATATAGTCATTAGAATGCATTTTGAACATATATAAAGGCAAGTCTAATTAAAAGACTAAAATGCCCCCAAATTTGCTCATTTTATACATGTCTCTTGGGTGGTAATAGTGTAATACAATACTACTTGAAATTGGATTGCAATTTCCATTAGAGAGTAAATTATAGCACAGATTTTTGGACACTTGGCATTACTTAAAATTGCATTATTATAATATTTGGCGTAGAATCAAATATCACCAAAACACAATGTGGTGATTTCATTTTCTCATCTATGACCTATGCAATGTCCATGATCTTATTCTTACTGAAACCACAAAAAGTGTGAAACAACCAAGAGTAGGAAGGCTGCCTACGTTAAAAGCACAATATTTCTATTGGCCACTACTTCATGTCCAATCACCATAGTAAAAGTAAGAAAATAAATAAACAAATATACAAAATAAACAACTTATTATCTGATTTGTCCAAAATAATACAAAGTGATTTCAACCTATTATAAACTGATCTCACATTTATATTGCATAGTGTCCAAGACAGAAATATCCAAAAAGCAACCTATCATAAGTACTAATTTCATGCACAATAATTACTTGTCCAAAATAAAACTCCCAGAATCGCCACACCTGCAACCCATCCAAAATAAACCCAAAAAAGATATTCACCATGGCCACCATCCATGACTTGCAACACAGCTCCATCCCATAACATAGCTACCCCTCCAAACCCATAAGTACATGATACATTAAATTGTACTAAAACAAGGAAAAATATAATAGGATAATAAGCAAGAAATGTTCATAAGAGGGGGACAAAAATGCAACCAACAAGCAAAATAGCCATCCAAGCCTTATCTTGACAGGTTCCCACCTCAAATGTCCCACCCTGTGTCAAAGACTACAATATGAGTGCAAATTACAAAATTAACAGCACCAATTTCTCAAGTTCCCTTTATGGGATAAAAAAAATTATAATCAAGTAGTATTATATTACACTATTACTACCCAAGAAACATGTATAAAATGAGCAGATTTGGGGGCATTTTCGTCTTTTAATTAGACTTGCCTTTATATATGTTCAAAATGCATTCTAACGACTATATTTCGGGGTATTTTCATCTTTAAATTTGACTTTAGGGTTAATTTAGTCATTCCATGCATTACCACCTTCAATAAAGGTAATCTTGGTATTTTTGAAAGTTTTTTGCATGACATCAACAATTTCCGTTAGTCAACTAATAGTCAATGGATGGAGGGAAGGTTTATGTGATTTTCATCAAACCTTAGGGGTGGTGAGTGTCATTTTTGAAACTTTAGGAGAGGTTTGTGGCATTTTTCAAACCTTAGGAGAGGTTGGTGTAATTTTCCCAAAAGAAAATGATAAAATTCTTATGTTTGCTCATAGAGAATTTCTCTAGCAATTACTTTAGACATATATTCTTTGACCAATTCACTGAATTTCTATGTCAATCCAAGAAATTGACAGAGAAATTCTCTATGACTCTTAAATAAAATTCACTTGTGTTTTTTTCTTTTTTTTTTGGTAAATTGCATTAAGACCCCCTCTAGAATATGACTACTATAGATACACCCCCTTACGTTATTGAAATTACACTAACATTCCTTACATTACAAAATAAACTACAAAGAGATCCTCCCTCTAACTTCCGTCCGTTAAATCATGTTCAAATTTTTTCAAAATACCCTAATTACCTATAGTGGATGATAACTTCCATATTAAATGAATATAACTCACCAGTCTAATACTTCATCCAATATTTTTGAATTTTTGAATTATTATTGCTAAACAACTAAAAGATAATATGTATATATCTATATATATATATATATATATATATATATATATATATATATATATAGAAAAGTTTAAATTTTCTGTCCAACTGATATAGCAGCTATCAGATTTGCTCCATAGAAATTTCTTTAATTAAAATTTTAATTGATTTGAAATAAAAAATAAAAAATTGATTTACCAAGTTGCCACCTCATTTGAGTAAATAGATTTGGGCAAAAAAAAAAAGGGCTATGTAGCATTACTCATATGTAAAAATAAATTAAAAGAATTATTACAATGGGGATGCATGTGTGGCAAATAAGGTGGCAACTTGGCAAATCATTTTTTTTTTTTTTTTTTGCACATCAATTAAATAGACAATTGTTTCTAATGAGCAAATTTGACAGTTGGCACATCAATTGGACAAAAAATTTAAGCTTTTTGGCATTTTTATTTATATATATATATATATATATATATATATATATTATCTTTTAGTTGTTTATCAATAAAAAAAAAAAATCGAATGTGCGGGATGAATAAGTTCGACTGATGAGTTATATGCATTTAACATAGAAGTTGTCATCCAATAAGGGTAGTTAGGGTATTTTGAAAAAAATTGAGAGTTTATGAATGGAGGTTAGGGGGAGGGGTCATAATGTAATTTCAAAAACATGAGAGGGTGTATCTGTAATTGTCAAATTCTAGAGGGGGTCTTAATGTAATTTATCCTTCTTTTTTCTTTTTTCTTTTTTTTTTTTTGTAACTTTTGACCAATGCTTAGGTTTTTTCTTTCTTTCTTTTTTATTTATTTTTATAAGTGAAAATTATATTATCTTTTCATTATAATTATTTTTTTATACTAAAATGCGAAAAATACACGTATAAATAAGCAATTTCAATAAATCTTTTTTGTACACATATAAATTTATACATTTGCTTAAATACTACTAGTAGTCGGGTACACGCAATGCGTGTGCAATGCATTTTCCAAAAAAAAAAAAAAAAGAGAGAGAGAGAAAGAATAGATTGAGTAACATAACTATTTTTATGATAGATTGGAAAATGTGCATGGGAATGGAAGAGAGAGAGAGAAACATGGGATGGTAGGAGTTTTATATATCTGTTTTAAAATTATTGAATTTATTAATTAGTCCATAAGGAAGATAAAATTTTAAGAGTGTTTTAGTAAATTCAAGTGTAATCCAATTACAAAAAGAATTCCTTTAATATAATAGTATAGATGTGATTGAGTGAAACTTTAAGGTGTCCTTTCACTTGAATATGCTTAAAATTGATAGAGAAATTCTTGTCAATTTTTTTTTTTTTTAGTGATCATGGATCTTGTTTGATAGCTCTTAGCATGTAGTCATGTACATTCTCAAAATATCAAATTTATGAAAGACTGATTTGTAGAACAAAATTTATGAAATTTTAAAGTTATTAAAAAACATTAAATTGGTGAGTCATCAAGTTTTAACTACTTTCATGCTTTGAGTGCGTACTAGCTGAAGGCTAGTTTTGTCGAGAACACACTCTAAAGACTTTTGTCATAAGTTCCGGCCTGGACTTAATGTGCTACAAATCTTTTATACGAGGGACCTTTGGCCAAAGCTCAATTCTTTTAATTAAGTTTATTAGTTTCCTAGTTGCTTTAGACTTGCTTTATTTAAATTAGGATTTCTTATTTCATAACTTTATTAGTTCTTTATATAAGGGTTTGTAGCATTATGACAAACATATATAATTCATTGTTTTGAGATTAATATAGTATTGCAAGTGTGTGCGCGCGCGTGTGAGAGAGAGGGATCGAGAGAGCGAGAGAGCTTATATATCTTCTTCCAACTTTTGTGTTATAGTATGAGTATTGATTGTGATTACCTATTCTTCTCGAATTGTCCACGTGATAAACAACAGATTGATAAAAAATTTCAGTTTATTTGAAGAGCTAGTCTTATCTGCGAATTTCCGCTTCATCAACACAGCCAATTGAAGATGGCAATGATAAATCTGGTTTGATATAAAAAAATAATAAAGATTTTCGCACCTACTCAAACCAAATGTCATAGGCTCTTGAGAGGATGTGCATTATATATTTGTCTTATACTACACACCGGGCAGGTTATACAAGTCAACTTTAGGACAATGCAAGCATCTGTGAAGCATAAGGTTCATATTTTCTTGCATGTATATGTTTGAAAGATGGATGTTATTATATACAAAAAAGACTAAGTGATAGTGAATGCATGAGTCTTAAATAATATCCAAAGTTACATTTCAAATTAAACAAAACATTCCACTATGCAATACGATGTGATGGTGACCAAGCTCAGTCCTGATTTCTCAACCTTGGCCATATATATAATAATAATAATAATAATAATTGTGGTGATAAAAATAATACTCCATGATAGTAATAGAGTGCCTAGCTCCTTTCGGCACTCAGCTAAGTAATGGGAAGTGCTATCATCACCATTCGGCTTTGCACAATAATCTGATGTAATTGATCTTCCCTTAGAGGCTAATAGAGTTCAAGGGTGTGGTTCTCGATGATTTTCAGGTGAGTACGTACTAATATAACTTACATTAATACTTATATTAGGGATTGTATCTCGTACATTAGTGGGTTATGAAATATATTAGACTAATACACGTATAAGGTACAACTTCTAATACATGGTGTTTATATAATTTATATCAATACGTATTGATCGACTTTAGTGGGACTGATGTATATAATTTAGAGAAGTGGAGTAGTTTTGGGCATGCGTCGAATTTGATTTAATGTGTCTAAGGAGGTTAAAAAACTGGCCCTTCCATTGACCATAAGAGGCGGGTCCTTCAGCACCCCCACGATAGGAAAATATGGTACCACTACCAAATATACATAGCCGTGTGCACAGCACTTACGGAGTGATCCGAGTTTCTCCCACTTCACAAAAGATCGATCATGAAAGTGGGTTTCATTATTTTTCATTATGGAAACCAGCTAGCTGCATGCACTAGTCATATTTGACTTTGATACTCCCACATATATGGGTCCACCTATCCACATATTTGTCACATTCTCACCAGGTAACTTGTGGCCGGCCTATTTGCTTTTATGCATTATTTAATCGAATTCGAAGGGTGGGTCGAAGGAACAACTTTTAGGTGAGCCATATGAATCAGTCCAGTCACTACCATGAATTCATTTTTCAATATGCTGCAGTGATTCACAATAGAATCACCAATGCTCTTGAGCATAATCAGTAAAATATGGAACAAAATACGTATGGATTATAGATCATTTTATTTATTTAAAATTATGATAAAAAATTCAGCATAAAGAAATCAAGATGAAAGAAAATATAGATATGAGCATATACGAAAACAATATGAATTTTAATAAAAAAAATTGGGAGCAAATATGCGTTTAGATTAGTTAAATCTTTGGGCAACTAATCGGTCTTCGGCGTGCTTTAGTCACGAGATCCCTAGACTGCAACGTGGATTGCATGGAGTGGACAATTACTAGTCCTATTTTGCCGACCCAAAAATAAAAGAAGCCATCTAGTGTAGCTTATTTTACTTTACTGATCGAACCTTTTGTCCTTTTACTGTTCTAGTGTTGCAATAATACATATGAGATAAATCGCGTGATCTGGCTTACACTGATGCACCATTAATTAGCACTAATCTGTGAATTAATTACTTGTCAATCTAGAGTAGAACCTCCATGTAACTGTGATATAATTAGGTGGTATCACAAGCCAATCATATTCAAACAGAATAGAAATATCAGTATACTTGTTGGTTTCACTTTCTCATTTTACTTGAATGTGATTGGCTTACGATACCACCTGACCATATCACAGTCACAAGAAAGTTCTTGTCGTCAACCTACATGCATAATCATGAAATTAAATATATATTTATCATATTGATGATAACCCCAATTAGGTGGAAGAAAAGACGGGCCACTATCTTTAACTTTTTTCATTTTGGGTCCCATTAATTTGTCGACAACTTTTCTCAAAATCCAACTTGGCAACTTATATATGCTTTGTCCACTCTCCACTCTCCACTCTCCAGTATATATATTGCACCAAATCTATTTCTCTACTATTGCAAGTTACTTTACGTCTTCTAGTGTGATTTGTTCTCAGCCTCTTACTGCTTAGCTCTTTGCTCTTACAATCTCTCTCTCTTTTTTGTTTGTTCTTGTTTGGGCTTTAACCTTACATGTTGTGCTGAAATCTCCTTCTAATTTGGCAAACATGGCTGTGTCTAATTTTCTTGGCGTGTTTTTAGTGGTGGAGATAATAGTAAGTGGTTTGAGATTTGGAGCCGATGGTCTGAGTATGAATTACTACATGATGAATTGTCCATTTGCTGAACTTATTGTGAAGAATACAGTGAACAGAGCTTTGCAATCTGATCCAACTCTAGCTGCTGGCCTTGTCAGAATGCATTTCCATGATTGTTTTTTAGAGGTTCTCTCTCTCTCTCTTAGCATATGAATTACTACAAATGAATTGTCCATTCGTTTGTTTGTTTTTTTTTTTTTTCTCTGTTTTCTTCCCTATTCTTAGTGTGTCATTTTTTTGCCATGCCAGGGATGTGATGGATCGGTACTCATTGATTCAACGAAGGATAACACCGCAGAAAAGGACTCCCCAGCAAATTTGAGCCTGCGTGGCTATGAAATTATTGACGACGCGAAGCAGCAGCTTGAGATGCAATGCCCTGGAGTTGTTTCATGTGCTGATATTCTTGCAATGGCCGCCAGAGATGCAGTTTTTTGGGTGAGAAAAATATTCAAAGGGACTTTTACTATTTTGTTCTTAAAAATCTTATTGTCAAAATTATACTGTACTCTTGTAGTCTAATGGCATTTCTCTCCGCTTGTTAAAATAGCTATCAATACTTATTTAACATACTGCATGATACTTCAAACTTTTTTAATTATTTTGTTCCTCATATATATATATATATAGTCCCGAAAGGGGGAACATTACTCACCTAACTTATATTAGTACCATAAATTAGGGGATATATCTCGTACATTAGCTTAATGTACCTTGCAATCTATTAATGCACAGTGCTCACATGATCGTCATCCTATATATATATACACAAAGTTTTGAGCATGTGTGGAATATCCTGTTCGATCACAATCATCTATAAGCGACACACGTGCTCGCGTGAATGCACACGTGTCACTCACGGACGGCCGTGATCAAATGGGATACTCCGAGATATCCCTCAAATGATCAGCCATGCACGTGTCGTTCATAGACGACCGTGATCGAACGGAATAATTCGAGATATCCCACACATGATCAGCCCTCTATATATATACATTAATTATCCTTTGGTATAGTACTAGAAGATGACAACAATTAAAGAAGACAAAACAAGTTTTATTTTTATTTTTTTGTTTTGTTTTGTTTTATTTATTATTATATTTTTTTTAATGGCCAATATAGGTGTTCAGAATTTTAATTTAACTAATCGCTGCATGTTGGTACAAACACTGCCCACTCCATATTGGGGCTTGTAGGTTCTTATTTTCCTGTTAATGTCCTTTTGCTAACAGGCAGGAGGTCCAGTATATGACATACCCAAAGGAAGAAAAGATGGAAGGAGGTCTAGAATAGAAGACACTTTCAACCTGCCTCGACCCACCTTCAATAGCTCAGACCTCATTACGATGTTTGGACAGCATGGTTTCAGTGTTCAAGAAATGGTGGCTTTATCTGGTAGGAGCAATGCTATTTTCCTCTCTTTTTTTTTTTTTTTTCTGTGTTTTTTTTATTAAACGTACACCCTTTTTGGCAAAATCACACCTCTCTATGGGTAAAGGAGTGAAAATAAGTGGTGGGTTCGACTCGCACTGTGGTCGCTCATCCTCATCCCGATTGTTTTTTGCACCCAAAAAAAAAACCAGTTGTGAAATTTTGGTCAAATTTCTAGCTAGATTCATCTGAATTGAGGGGGGTACCCGTGCCCAACCTCATAGAAGAGACTATTATTCCCCATAGCTGAGTGTCTATGACCCAGACCTAAAAAGGTGATCACAAATTTTGGAGGGGCCACTGATTTACGTTTGAAGAAAAATAACCTTATGTGAAAAACAAGAAAATAAGTCATTTTCAAATCTTTGGAGGGCCACGCGCGGGCCCCCTCAAAGCACATGTAGTTTGTCTCCTGCCTTGGTGCGCGTGCACAAGTCCTGATTTTGATTGAAATCATTATTAAAAAAAAAAATATTTCTAATAAAAAAAATTTGCTGTTTAATTCGAAGTTATTTCTTTTGTTCTTCTTAATTAACTGTCTTCTTTGGAACAACATATTTTTTTAGGAAATCTTATTAATTCTTTTTATATTAATAAACGTTTTTTGATATTTCAATTTTACCCTTAAATGTATAAAACATTACAAAAATGAAGAATACTTTTTAAAAAATATATTCAGAAATGAAACAAAAAGAATTATTAATTTTTAAATGTGACAATAATTTTAAAACATTCAAAAAAATAAAAAAAGACCAATAATTTGAGAACCGAGGAAATAGATAAATTCTATGGTCTTCAAATTTGAAAATATAATATAAATTAACACTCATATTTATTTTGTGGGTGCATGTTGGTTTTGTAGGGGCACACACACTTGGAGTGGCAAGGTGCTCATCATTCAAAAACCGACTGAGTAACTTCGACTCCACTCATGATGTGGATCCGGCCTTGGATTCCGATTTTGCCAAGACTTTATCCAAGACATGCAGTGCTGGCGACAATGCAGAACAGCCCTTTGATATGACTCGAAACACTTTTGATAATGCCTACTATAATGGATTGCTGAGGAAAGCAGGCCTACTCACTTCGGACCAGACACTACTGGCAGGCCCAAAAACTAGAGGCATCGTGAATGGTTACGCCATGAACCAAGCCATGTTTTTCTTCGACTTCCTACAGGCAATGGTCAAAATGGGGTTGCTCGATGTCAAAGAAGGTTCCAAAGGAGAAGTTCGAGCCAATTGCCGCAAAATCAACTGATCTTCCAAATCATTAATTCTTGCTTCTGTTACGTATATTATAATGTAGTCTTCTTGTGTGAGAGTGCATTGGGTGCTTCTGTAATCAAAATAATTAATATATATATATTGGTCGTGTATCCTTTTGTAGATTCTCATCTTATTTTTATTTTTATTTTTCATTACATTGAAGGGAAAAAAAAAAAAAAAAACGACCCTATCTTTGGACTTATAAATACGCAAACCTTACTCATTAATTTTGATCATGTGCGAGATATCTCGGATATCTCATACGATCACAATCGTCCATGAGCGCACGCACGTGAATGTGCACGTATCATTCACGGATGACCGTGATCGAACAGAATAGTTCGAGATATCTCACACATCATTAGTCCTCCCTCACCCACACCTCATACCATCACTAAGCCATATGGGCCAATGGAGGCATCTTATGTTTTTACTTTAACTCGAATTAATGAGTTCTTGTACCTCTTGCATAAAATGGTCTCAAATTTGATTAATTACCTTTTTGGCTTTTACGTTTTCTCTACAAATCTAGATCGAATTTTCTTAGAGCTCAAGCTAGCCAATTATGATTAGGGAATAGCTAACTAATCGATTGGACTTTCAGTCTGCCGACTAGAGAGATCAAAAAGTAAGTACATATGACCTATCGTCAAACTCCACATCTGATTGCATTTACGTTGGTTGTTGACACAAATCCCTCCTTTTTTTTTTCTTTTTTTTTTAGTGCCACTATCCTCCATCAGTGACCATAACATAAATTTTATAATCTAAAGTAATTAGTCAATGTTCTCTCTTTTTCTTACAACAGCAAACCACTTCTTAATGGTCTTTATATCTCCCTGTAGTGCCTTCCAAGTTCACCATTCCACTATATCACTCTCCTTAGATGCAGTAATTGTTCTTCAATTGCACACCCATATATATGCTATGGGCTTTTCTTCTTGCGCAGAACTTGGGCCTCCAACTAAACCCCAGGCATAGGGAACGGCTATTGCAACCCCCCATTCCTATAAGCCCACCCCCATCCTTTAGGTTTTTAAGGTTTTATGCAAAATATAAAAAGTTTTTATGAAAACCTGCCATGATGTCCACTAGAAAACATCATTTTGAACAACTTTGCAGAAGAAAGTTTTTCCAAAATCTATCGTTTAGGTAGACTTTTTGGCAAAAAATGAAATAAAGGCTATAAATGACCAAAAAGTATATTTAAACGATAGATTTTGGAAAAACTTTCTTCTACAAAGTTGTTCAAAATGATGTTTTCTAGTGGACATCACGGCCGGTTTTCATAAAAACTTTTTATATTTTGCATAAAACCTTAAAAACCTAAAGTATGGGGGGTGGGCTTATAAGAATGGGGGGTTGCAATAGCCGTTCCCCCAGGCATATTAATACTGGCCTCAGCCCATACAGGCCCAGCCAATCAACAAAAATATTCTTCCTATAACGTATTGGGGTTATGGTCATTTCTCAACTGGGTTATGGTCATTTCTCAACTTTCTTTGCACCCATACTTATTTTAAACTTTTCAAGATTTTATGAAAAATATGAAATGAAAATGACCAAAAGGGCTTGTGAAGTCTAATGCTAAATACAAAGGCAGCTGCTGATAAGTAGAGGTGGCAAAGTGTTTAAAGAGAAATTTTGTGATGGTTTACTTGCTGATGAGTGCTACACTCAAGATCAATGACGATGCTTATGTGATTGATTTATCTTAAAGACTAAATCTATATATATACAGATGAAGAACTGGAGGATAAGCTTTTTTTAGAAAAATAGCACCGTCTTTACTATGCCTACCATACCAAAATGCACCGTTGCATAAATATAAATATCATTTTTTATCAACTTAGAAAACATTATTTTATTTGAAAAAAAAAAAAAAAAACAAGGGTAAAATTGACTTTATATATGTCCGTTAACAATGTCCCTTGAATAATATATGTAGTTTTTGTTCGGTTTTAAAATAGAGAAGGGTATTTTGAAACTTGGATATAATATAGTTTATTGTGCTATACAGAGTTTGTTAATTATGCACTTAATCATAGAAAACTTACTCTATTTATGAAGTTTTAATTTAAAAGGCTTAAACCATTGAGTAAAAGCCTATATTAGAACATATATCCAATGGACTACAAACAAAAAAACACATCCAATGGAAAGCAAAATGAGAATTAATCCCACACTAAATTAGAGAGGAAAACAAAAAAGAAGATCAATTTTACAGGTGACGTCAAGAGTTCTAGAGCAACAAATTCATGTTAGTCCTCTTCATGGAGTGATTGAAGTCAGCCATGGATGACTTTACCTGGAAACAAATGAACAAAAAAAAAAAAAAAGGGTAATTAAATTGAAGAGAAAATTTACTGTAAGTGACATATTAGTTGCAAAATATTCTTAACCAGCAAGAAGTTACCAACCACTGCTTGAAATTAAAGAAAGATAAAATCAATCAATTGAAAGAGGCAGAAAGAGAGAGAATTAACTTATTGCACTAGAATGTTTTTATTATGATGGAAGGCACATGTTGGACTTTGAAAACATCCTCTCCTGCTTCTTCATTTACCACCTGAATCCTCTCTTCAAAACTTTTAGGCATGTCTACGATCTGCAATTCTTGGAGGGTAGTGATAAACCTCAAGCCATCAGGAACCATCTCCAAGTTGAAGCATTTTATAATCACTAATTTACAGAGGCTAGGCATGGCTTCTTTACCCACACACCATTCCTCCAAGCTGTACAGGTTGCTAAGTATTAGAGATTTGAGTTGTGGAAAGCCTTTTGGAGTGCAAACCATTTTCCTTCCAATGAATGGTTGATCATATAAGCAGAGGATACTCAAGTTGGGCAGCTTCTCCAGTGTTGCCATAGGGTCTTCCTTGAGCAAAGAATATTGTAAGGTTAACTTGTTGAGTTTTGGAGGGAATTGGTGGTATTCTGGCAACTTCTCATTGTCCCATATTAAAGACAATTTTTTGAGATTGGTCAATTTGACCAGCTCTTCAACATCACATCTCCTTGCATCAAGAACTTGTAGGGTTTGAAGGTCACTCAAATCACCCAGTTGCAATTTATCACTACTTTCCTTTATATGAATATTAATAAAATATGAAAGGTAGAGATACCTCAACCTCTCTATCTTCCATATCACATTTGCTACCCTTATTTCCGTATTCCAGTTGGACTATAAAATCAGGGTCTGTAAGCACCTCAGATTGCCAAAAGATGATGGTATGTAAGTTATAAGACCACAATTTAAACTCAAGTACCTCAAGTGTATTAAATTTCCTATTGCTTTTGCTGACTTTCCTTCAATACAACATTGTTCAAGATCCAATGTTTTAAGCAATTTGAAGTTGTTGATCTTGGAAATCAACTTTCCACAAATTGTACTAGTTTTAAGAGTGCTGAAGAATAAGAGAGATCGGAGGCAGGGAGTTCTTTCATGGTCCCAAGAAAAATCGGTTTCTGTATCCAAATAGATAGCAAGTCTAAGAATTCGCCGACTTGACTCTACAATGGATTCTGTGGAAGAAAAAGAAACCATCGGCTCATTTCCATTTTGAATATGAACTACATTGAGAAAATTTTCTTGATTTGCCTTCAACAAGCATAGGTCGTGGACAGGGGCGAAGCGACGTTAGCACCAGGGGAGGCAGACGCCCACCCTCAACTTTTCTGAATTTTTTATTATACACTATGCCTCATTTGGAGATTGAGTCCAAATGATTACTAATAGAAGGAGATTTGTCAAATCTCGATCCATCTGTTGTTGCGTGCAAGATTTGTCAGATTTGTCAAATCTTTATTATTTTTTAAAAATATTTAATATTCTTACACACAATTGTATGCATTGTAACAACTCCTTGAAAGTTTCAAAGTTCAAACACTTCTCTCTCTTCCATTGAAAGATCCCCAAGGGCCCAACCCTAACATGGTAGCTCACTTTCCCTTAGGTCCCTTTTATAGTATTAGAAATGTTGCCAGAAGTAAGGAGCCAAGGAGACAATGTTTCTAAGCCAATCATCATCGATTGTTGGCTGTTGGTAAATTTGCCTCACCTGAACAGAATTTCTGCCTTCGCCCCTGGTCGTGGAGGCGACAAGACTTAACCCTTCAGGTTGACCCCCTTTCTCCAACCTGAACCATGCACCTATCCAGCAACTCACCCAAGTAACATTCTGCAACATGCTCCATCGTTTCTTCTCCCTCTAGCATTGGTGACACTATGCCTTCTGCCATCCACATTTTAAACATTTTCTTTGTGGGTATATCAAAGTCCACTGGGAAATGGCCTAAATGGAGAAAGCATGGTTTCAATTGGTATGGCAATTCATGGTAGCTTAAGGCTAAAACCTCAGATACTGTTGATTGCTCTTGTTCATGGCCTTTGCCTCTCCTTAGGTATGAACTGAAATTTTCTTCCACCAAATTCCATTCATTCAATGTGTTTTTTGTTGTTAAGAGTCCACCAAGAACAGTGATGGCCAATGGTAAACCTACGCACCTTGCAACCATTTTCCTCCCTAACTTTTCCATGTCTATGTTAATTCTATAGTCTACACACACACAAAAGGGGGGTGATTAATTGTTGTAAATAATAGTGGAGATGCTACTGTATAAAATGAAATAGCTAGTACAAGAATTGAAAAAAAAATACAAACAGTGTCGGTTGAGGCGTGTACAAAGCACTGTCCTTAAGAGTAGTTTCGCCCCTCTGAGTATTAAACTCGGTGCAGTAGGTCACAGCAGTCTACCCTCCAGGATTCAACAACCGGGCTCCCACAAGCGTGCACTCGCAAGTGTAGGAGTGAAACGAAGAACTCAGAATGCTCCTGACTGTGAAAAATAAAATTGCAGAAAGAAGAGAGAAGAAGAGAAGAGACGATTTGTCTTGTTTTTGTTGTTTGTCTGCTGAATGAGAGGGCTGGTATATATAGGCTTTAGAAATCAGTAATAGCCCTCAAAATAAATTCCCAACAGTCAAAAAATATAACTACGAAAATAAATTTTCAACAGTCAAAAAATATAAATTCCAACAGTCAAAAAATAATTAAATTCCAACAATCAAAAAATAATTAAATTCCAACAGTCAAAAAATAATTAAAAAGAATTGAAACTGTCAGCTGATTTAATTAGAATAATCCTGGGTATAAAAACGGGTCACTGAACTGGGTCGTGAATAACCCAGTATCCAAAAGTCAAAGTGGCAAAATGCGGGTCAATCCCGCCCGCACACGTGAAGCCAATTTTCCGAGATTTGCACTCCCCCTGCGCGCACGTCGTACGCTCGCGACGCGCCCGACTAAGTCAATTTTCGGACCCCAATCCCGCAAATCACTCGATTGGGCTCCGTCTCATGCGCACGTGGGAACTCCCTACATCCCACCACATGATACCATATACAATAAGTGGAATACTATATAAGCCCACTAAAACTCTTTTACTTTTCCAATGTGGGACAAGGTGTCATCACACTCAAGTACAAAACTCTTTTATGAAAACCTTTGATTTTTGAAATACTTATTTTATACTTAAAATACAACAATCCCCACATATTTCAAAAATAAAAAAACAGAAAGAAAGGAGCGTGAGAACTTAATGCATCGGTTATGGTGTCTTTTGGACTATGAGCCAAACCTAGGATATGTAAGCAGTGACCCACAGAAACCTGGTGAAATATAAAATTTCTATGAACCAAAATTCCTTAGCGTGAATCAGTCGACTTACAACCCACATACAATTCTCAAAATCTGAGTTCTTCTAATCTGGGTGGCACGAATAGGCCATGCACCATACCTGGAAATTCATGAGTGCTCTAGAGAATCTGCCCAGACTCTCATAGGAAGCGGCCCCACTTCCACACCCATATAGGTGGATCCATCAAGTGTGCACTACAACTAACACACCACCCAAAGAGGACTATGGAATCCATTAAGAGTTAAACTCAACCTTACTCGTTGTAGTTTGCACTATCTACACCATAGGAAGGGACTCTCAAAATATTATAAAATTGATAGTGCACTCCAAATCAACCAATAACTTGTTATTACCCATATGAACCTAATTCCTGGGATCTCCATTCACATAGGTTGGGTTACCATTACTGTTGACCCTTTGTTATAGGCATTAGTCCCATTCCCCTCGATGTATTACTCACTAGGTTTCTACCCAATGGTTTTGTCAGAGGATCGGCCGAATTCAACTCTGACCTCACAAAGTCAAGGGATATAACCCCATCACTAAGCAATTGCCTCACAATATTATGTCTTAGGCGTATATGCCTACTTTTCCCATTATAAGATTTACTCTTAGCTTTAGCTATAGCAGCTTGGCTATCACAATGTAGAGACACAGATGGAGTTGGTCTCACCCAAATGGGAATATCTGCTAAGAGGTTTCGAAGCCACTCAGCCTCTGTACCTGCCTTCTCTAAGGCAATGAACTCGACTCCATAGTAGACCGAGCTGTGCATGTTTGCCTGGTAGATTTCCAAGATACTGCACCTCCACCAAGTGTAAACACATAACCGCTAGTAGATTTTGTCTCATCTGAATCAGAAATCCAGTTAGCATCACAGTACCCCTCTAATACAGAAGGAAAACCATTATAAAATAAAGCATAATCAATAGTTCCTTTCAAATATCGAAGTACTCTATACAAAGCAATCCAATGATCCCTATTAGGATTATGAGTATATCTACTCAATCTACTAACAGCATATGCAATATCAGGTCGAGTGCAATTCATCAAATACATTAAACTACCAATTATTTGAGCATACTCGGATTGTGAGACACTATCTTCTTTATTTTTCTTTAAATGAGAATTAGCATCATAAGGTGTAGATACAGATTTGCAATCAAAATGTCCAAACTTCTTTAAAAGTTTTTCTACATAATGTTCTTGTGAAAGAAAAATACCCTTAATAGTTTTAGTTATTTTTATTCCAAGAATAAAATCTGCCTCACCCATATCTTTCATATCAAATTGAGAAGAAATGAAATTTTTGGTCTCTTTAACAATATCTAGACTAGTTCCCATGATCAACATGTCATCAACGTACAAGCAAATAATAACACAAGAATTATCATCAAATTTGCTATAAATACATTTATCAGAATCATTAATCAAATATCCATTAGATGTCATAGTATTATCAAATTTCTCATGCCACTGTTTTGGAGCTTGTTTAAGACCATATAAAGATTTAACTAGTCTACAAACTTTATGCTCATTACCAGGGACAACACAACCTTCAGGTTGGTCCATATATATTTCCTCTTCTAAGTCTCCATTTAAAAATGCAGTTTAACATCCATTTGATGAATTATCAATTTATTTATGGAAGCTAATGCAATTAAAATTCTTATAGAGGAAATTCTAGTCACAGGAGCAAATGTATCAAAATAATCTATACCTTTCTTTTGAGTATAACCTTTAGCAACCAACCGAGCTTTAAATTTATCAATTGACCCATCAGGTTTTAACTTCTTTTTAAATATCCATTTGCAACCAATAGTTTTAGAACCTGGAGGTAAATTAACCAATTCCCATGTATGATTAGACATAATTGATTCAATTTCACTATTAATTGCTTCTTTCCAAAAAGTTGAATCAGGAGAAGTTACGGCCTCATTATAAGTTTGTGGATCATTATCAACAAGAAAAGTATAAAAATCATCTCCAAAATTAGTTTCTTTTCTTACTCTTTTACTCCTTCTTAATTCAATTTTAATATTATCATTAGACTCTTTTTCAATTTCACTTTGAGGGTCACGAATTATTTTTTCACCTGTAGATTTTAAAGGAAAAATATTTTCAAAGAAATCTGCATTTTTAGTTTCCACAATTGTGTTTGGTTCCATAATATTATTTTCACTTTTAATTACCAAGAACCTATATGCAGCGCTATTATGAGCATAACCAATTAAAATACCATCAAAGGTTTTAGGACCAATTTTCCTCTTTTTAGGTTCTGGTAATAATACCTTAACCAAACACCCCCACACTTTCAAATATTTTAAATTAGGTACATGTCCTTTCCAAAGTTCATAAGGTGTTACTCCAGTTTTCTTATAAGGTATTCTATTTTGTACATGACATGCAGAAAGAATAGCTGCACCCCACAAATTAAGTGGTGCCCCAGAACTAATTAACATAGAATTCATCATTTCTTTTAAAGTTCTATTTTTTCTTTCAGCTACTCCATTAGATTCAGGTGAATATGGAGGAGTTACTTCATGTATTATGCCATGTTCTTCACAAAAATCATTAAGGGGTTTGAATTCATATTCTCCTCCCCTGTCAGATCTAAGTCTTTTAATTTTTCTATTCAATTGATTTTCAACTTCTGCTTTATACTTAAAGAACATTTCAGTAACTTCATCTTTTGTTCTTAATAAATAAATTTTTGTATATCTTGAATAATCATCTACAAAAGTTATGTAATATTTCTTTCCACCTCTTGTTAGAGTGCTTTTCAAATCTCCAATATCACTATGAATTAATTCTAAAAGTTCAGTTGCTCTATCAACTAATTTACAAGATTTTTTAGTTAACTTTGATTCTACACATATCTCACATTTTTCATTATTTTTTATTGATATATTATGAAGTAAACCAAGTTCTTTCATTTTCTTAATATAAGAAAAATTCACATGACCTAGTCTAGCATGCCATAAATCAATAAAATCAATCAAGTAAGCAGAAAAAAATGCATTTTCATTCATGATTTCAAGTACATTCAAAAGAAACATACCCTAGTTACAATAACCTTTTCCAACAAACATACCATTCTTAGTCATAATGATCTTGTCAGATTCAAAAGATACCTTAACTCCAACCTTACCCAGCAGAGAAACCGACACCAAGTTGTAGTGAATGTCTGGAACATGGAGCACATCACTCAGTGAAAGGACTTTTCCAGAAGTCAGTTTGAGAAGAACCTTCCCTTTTCCTACAACTGGCGAGGGCCTCGAATTGCCCATGAACACTTGTTCCTCGCCCTCCCTCATAGGAGTGTAGGAAACAAAAGCATTTCTGTCACCACAGATATGCTTGGTAGCCCCAGAGTCTACCACCCAGTCCTTCACATTTGCAACTATGTTCACCTCAGTGACAACTGCAGCAATGATATCATCCGCCTCTGCCAAATTAACAGTTGTACGTGCAGGAGAATTATTCGCCTTCCTGTACCTGCACTCGGGAGCATGGTGTCCTGGTTTCCCACAAACATAACAGTTACCCTTTTTCTTGAAGGTGGGTTGAGACTTTTGATTCTGACCAGGTCTAAAATTCTGATTAGTCTTACGGTCTTGGTTTGGCTTATTATTCCAGTTGGTCTTGTGATTCTTATTATTAGTCCTCCTATTATTATTATGTCTATTAGGTCCATCAACCAAATTAGCTTTAGAAGTAAATTCCTTTGCTTTTTCAGTCTTGTCCCTAATCCTATTTTTTTCTTCAATGCGAATGTGAACAATCACATCCTCAAGACTCATGTGTTTCCTCTTATGTTTCAAATTGTTTTTGTAGTCTTGCCAAGAGTCCGGCAATTTTTCAATAAAAAATCCTGCCAAGAAAGACTCTTGCAATTCTATCTCTTCAATTTTTAGGTCACTCACTAGGACATGGAAATCATGGATTTGAGATGATACATCTCTATCCTCAGTCATTTGAAAATTAGCAAAATTCCCTATGGCATATTTTTGATTACCAGCATCTTCTAAAACATATTTTTTATGCAAGCTATCCCAAATATCCTTAGCAGTCTTATAGGAATAATAGATATCATAAATCTCATTAGACAAAGTGCTAAGAATAGTGTGCCTACATACCTTATTACCATTTTCCCATTTTTTCAATTCCTCACCATATTTTTCAGAACCTTCCTTTGGTTAGGAATTTGTCAAAATGTGGGTTAAGTCCACCATGTCCAAAGCAGAATAGACACGCTCTTGCCAGCGCTTGAAGAAGGTGCCATTGAAGTGCTCGATCTTAGAAACATCATGCAAAATCTTAGCAGTCATAGCAGCAGCATCCATTACAAATTACTCTTAAGATTGTTGTAAATAATAGTGGAGATGCTACTGTATAAAATGAAATAGCTAGTACAAGAATTGAAAAAAAATACAAACAGTGTCGGTTGAGGCATGTACAAAGCACTGTCCTTAAGAGTAGTTTTGCCCCTCTGAGTATTAAACTCGGTGCAGTAGGTCACAGCGGTCTACCCTCCAGGATTCAACAACCGGGCTCCCACAAGCGTGCACTCGCAAGTGTAGGAGTGAAACGAAGAACTTAGAATGCTCCTGACTGTGAAAAATAAAATTGCAGAAAGAAGAAAGAAGAAGAGAAGAGACGATTTGTCTTTTTTTGTTGTTTTTCTGCTGAATGAGAGGGCTGGTATATATAGGCTTTAGAAATCAGTAATAGCCCTCAAAATAAATTCCCAACAGTCAAAAAATATAACTACGGAAATAAATTTTCAACAGTCAAAAAATATAAATTCCAACAGTCAAAAAATAATTAAAAAGAATTGAAACTGTCAGCTGATTTAATTAGAATAATCATGGGTATAAAAACGGGTCACTGAACTGGGTCGTGGATAACCCAGTATCCAAAAGTCAAAGTGGCAAAATGCGGGTCAATCCCGCCCGCACACGTGAAGCCAATTTTCCGAGATTTGCACTCCCCTTGCGCGCACGTCGTACGCTCGCGACGCGCCCGACTAAGTCAATTTTCAGACCCCAATCCCGCAAATCACTCGATTGGGCTCCGTCTCATGCGCACGTGGGAACTCCCTACATCCCACCACATGATACCGTATACAATAAGTGGAATACTATATAAGCCCACTAAAACTCTTTTACTTTTCCAATGTGGGATAAGGTGTCATCACACTCAAGTACAAAACTCTTTTATGAAAACCTTTGATTTTTGAAATACTTATTTTATACTTAAAATACAACAAATAGAACACCTCCAAGAGATTAAATAAAGATGAGCTAGAAATAAAATCACTTGGTAGAGTTCGAATATATTAGAGGATCATAATTACTGCTTATATATTTTTAAAACCATTAGTATGTGAATGTGAAATTAATATAAAGCAAATACTTTTGCTATTAACTAACTATGTTAAAAATTTACCGTGCTTCAAGAAATTAAAGTTGCACCTTGATGGCACGATGGCCAAGTGTCAATCTCCTCGATCACTTGTTGAATGACTGATCACGGGTTCAAGCTCATGGAGGAGCATTGATACCCATTGATTGATATTAGAGGATGGGGGTTAGGGGTACTAGTAGGTTCTAACAATTGTCACAAAAAAAGGATAAAAACAAAAACAAAAGGTTGCACAAACTCAAATATATATAGGGTTAGGATCGGCAGACACAAGTTTTATAACTCCATCCATGACTAATATTTTTTGAAATCGACGTTTGGATTAGATTGCCTACTTACATGGAGCATGTATGCAAAAAGATCGATTAAGAGCCACTTCACCCATAAATGTGAGATTTTTATTAAATAGAAGTGTAATTTTTTGGATCAGATGGCAACTCATACTGGATTAACTTGATTTTTTGCATGCATGCTTTACGTTGATAGGCAATCTAATCTAGTGGTAGGATTTGCGAAATATGAGTCCTAGATGGAGTTATAAAAATTTATGTCAAAACTTAATTGTGTCCTCCGATCACAACCCATATATATATATATACACACACGTACACAAATATATATATCTCTTCAAAGAAATTTGAAGAAGAAAATAACGAATTATGTAGGAACTTGAATTCTCTTAATAAGAACTTATGCTATGTTTGGATAATGAATTTTTAGGTGGAATTGTCTTTGAAAGGGAATTTGTAAAATTTTAATAAGAAATTTTCTAATATGAATTTTACAAATTTCATTTCAAAGACAATTTTCACCTAAAAATTTCTTATCCAAACATAGCATTAACGAATTACTAGTTTGCAACAAATTAACTCAGCAAATAAAAAAAGTTTCCAACAAATTAAAATTCTATTCCCAATGACATTTATTTAATATAATATTTTTATTTGGAAGGAACAAATGAATAATTGAGTATACACAAAGTAGAGCTGAAGCAAAAAAAATTACCTAGATCATCTTTTCCAAGAAATGCCTTCTTCTTTAACAACTCCCAAGACTCTTCTTTACTTAGACATTGTGGTTCACGGAGAAAGCCTCTTCGATCTATATGTTGAGCCACTTCTTTGTTGCGGGTAGTTAACAACATCTGTTGCTTGCCTTTCCAACAGGGAATGCAGGACTTAAACTATTCCAAGTCTCAAGTCTCCAAATGTCATCCAGAATCACCAAACAATTTTTTCTTAGTAGGAACTCATAAAGCTTCTTTGCTACTTCATCATCTCTCAATTTTACAATTTCCTATCTTTGCTCTTTTGATGGAGAAATGACTTTAAATAGAATTCCTTCCCAAAATTCTCTTGGTTGGCACTGTTGAGATATGGAAGCCCAAGCAAACCCATCAAAATGATGCCTAATATCGTTGTGGTTGTAAACCTTTTTCACGAGAGTGGTCTTGCCTAGGCCACCCATACCACAAATAGAAACAACTTGATAGTGTTTCTCTTTATTCACCAGCTGTGCCACCAAAATCTCTACATCTCTGTCCAACCCAACTGTATACTCTTCAACAACATGGGAATAAGACCGCCTCCACTGCCGTTGCATCCCATGCAAAGAACTCATGCCTTCATCATTGCTTTTGGGTTTTATGCCATAAGTTTGCAAACTTCTCATGAAGTTAGAGATTCTGCTTTTAATGGCCACAATTTTGGAGCCAACCTTATGAAGTTCTTGTTGGAAAATAAAATATGGAAGCTACAAGTAAACAAAGCAGAAACTTATCGGACTGAGGCGTGTGAGAACACTGCCCTTAAAAGTAAATCGCGCCCCACAGAACAAGTTGCTCGGTGCAGATGGTCAATGGCAGCCTACTCTCCAGGGTACAACAGTCGCACCTCCCACAAGCGTGCACTCGCAATGCCGGAGAGATGTGAATAGCTTAGATAACTCCTTCGTAGAACAAGAATTGCAGAACTAGGAAATTTAGAACTGCAGAATTGAAAATAATAACTCGGAATAAAAAATATATAGAAAGAAGAGAAGAGAGCAGTAGCTGCTGTGTTCTGGAAAGGGTGAAAGGACTCCTTTATATAGTGTTTAGAAAGTGAAACTGCTGCAAAGTGGCCAGACCTATGCACACACGCGAAGCCAAATATCTGGGATTTGCACCCCCCTGCGCGCACGCCCGATTAAGTCAATTTTCAGACCCCTGTCCTGCAAATTGACCAATTGGGCTTCGGCTCGTGCGCACGTGGGCCTCCTTAAACTCTACCACATGTTAACCAAACATAAAGTGTATAAAGGTATATAAACACATGACAAGGCTTTATAAATTTCCAATGTGGGACAAGGTATTTTGGGCCAACAACAAGATTACACAAGAACAAGGAAGTATTTTGAAATACCCACTATATACAACAGTTCTACACCCTTATTTAAGATACAAGCATGCCTTTTGAATGCATTTCGGATTCCTCGTCTTCTTCTGGATGCAATCTTGAGGGCAAAAGTTTCAATGACAACCTCCGCATCATAAGCAACTTCTCTGATTTTTGAAACCTATACACGAACAGTCTCATCATCGTCTTGCCTTTTATCTGCATCTTTTAAGAAGCTCTGCATCAGCTTTAGCTCGGTTTGCATCTGCTTGACTTGCCCACCCACCCCAGCTAGGAATTTCCCTTGTCGAATGAGTTCGTCACCAAGCCTTTCCACAGCAAAGGATACTACAGCCTTCGCCATTTTCTGAATTCCCTTTTTATTTTTCACTTCTCTCTATCTATTTGAAACCAAGCGATCTGTCCTCACTCAATGTATCACTGAGTTTTTCTCTACACAGTAATACCCTGCAGCAGCCATTCAGGAGGGTTTCTATGGGACCTTCGCACAAAGTTAGCAATGATGGGCATGCCACTTGGCCAAAAAAGGAAAAACAAAAAATATAAGCACTCATGGCTCGTGGATATGGGTGCTTCATATATATAGCACTCACTGCCCATAATGTAATTAATTGTTTAAATTATCCCAGCCCACTATTTTGGCTTTTTTGAGAAATAATTTGCAATTTGAAAGTTATTCGAGAAAAAATCATAGATGGTTTGAAGGAGATCCAAAATGGAGTTGCAAGTGGAAAATGTGGTTCATGATACGGAAATAAGACAAACATGTCCCCATTCTATCATGGCTTGAAATATTTTCTAGAATTTTGGTAATAATTCTAGAGGCAAAATGGACGGGATACTTAGCAATGATTCTAATATTATTAGAATAGACAAGATAAATCTAGGTTTTGTTTTGTTTGATGAAAACAATCGGGAAAATTTTATAAAAAAAAATGAGTAATAATTATGCAAGAATTTTGTGTAATTCTATGCTTCTATATAGTCTATTAGTTTTAATGGTATAAAGCGAGAAACAGAGATCCCCAATCACTTTGATCGTGCATTCATGCCTCCTTCCACGCCCTTTTGCATAATTGGTTCACATTAATATTGTAAAAATTTACATTAGAATCTATCAAATAATAGGTCTCACTTAGTGTGACTTGTTCTTAAAAGATCAACTCAATTAAATAGTTTCGATCTTTTGATTGTAACTATTATTTTTCTTTAGCTTTTCTCAAAAGTTTCACAACCAATAATTGTTTTAGTGGTGTGCTATCTTTTCTAGATCTTGATGATCTTTACGAGATTTTAAGAGTTTATTGCTTATGAGAAGTATATCCAGTTGTCATCCACTTTCTTTTGTTCTTAACGTGGAGTCTAGTGTGCAAAGTTTTTGGGAAGGGCTCATTTTCACATCTCTTTCGGTTGCACTCACACCTCTACATAGTTTATTGGGAGGATTAATTTGGTCATTAGTCAAGATATAAGACTTGTTTAGCAATTAGTCAACCAACTTTTATATTAACCCAATTGGTCTATTTGGCCTTTTTTTTAAAAACTAGCTAAAATACTCACATAACAATGAAAGCACACCGAGGACAACTTCCTCCCCCAGTCTTGGTTATTCGCGCGGTGATCATGGTAGAGGGGGATGTTATCATGGTTCTCAATCCTATTCAGGATTGGGCTATTATGCCTCACTGGCCATCTAACCCATTGTGTATGATGTTAAAGTTTTGTCTAATTGTACCCTTATGTGGGTGGTTCATCGTGTGTCTAGGCTGGCTAACAAAGTAGCGAACTTGCTGTGTAGTAGGCTGTCTAGTGTAAATACTGTTTTGGTTCCATCTCAATCATCTCTTTGCCTGAGGTTGCTTGTTATTTCCGCAAATCTATACTACCTATAAAAAGGTGAATCCTAGAAAAACTTTTGATTCTTTAAAATACCCTTATTTTAAAATGTAATGACATCAATACCCTTAAGTAATCTAAAAGACAAAAAGATAAAGATACATAATTAATTAAATCATGGAGAAACCTACTTTAATTAGAGTTCTACAATCCTATTTCACTAACCCATACATTTCCCTTCCTCATACCCTACTTTAATTAGAGTTCTACAATCCTATTCCATTAGCCCATACCTTTCCTTCCCTATTAACTCATTCGTTTTTTGTAGCAAAAAATAATAAGAAAAACTCATACATCTCTCCCTCTTCGTCCCCCATTTTGTATCCCTATGAATTTTACATTCATCTTCTCTAATTCTTAGTTGGAGATTAAAAATCCCACATCGAAAGGTATAGTTTTCTTTATTTTTTTTATTCTGTGTTTTCTTTTTTTAGTATATGCTTAATATCTCTTTGATGTTCTCTTAAAGATTCAACGTCTCACCGTAAGAGATATCTTTCTTTTTTATTTTTTTTCCCTTTCTTTCTGTATTTTATATTTTACCTTATGTTTATAGTGATTTGTTGAATACATTATTTCATTAAGACAGTGTGTTGTAATTAGAGGTCATTGTTTCTATAGATTTTATTATTCTTATGTTGATCATTCCTATTTTTTTACTTGATAATTTTTTGGATTGGAACTAATTATAGAATACCAGTTGTGCAAAGGTTTTTATTTTCTGAATCCATTAAATGTAAATGCATATTAATTTAGTTTTAAGTTTTTGGGTGATAACTTCCAAGTTGTCTTGTTTAAATCTAGAGTACTCAATAATTTTCTGCTTTGTAAATATTATTATTATTTAATGCTTTGATGTTTTTTGATTTAATATAACATCATTGAAATTGAAACGGGAAGAGATTAAACAAGATTTTACTTTTACAAATTCACAGCCAAGTAAACTTTCACTTCCTTAAATTGTTTTCTTCTTATCTATATGTATCTATATATATATATATAATATATATATATATATATAAAGAGAAAAGGAAAGTGCTATTAAGCATCATAAAGAAACTTAAGATCCAACTAGGTTAGCACCTTGAGTTCTCTAATCATATTCTATTTAAGTCCTTGAATATGCATACAACAAACTGTTGGCCCTATTGGCTTTTACCCAAGGGTATCTTTTGGATTTTGATGATAACAAGAAATTGATGAGAGTTCTAATGGTTTAATTGTCTAGCTAATGATCAAAGCTAGGTACTAAAGCTCAAAACCACTCAAGCATAAGCTCAAAAGGATCAATGACTCAAGTACATGCACTTGATAGCACAACTAAGCCATGTAACTCAAGGCTCGTATCCATAACGTCAAAGAAACTCAAGCATGATGCAACAAGAGCATAAAAAGCTAGCAAATGGACCTACAAGCACCTCAAGCCATGCAATCATCGTCAATGAAGACTCAATTAGGCTACAAGTGAGGTTTTAGGTTCCAAAGTGTACATAATTGCTCATGACCTTGCTTTAATGACTTAGATGGACCTTAGGACCTTTAATCAAAATGAATTTATCATTTGCAAGAGGCCTAAGTCGATAGAAATGGTCTTAATAAGAGAAAACACCTTAAAAGAGGCTAAACCTAGAAAAATACAATGTTTAGTCGACTACATCCTTGATGTAGTCGACTACATCATGTAAATATAGACCAGTTTGGCTGCTGGTTTATTTAGTTGACTATATGAGAAGGTTTAGTCGACTAAATCATACTGAAATGGCCTATTTCTGCTACTAGTTTATTTAGTCGACTATATGGAATGTTTAGTCGACTATATCACTCGAAATGAGCTGTAACGGCTAGTTTTTTGAAAGCCCAATGGTGCATTTATTGCCACCAAACGGCTCTTTCCCGGCATTTAATGCTTGCAACGGGCATAATAGGCCAAATGGGTATAAATACAAGCTTTCAAACTCATTTATGGGTATCCATACAAGAGCAATCAATTCTCATCCTTTGTAAAAGAGCTTTCAAACCCTAATTCTTAAAGAGCATTCAATTGAGCAATTATTAGGAGTTTATTGAGCTTTCAAGAGTTGTATTTTCTTCTAGAGAGATTGTTTACAACAAACCAACTTCAAATTCAAGTGTTATAAGGGTTGTGTGAACCCTAGTGAGACAAGAGAGATTTTTCTTGAAGAGAGCTTCTCTTTGTAAAAGGTTTGATCTCCACCCTTGAAGGAGATTGTTATAGTGGATTGTGGAATCCTCAAGTGGCGCTCTTGAGGCGAGGACGTAGGCGGGAAGGCCGAACCTCATTAATATCTTGTTTTTGCATTCTCCAACTCTTTCTCATTATTGCTTATTGTTATATTTTCTATTGGTTGCAATAATCTGAATTTTAGTTTGTCATAATTATTCTTAATTGGCAATAAACCCTATTCACCCCCCTCTAGGGTTTTACACTTGGGATAACAATTGGTATCAAAGCCTAACCTCTTGTATTTGACATATTTGTCTTACGAGGAATGATATGGCCAATTATAGTGGTAATGGATTTACCGAAGGACAATTGTCCAATAGACCACCTCTTTTTAATGAAGATGCTTCTCTATATAATTTCTGAAAAATTAGAATGAAAATTTTTATTCAATCCACTAGTTATAAGCTATGGAATATTACCTCTAAGGGTCCTTTGATTCCCACTAAAGTGGTAGATGGAGTTACACTCCCTAAAGTGCCACAAGAATACACTAGTGCTGATCATAAGTCTCTTCAGCTCAACTCTAAAGCTATTGGCTTACTATATTGTGCTCTCACTAATGATGAATTTAGCAAAATCTCTAGGTGCACTAGTGCCAAAGAAATTTGGGATACTTTAGAGGTCACCTATAAAGGAACCTCTCAAGTGAAAGAGGCAAAGATTAATATGCTTGTTTGTGAATATGAATTATTCAAAATGAAGAAAGATGAATCTATTAGAGATATGTTTGCTCGTTTCAATGCTATTATAAATCCTTTGAATTCTCTTGGTGAAATTTACACTAACTCCGAATTGGTGAGAAAAATTCTTAGGAGCTTGCCTAAGGAATGGGATACATTCACAACGGCCGTGCTTCAATCAAAGGAACTTGGCTCAATGACTCTTAGTGACCTTGATGGAAATCTAGTCACTCAAGAATTTGTGTTCAAAGCACAGGAAGTTAGTGAAAGCAAACCTTCCAAGAGCTTGGCTCTCAAGGCCTCACAAGATGAAAAGGAATCACCAAATGAAGAGTGTAAGAATGAAGAAGATGAAGACATTGCCTTCATATCTCATAAGCTCAAGAAGTTCTTTTCAAGAAGAAACCAAGGAAGGAGATTCGACAAGGGTAATTCATCCAAAAGAATTCCAAGTAGAGGGGAGAACTCTAATAGAGACTCACAAGTGTGTTTTGAATGCAAGAAGCCCGGACATATTAAGATAAATTGTCCTCAACTTAACAACAACTACAACAAGACAAGCCACAACAACAACAACTTCAAGGACAATAGAAAATTCAAGAAGAAGGCCTTCACTATCACTTGGGATGATGAGGCAAATAGTGATGAAGAAGATGAGGAGAATTCTTGCGATCAAGAAGTGGCAAACTTTTGTCTCATGGCAAAGGAAGATGAGGTAATCGAAACTAACTCATGTGATTATCCTATAGAAGAACTTCCTACTTATGAAGAATTACAAAATGCTCTTAAAGACACATTTTTTGAATTAAAAAGATTTTCCATCAAAAACAATGATTTGAAAAAGAATATCACATCTCTTCAAAAAGAGTTAGATATTTTAAAGAATGAGAACTTAGAAAGTGAAAATACATCTTTGAAAGAAAAGATTGAGGACTTGACTAATACCTTGGCCAAGTTTACCAATGGAAGGGATAACTTGGAAAAAATATTAACTAGTCAAAGATGGTGCTTTGACAAGGCCAGAATTGGTTATCAAGAACATGTTAAACAAAAATCTTACATTAATTTCTTTCCTAAGCCTAAGGTTCCTAGCACACCTAAAATCTCATGCACTTATTGTAATAAGGAAGGACACAACATTCATACTTGTAACATGAGAAGAAGACCAAAAGGTTTCACCAAGAGGGTGTGGGTAGTTAAGGGAACCTCACCTCCTATGACTAACCCCTATGGACCCAAGAAAGTATGGGTACCAAAGAGAGTTACTTGAACTTGTGTAGGTATGCTTGAAGTCATCAAACAATGAGAAATGGTTTCTTGATAGTGGTTACTCAAGGCACATGACGGGTGATAGATCAAAGTTTATCTCTTTGAAGCCCAAGGACGGTGGCTTCGTGACATTTGGAGACAATGCCAAAGGTAAGATAATTGGCATTGGCAAGGTTGGTAAGAATTCCTCACTTTGTGTTGAAAATGTTTTACTAGTTGATGGTTTAAAGCATAATCTCCTTAGCATTAGTTAATTATGTGATAAAGGTTATAGAGTTACTTTTAAATCTAATAAATGCATAATTGAAGATAATGTTAAGACACTATTTGTTGCACATAGGATTGGTAACATCTATGCTATAGAGTTCGAAGAAATCGCATTACAAAATATACATTGTTTCTCCGCTTTAAATGAAAATCATTGGTTATGGCATAGAAGACTTGGACATGCTAGCATGGATTTGATTTAAAAACTTTCTAGGCATGAACTAGTAAGAGGTTTACCAAAAGCAAAATTTTCAGAAGATGGAGTTTGTAGTGCATGCCAATTTGGAAAACAAACCAAGTCTTCTTTCAAAACAGAATCTCATATTTCAACTACTAGACCTTTGCAACTTATTCATATGGACTTATTTAGACCTATTGATATTGCAAGTCTTGGAGGGAAGCATTATGCATTTGTAATTGTTGATGACTACTCTAGGTATACATGGGTGTTCTTCCTTGCACATAAAGATAAGACTCATGCTACATTTGTTACTTATTGTAGAAGGGTCCAAAATGAGAAAGGCTATACCATTACACACGTTAGGAGTGATAGGGGAAGTGAATTTGTCAATAAGGATATTGTACAATATTGTGATGAGAATGGGTTTAGTCACAATTTCTCCGCTCCTAGAACTCCACAACAAAATGGTATAGTTAAAAGGAAGAATAGAACACTTGAAGAAATGTCTAGAACCATGCTTAATGAATACTCATTACCTCAATATTTTTAGGCTGAGACCGTTAACACCTCATGTTATGTAATGAATAGAGTGCTATTAAGATCTAAACTTGGAAAAACTCCTTATGAACTATGGAATGATAAGAAACCTAACATAGGTTACTTTAAAGTTTTTGGTTGTAAATGCTTTATATTGAATGATAGAGATAAACTTTCTAAATTTGATTCTAAATCCGATGAAGGTGTATTTCTTGGTTATTCTATGAAAAGTAAAACATATAGAGTATTTAACAAAAGGACTTTAACCGTTCAAGAATCAATGCATGTTGTATTTGATGAATCTAACCCTCTTGCCACAAAGAGAAATGTGGATGATGATGATGATGTAGGTACAAACTTACAAGAACAAGTTGAGAACTTAAACCTAAACAACAAGCAAGACATACAAGACAAGGGCAAAGAAAAAGAAGAAGATGAAGTCATTGAAGACAAGAAACCGGAAGAAGAAGTTGAAGTTGAATATGCTCCATTTCATCTGGATGTCACCAAGACTTGGAAATTCGTGAGAAATCATCCTAAGGATCAAATCCTAGGTGAACCCTCACGTGGGGTAAGAACTCATTCTTCCATGAGAAATATATGTGATCATCTTGCTTTCTTATCTCAAATTGAACCTAAAAACATTAATGAAGCCGAAAATGATGAATCATGGGTCCTTGCTATGCAAGATGAACTCAACCAATTTGAAAGGAACAAGGTTTGGACCTTGGTACGTAGACCACATAACCATGGAATGATTGGAACTAAGTGGGTGTTTAGAAACAAAAAAGATGAATCTGGAGTTGTTACTAGAAACAAGGCTCGACTTGTAGCCCAAGGTTATAATCAACAAGAAGGCATAGATTATGATGAAACTTATGCTTCGGTAGCTAGACTTGAAGCCATAAGAATGTTGCTTGCATATGCATGTCATAAGGATTTTAAACTATTTCAAATGAACGTCAAGAGTGCATTTCTAAATGGTTTCATAGAAGAGGAAGTTTATGTTGAACAACCTCCCGGTTTTGAAAGTCATGAATTTCCAAATCATGTTTTTAAACTAAGCAAGGCTTTATATGGTTTAAAACAAGCTCTTAGAGCTTGGTATGAAAGGCTTAGTGGATTTTTACTTAAAAATGGTTTTAAAAGAGGAAAACTTGACACCACACTTTTTATTAAAACCATTGATGATGATATGCTTTTAGTTCAAATTTATGTTGATGATATCATTTTTGGATCCACTAATGAGAATCTTTGCAAGGAATTTTCTAAGATCATGCAGGAGGAATTCGAGATGAGCATGATGGGTGAACTAACATTCTTTCTCGGACTTCAAATTAAGCAATCAAAGGAAGGAACATTCATAAATCAATCCAAATATGTCAAAGATTTACTCAAAAAGTATGGATTGGAAGATGGAAGAAAATTCTCTACTCCCATGAGCACCTCTATCAAAATAGACAATGATGAAAATGGAAAGATGTGGATCAAAAGAAATATAGAGGTATGATTAGTAGTTTACTCTATTTAACCGCAAGTAGACCTGATATCATGTTTAGTGTTTGCTTGTGTGCTAGATTTCAATCATGTCCTAAAGAATCTCACATGCTTGCCTTAAAACGTATTTTCAAATATTTAAGTGGCACAATTAATCTTGGCTTATGGTTTCCTAAGTTTACATCATTTGACATGATTAGCTACTCCGATGCAGACTTTGCCAGTGGCAAAGATGACTGCAAGAGCACTAGTGGGACTTGCCATTTCCTAGGTCATTCACTAGTATCTTGGTTTAGTAAGAAACAAACATCGGTAGCACTTTCAACCACCGAAACTGAGTATATTGCGGCCGGTAGTTGTTGCGCACAAGTGTTGTACATGAAACAACAACTTGAGAATTATGGACTTCACTTTGATCACATTCCCATTAAATGTGACAATACTAGTGCTATTAACTTGACCAAAAACCCCATACAACACTCACAAACTAAACACATTGAGATAAGACATCATTTTATTCGTGATCATGTCCAAAGAGGTGATGTTGAAATTGATTTCATAAGTACCGACCATCAATTGGCCAATATCTTCACCAAGCCTCTTCAAAAAGATTGTTTTAACTTCATTAAACGAGAACTTGGCATGTGTTTAATGAATGATGTAATACATTGATGATTCTTATGCACATTACTTGTTTAAATTGTCTATACATAATAAATTATGTGCTATATGAGCTTATAATTGCATAATTTGATGAATTAATACTCAAATGCTTTTATTTTATGTGTTTCAAGCTTAATTTGTGATAAATCATATGTATATGATGTTGTATGTTGATCAAATGCATCAAACATGGGCTATATGTGGATTTTTCCACTTATAGTCGACTACACAACATGGTGTAGTCGACTAAATGAATAGCATTTTGGCTACTGATATATGTAGTCGACTACACCCATTGATGTAGTCGACTAAATGTCTCGGGTTTGGCAATTTTTGGGTTTTAAAAACCCTTTTGGCACTTCATTTCCTCATTTTCTTTCTCTCTCTTCCCTATTTCTCTCAACCTCTCTCTCTACCCTGAAACCTAACCCTAATCTCTCACCATTTTTTCATTTCTTCTCCATTCCCTTCCTCCCATATCATGACTAACCACACCGAAAAGTTCCGAAAAGCATCAATGGATGCTTCTAGGGCTCAAAACAAACGGAAGGATGCACCAGGTAGTTCTCAAGCGCCTCCTACATCACCACCTTCAAATCCCCAAGAGGAACGCCGATCTAAAGCCAAGCATGGGAATGAAGGACTATGCAAGAACGCCTCAACCCTTCAAAAGTATCAAAACTCCTTCAAAAACCGACGTGTTGAGTTCGGTAAGATCGTTTCTTTTGAATTCTTTAATGGTCAGCGCATCTTTATTGGCAATCTCTTTCGCGCCATTGGTTGGGAGTACTTCATCACCCTTAACAACACTTGCTATCCTAGGCTTGTGAGAGTATTCTATGCTAATTTCCTCTTTACTCCTGATTTTGAAATTGAATCATGGGTTAAAGGGAAACCCATCGATCTCACAATCACCACCATTGCTACCATTTTTCACTTACCAAAAACTAACACCATTCAAAGTTTCAATACACATTCTTGGACAATTCGAAGGGACTTTAACATAATTGCTGCCCTTAAACTCATTTGCAATGACAATACCATCCAAGACAAATTTCTTCCTACAGTAAACCAATTATCTGTGACTTCTCGAATCATTCATCACATCATTACCTATAATCTCATGCCTCACTCGGGTAGCCGTTCTCATGTTAGCTACATGGATGTTTACATTATTTGGTGTGTTCTGATCGGAGTTAAACTTGACTTGGCTCATATTATCCTCCATTACACTCATGACTGTGCTAAAAAGAAAACCGGAGTTCTTCCTTATGGACATGCCCTCACCAGTGTCTTTGAAGCCTTTAGTGTTACCCTTAACAATAAACCCGAAGTTTATAACGCCAAGCACTCCAATTTCTATGATGAGGCAACTTTGAAGCGAATGAAATTCATCAAGGATGGTAATGGCAACGTGATCCTCAACAAGCACAGCAGCCTCTTCCTGACGATGAACATGATGAGGATGAGCCCATGGATGAGCCGCCGCAGTAGCAGCCACAGGAGGAAGATATTGCACCACCCACTCTCCAGACAGTGATGACTGCTATAGAGTCTCTCAGAGTTTCCATGGCGCAAGGATTTTCCAGCATTGATCATCATTTCAATGCTCTTGAGACTCGCTTGGATCGCTTTGCACCACCTCCTCCACCCGACGATGCGGATTAGTTTTCCCCATTGCTTTTTGACTACTGACAAAAGGGGGAGTAGTTTTGTGATGTTTTGATAGGGATGTTTTGATGGGATGTCACCTTTGGAACAATAGATGTTAATTTTATTTTTACATTGGATGTCGTTGTTAGTTATTTTGGTTATCTAACTTTTGCTCACAGCTTATATGTACATGTTCAACTCATTTTAACTTAGTATTGTGTTGACATGATTAATCTATGAAAGGATGATTTCTTGGTTTTTATTAATGAATGGAATATTGATATATGCATATTGTGAAGGGGAGACATATTCCATATTTAAATGCTATGTTCCTTTTATAAAACATCAATTGTTTGTCATCATCAAAAAGGGGGAGATTGTTGGCCCCATTGGCTTTTACCCAAGGGTATCTTTTGGATTTTGATGATAACAAGGAATTGATGAGAGTTCTAATGGTTTAATTGTCTAGCTAATGATCAAAGCTAGGTACTAAAGCTCAAAACCACTCAAGCATAAGCTCAAAAGGATCAATGACTCAAGTACATGCACTTGATAGCACAAACCAAGCCATGTAACTCAAGGCTCGTATCCATAACGTCAAAGAAACTCAAGCATGATGCAACAAGAGCATAAAAAGCTAGCAAATGGACCTACAAGCACCTTAAGCCATGCAATCATCGTCAATGAAGACTCAATTAGGCTACAAGTGAGGTTTTAGGTTCCAAAGTGTACATAATTGCTCATGACCTTGCTTTAATGACTTAGATGGACCTTAGGACCTTTAATCATAATGAATTTATCATTTGCAAGAGGCCTAAGTCAATAGAAATGGTCTTAATAGGAGAAAACACCTTAAAAGAGGCTAAACCTAGAAAAATACAAAGTTTAGTCAACTACATCCTTGATGTAGTCGACTACATCATGCAAATATAGACCAGTTTGGCTACTGGTTTATTTAGTCGACTATATGGGAAGGTTTAGTTGACTAAGTACCTGTTTGGGATAGCTTCAGAAAATAATCAGAAGCAGAATCAGAAGCTATTAGTAACATAATAGAATCTTATATGTGTTTGGAAACTATATCTCAACAGTGATTTTGTTGTCAAAAGTGATTTTTGTTATGTTTGGTAAGAACAAATAATTAAACTATTATAACTCTAAAATGACAATATTAACCTTGTTAGAAGTGTTTTTTTGTTTTTGATTTTTTTTTTTTTTTGTTTTTTTTTTTTTTTGCATGTTTGGCTGCCATTTCTCTCTAATACCCCCATTTTCTTTTTTTCTTTTTTTTGGTGTAATGTAATATGGGCATTTTCTCATCTGAGGTGTTACAGATTTGAACAAAAGGGATAAAAATAAATATTTGGCAACCCAAAACCCAAATGGCACAACCCATCTCTGTTTGGCAACCCCAAACCCCAACGGTACAACCCCAAACCCCATTTGTGTTTGACAACCCCAAACCCCAACGGCACAACCCATCACCGGTCAATATCCCCCTGGTGAAGCACCACAATCCCAACCACCACAACCAGAGCCTGGATCGTCAATGAAAAGGAGGATTCGGCGGAAGAGGGTGGAGGATTCCAGCACCATGTCGTGGTCGACAAAGTAACCGGCGTCGGAAAGGAGCATCGTGGCCATCGACCTTAATCGCAACTGCCATCAGTGGAACGCCAAAACCCCAAAACCCAACGGCACAACCCCATCATCGGCGACTTTAATTGTGACTGCCATCAGTGGAACGCCACCTCCGGTAACCCCAGCAGCTTCTCCGCTGACTCCATCAACACCAGGAGCATCGCCACCGCCTCCTGCACAAAGTAGCTCGCCGCCACCAACATCTGGCTCGGCGTCTCCTCATCCTCCGTCGGGTTCCTCGATGCCATCGACTCCGACGACAAGATCCCGGCCTCCACCATCTTCGTCAACCTCAAAGTCTCCACCACCTCCATCTGCGGCTAATCGGGTTTGTTTTGATCTCACTACATCTACAGGTGCGAGGGAGACGAGTTGGGTTTGGGCGATGTTGGTGGCTCAGTTTTGATCGTGAAAGACAAGGACATAGATGGGATTTATATTTCATATGTTGTAGAAGGAAGGGCACGTTGGGAATTATATTAAGTTTCATTAAAAGGGAAAACTGATTCCCGGTCAGATTTTGGCAAAAGCTTGGGTACCCCAGCTTCTTCCATAATCCACTAAAATCAATTCTGATCATCAAAAGAGATTGTAACAAACCATACCCAAACAGGCCCAAAATAGATTATGGGTTTTGGAATAGATTTTGGGCCTTCTGGAATCCAATCCAAACAGACACTAAATCATGCTGAAATGGCCTATTTCTGCTACTGGTTTATTTAGTTGACTATATGGAATGTTTAGTTGACTATATCACTCAAATGAGCTATAACGGCTAGTTTTTTGAAAGCCTAATGGTGCATTTATTGCCACTAAACGGCTCGTTCCCGGCGTTTAATGCTTGCAACGGGCATAATAGGCCAAATGGGTATAAATGCAAGCTTTCAAACTCATTTATGGGTATCCATACAAGAGCAATCAATTCTCATCCTTTGTAAAAAAGCTTTCAAACCCTAATTCTTAAAGAGCATTCAATTGAACAATTATTAGGAGTTTATTGAGCTTTCAAGAGTTGTATTTTCTTCTAGAGAGATTGTTTACAGTAAACCAACTTCAAATTCAAGTGTTGTAAGGGTTGTGTGAACCCTAGTGAGACAAGAGAGATTTGTCTTGAAAATAGCTTCTTTTTGTAAAAGGTTTGATCTCCACCCTTGAAGGAGATTGTTATAATGGATTGTAGAATCCTCAAGCAGCGCTCTTGAGGCGAGGACATAGGCGGGAAGGCCGAACCTCGTTAATATCTTGTGTTTGCATTTTCCAACTCTTTCTTATTATTGCTTATTGTTACATTTTCTATTGGTTGCAATAATCTAAATTTTAGTTTGTCATAATTATTCTTAATTGGCTATAAACCCTATTCACCCCCCCTCTAGGGTTTTACACTTAGGATAACACAAACATATTACTTAAAATGGTTCACGTGCAACGCACGTGTGCACGTGTGCACGTGTGCACTTCTTATATATATAAAGAAAAAAGGAAAGTGCTATTAAACATCATAAAGAAACTTAAGATCCCAACTAGGTTAGCACCTTGAGTTCTCTAATAAAGAAGACTTCCTCCTCTAGTGATGCTCCTCTGACGACCAATCCTAAGCTTCCAGTGACCCACCCCAACAATCTTGGGTGCTTCATCCACCTCTACCAATCCCAAAGATCTCGATGAGTAGAATCTAAAAATATAAATTTTTTTGAAAATGAACATGTAAATTGTAGTTTATGAATTTTTAAAATTTGGAAAATTTAAATAATAAAAAATATAAAAAAATTCTTCCAACTTAAAGTGAGGTTGATTGAAAGGGTGCCCTTACCAAAAAAAAAAAAATGAAGTGCCTTTACTAAAAATAAGACTAAACTAGGGATTTTCGAAAAAATAAAAGCTAAACATAAAATAAGTTCCAAATGCATTGGCTCACTTGATTGACTAATTACAAATATTTTATCTATAGGGATGGCTATTGCCACCCCTCAACTTTCTTTGTGCCGTTCTCTAGGTTTTATGAAAAATATAAAAGATTTTCATTAAAGCTGATCATGTTGACCACTAAAAAACATCATTTCAAATAACTTTATATAAGAAAGTTTATCTAAAATCTATCATTTAAGTATAATTTTTTGGTCATTTACTAACTCTATATTTCATTTTCTAGGCAATAAATGGTCAAAAAATTTACTTAAACGATATATTTTAGAAACAATTTCTTCTATGAAATTTTTAGTAGATTTTGCAACTAGTTTTCATGAATACTTTTATATTTTTCATAAAACCTTAAAAAGTTTGAAATAAATAAGGTTCAAGGAAAATTGAGGGAGGCAATACCCGGCCCTTTCATATATAAGGATCTGGGCTTGGCCTTATGTAGTCATCTATTCTGTATCATTGGGCCCAGCCTGTCGTTATAGAAACCATACAGTGGGCCCATTCATTCTGATTAGGAACGTTGTCCCCTTCAAAGTTCCGGAGTATTGAAGGCTTGAAGCTAAAACTTTCTCACTCTTTCCCGTCGCATAGAAAATAAAACTCTCAGATCGGTTTTTCCCAAGAAACAATCACAAAATAATGGAGAAGATGAACCATGCCTTCGTGAAGGTGAAAAATCTTGTGGGAATGGAGGTGGATGACGACGCCACAGCTGACGAAGAAAGTTTTATGGATGAGTTCAATCGTAACTGCACCTTGTCCACCCAACAGGTCCTTCTCAACTCTAACATTCTCATCTCTGTTTGGTTTCCGAGAAAAGGTATAAAATTAGAATCTTGGATCTAATGGATTTTGTTGCTTTGGTTTCCTTAAAAAAGAAAGAAAAAATGCAATATTTAACTGAACTCTGAGCACAACAGTTATGTTAGGGCTAAATTGAGTGGAGATTTTAGATTTAGTTCACGTCATTTTCTCACATTTTCTTGGCAGCCATACGGAGTAGTTACGGGAATCTATGTTCAATTTAACTTGCTTATACACATATACACAAGTTTTGTTGAATTTAACTTGCTTATATACATCCACATTTTCTTGCCAACCAAACAGGATCCTAATTGCTTGATGGAGATCTATTCTTTCTTTTTTAGAGCTATGTATTTATGTATAAATATATAGTTGCCTGTGGAAATTACAAACCCCACCAGGACAGACCTGTGGAAAGTGACTCACAGCTTTCTGAAGACCTAGTTGACTAATGATTAAGATATGCCAAAGTTCGTTGTGCTTGCGAGAGTTAAGATATAATTCATCAATCTTAATAGTCTGTTTGAGTCTTGGAAAGAACGAGGGAAAGGAAAAGAAAATGCTGAAATTTGCTTCCCTTTTTTTTTTTTCCTAAAAGCATTTTTGCTCTTTATTCTTTTGTTTCCCTCAAATTTTCCAAGTCCTAAACAGAGGCTTAAAGAAATATGTGGGATAATATAAATGTGGAAGGAAAAGGTCAAAATGAGACAAATTCTAGCTGGTAAAAACTTTTGAGTTCAATTCAAATGAATGAAATTTAGATAGGATTTAGAGATTTTTTTCAATGTGGATATAGCTATGTTTGGAATTGCTACTTGATAATGAAGAATCACTTGCCAAGGTTGATTTCTCTGAATTGATCCAAAATGGTCAATTGGTTGATTTATGACATGGAATTATATGGTTGAAGGCTGGTTGCAGCTAAGATTGGATTAGACTTGCCTTGATTTTTTATAAATTTCTGGGTATTTTATTATTTAGGAATCAAAAGTCTCATGTAGTTTGTAGACATTTTTCTTTCCTGAATGTTTAATGCTTTATCGAATTTGCTGAGATTGCTCTTTGACTTATTAATACTTTTTAACCAAATTCTCTCTCTCTCTCTCTCTCTCTCTCTCTCTCTCTCATTGAACAGAGGTTTTATGGTTTTGGCATATGCTTGGCTGCTGGTTTAACTTGTACACTCTTGGTAAGTTCAACCACCATACTTTGAGTCCATCTTTCCTCTTATTGTTAATATTACTTATTGTTTTCAGTCTTCTTTGTACTTTGCATGTGAAATGGGGGTGACATAACTTGGCTGTATTGAGCATGGACTTATTTGTTGTATCAGTTGGAACTTATATCTATCTTAAGAGAGCCTAATATAAATGGTCACTGATGTGAATGTAGGATATGTTGTTCAACTAATGAATTAACCCTTTCAGATCCTAGACAAATAATTTGGCCTAATCTTATATTGCCTCTCCTTTTTGTGTTTAAGCTCTGGTCAACATGTTTATGTTTGATGCTCAGAATGCAAAATTTTCAACTTGTCTAAGGAATCCCTATAATATTAAACCAACTTGTTTTTTTCTCAATCGCTATGATTATGTTGATATGCCATTGCTTATTCACTATATTTATTCCAGAAAGTGAAGAAGCAAAATTTCATTTTTTTTTTCAGTTGAAACCACTGAAATATTTCTGATTGGTGGCTGATTGAAGTGAAATATCATAGCAATCACTAATTTCCTTGGTTTTGACTAAAGTAACAACAGTTGAGTTGACACCAAATAAAACATTTTAAAAAAATTCAAGAAATCTAAGAGATTCTTGTTTTTTTAATTTTCTAAGCATGAAGAGAGAAGAGGGAGGAATTTAAATAATTGGGGAGAGATAAATCTTAGAAGAGAAGAACTGGGTTGGGGGGGGGGGGGGGGGGGGGGGGAAGAGAGAGAGAGAGAGGAGAAAAAATGAGAAGAAAAAGAAGAACACCTTGTTGCCATTGTCGGTGAGTTTCATCATTTTACTCTTATAAAAAAAGTTGCATCATTTTACAAACTAACACCCTCCACTCCTTCGTGACATTGTGTTCTCAAAAAGGTTCATCCCCTTTTTCTCTCCTTAGGTGTTACATTTTTTTATACAGTAGAGTGATGTCCAGATTACTACCCTGGACTATCCACTAAAATTCCACCCAAATGACTAAGGAGATGGAACTTGGAAGTAGGATTAAATTTAATGTTTTAAATAGTGGGCATATTTCACTATAACTACAACATATATACCAAAAAAATAATAACAGATTTACATAATTATTTGTACTAAATACTTGTGACAATCATATAATTACAGTTTAGCATTAAAATGGTAAATTAGGACTATAACTTAATATGTTTTGAAGTTTATATATATTTGAATGGGTGTATAGGCTCCAAACGTGTACTTAATTATTTAGTACGTTTTTCAGAACATATAAATAATTTTTGTTCCATGTTTCAAAGCATTTCCGTATATGTCCAAATTTTTTCACCGTTTCCGTTGCGGGTCCTGAAACTTTTTCTGTTTTGGAATAACCGAAACATGTCAAAACGAAATTTAGTACCGTGAATTGATGTCATTGCAATCTTTCAAGGGATGTTATGAGTGTTGCTTGTTCATTCTCCACCTTGGTTGAGTCTAGACACAAGTCATTGCTAGAGAAAAGGGTCCTTAATCTGAACAACTCATTAAAATTCATGCTAGAAGATCTATTAGAATGTGTTGGAAGTGGTAATACAAGGTGACACCAGCAGTGTTGCCTATTAGTATGTGAGGATCTCCATTAATTATAAAGAAATTTAATTATAGTCTAAGAGGGAAACTTACAGTTTTGAGCTTCCTTAAGCTTTCATGATAAGGAACTCCTCTGTTGAGACTTGAGACAGATACGATGAGAAATACAATATTAGATCCTTGTATACACCTGATTTTGTTTGTAGTTTTTGAAATTTGTATCACTGTCCTTGAATAATTTGTTTTCGAAGAAACTGAAATTAACTTAATGTTTAAAATGTTAGCTGCATTAGTAGCGTTATAATATTGATTGTGATCCTGAATGAGAGATGTTTTAAGGAATTTCAGGATGGCTTGCTCTCAAGTTCATATATTCTGACATGACACCATACATGTATTAAGTGGATGTTTGTTTCACTGCATCACTAGCAATTTAAGTCTTGAATTTTTTATACGTGTATGGTGTCATGTCAGAATTGAATGGATCTCACATAATTATCAATTATATAATTTATTTTCTATTTGTATTTGATAGATATTGATGGCCATCACAAAAACTAATCTGCATGTTTTATTTATTTTCCCATGTCACAGTCAATGCTTGTTTTCTTCAATCCAATCAAGTTCGGAATAACGTTCACCTTCGGCAATTTGCTTTCACTTGGGAGGTTTGTGTTTAGATTTGTGTATTGTATGCTTTATGTTGTCATTGGATGAAATTTTTTTTTTTTTCTTTCTATTTCCCTTTTCTTGTTGTTATATTAAGGGGAATATCCATTCTCAGTGTATTGTATCTTTCATGAATCAAATGGTGTCACACACCAGCCAAGAGGGGCCAAAAAAAAAAAAAAAAAACACATAAATCGACAAACGCAAATGCAGACACACACACACACAAATAATTATCAACTTGGGAGTTTAAAGTTCAAGAGGAGCAAAAAAAAAACATACATAGACAAACGCGTGCGCAAATACACACACACACACATAAATAATTATCAACTTTGGAGTTTACAGTTCAAGTGAATGTTTCAGTCCATTATGTGGTTATAATGGATCATTTCGTCTTCCTCATTTCACTGAGGCAACAGATTCTATTGGCTCTTGAACTTTAACGCTTTCATTTGCTTGCTTGTCATAAAAAAGGGGGCAAGGTTCTAAAATTTAAAACCGAGTTTCCTTGTCAATTTTTCCCATAGTCAATATTTGTTAGAATATTGTTGTTCTGGTTGAAAACAAGTGAATTTGAGTGAAGCTTCAGATATTGAAAAGTTTGGAATAGTAAGTAAATGAAATGTAAACTCATGAATGTGACACTTCTTCGTCATTTGTGAAACCTTTTATAGGTTGTACTTTCTTATAGTGCATTTAAATTTTGGTTTGTTTTTTTAATTATAAGGGTTTTCTTAACGTGTGCCCTAAGGGCACATGTTTAGCTGCAATTAATGACCCAATCATTGGATGAAAAAATGTGTTTTCACAGTTTTCCAAGCATTTTCACATTTTTCCAAGCAACTTTCACCATTTACAATGCATTTTGATCATTTCCAATGCAAAACTGTGAAAACACAATTTTTTATTGCAATGATTGGGTTATTAATTGCAGCTTAACATGTGCCCTTAGGGCACACATTAAGAAAACCCTAATTATAATTATGATTTTATATAATAGATAGATAGTGAATATATAATGTGTTTTCACAGTTTTCCAAGCATTTTCACATTTTTCCAAGCAACTTTCACCATTTACAATGCATTTTCATCATTTCCAATGCAAAACTGTGAAAACCCATTTTTTAATGCAATGATTGGGTTATTAATTGCAGCTTAACATGTGCCCTTAGGGCACACATTAAGAAAACCCTAATTATAATTATGATTTTATATAATAGATAGATAGTGAAATATATATATATATATATATATATATATATCTTGATGGAGTTTGTGAAAAAAAATTTATATATAAAAGTATTTTTTCCTAAACATATGTTTGCTGTATTTGGGACTTGAAAATGCAGACTGAGCTTTAATTTCTAATTTTTTTTCAGAATGTGCAACCTCCCCCCCCCCCCCCCCCCCCTCTCTCCCTCTTCTCTTTCTTTTTCTCTCTTTTCTTATTCTGATTCTTATGTCACTTTTCTGGTACAGTTTCTTTCGAATCAGTTATATGACTTGTTAGTTCTATTTTTCATTACTCTCTGCGGCTCATTTGTGTATTTCAGATACTAAATTGGATTCTTTTGTGTGGCAGCACAGCATTCCTCATAGGCCCCAAGCGGCAAGTGACGATGATGCTTGACCCTGTTCGTATTTATGCAACAGCCTTATATATTGCTAGTATAATAATTGCCCTCTTTTGCGCTCTTTATGTAAGTCATTCTGTCACTATGTTTCTTATCTTTGGTTTGCTTCCAACCAAGCATTAACTTTAAATTTCTCATGTTATGCCAATATCATTGATTGCATTGAGCAGGTTCACAACAAGCTATTGACACTTTTGGCAATCATTTTAGAGTTTGGTGCATTAATTTGGTATGTCAAACTACTCGTATAATCTCTCACCATGTATTCCTTCTTACTTTAATGTGGCATTTAGAAACCATATGGAATTGAATTGATTAGCTATAATTTTTTATAGCTTTTGAAAGCACAAATTTTCTTTGATTAAAGTGAGGCACCGCCAAACCAAAAAGAAAGTGAAAGAACAAACACATATGGGTCAATTATTGAAATTCTGAAATGTCTTTATATTGAACTAGCAATCTAGCATCAAGTGGATGTTGTCTTTAAATGCTACAAAAAATAAGACTACTATTGTAGATGCTATGAAAAGCTAATGGAATAATTTACTATGAAGTGTTTCCAAATATTCTTATATGCATTTAGGCCCTCCCCTCTAATGCTTGTCCAGCTTCTTTTTATTACTGGGTGATTACGGGCTTAGGCATACCCCATGTTCCATGTGCACAACTAAGCTTTACATCTTTTAGTTCATTAGGAAAATAACGTTTAAAAATTTAAAAAAAAAAAATTAGCAAAATGACAGACCAACAGTTTATATTATTTGTACCTTCACGTTCTTCATCTCCATGTGTATATGAGTGTTGATTGAATTTTTTATTTTGTGATGGATCAAGGATGTTGTGGTCATGGTTATGGCAATATAGCTTTCTGATATAAACTGAATGCAATCAGTTAAGATTGTTCTTGGGGTTTTCAAATTGAATGCTAAAATCCCTTATTTCTGTGGCTAACTTGTCACATCCTGACCAACATTTATACTCCTTTTTGCCATCTGTCTAGCTTGTTTTAACGTCTAATTTTCTTAAGAAAATTTTTACATAAATGCTTATAATTATGGAATTTAAAAGAAAAAATAGCGTATTTTTCTAACAGAGTGACTACACGTTATATTAAAATAGCGCATGCACCAAAATGTGTTCGTGGAATGGAGAGACGGTTGGCATCTCCGCTGACAGGACGGGAACGGCCTTTGGGCTTACCTGTTACCACACATCCAGTTAAGGCTACCCACTTTGGTGGATCTTCTATAGTGACTAATTTATCAAGAATATTAACAAAAATGCATGCTATGTAAGATACGTAAATACTGACATCACATTTTGCTTGGTCAACTGTCTAAATGCGTAGGCTAGTGCCTGGGTTACCAACATGGTGATCACGTAGTCTCAACGGGACAACCAATTCTATTCCCACTCTGTTGCATTGAAGCTATTTGTTTTAAGGGAACATCTGTTTGTTAATGGGCTCAAATCCATAATTAAATTGTTACATGTCAAGAGTGGATTGGCTAACAATATGACCACTTTCTCTACTGTTAAGAGTTAACGTTTTTATCCCCTTTTTTTTTTTTGTTTTATTAACAGGTATAGCTTGAGCTACATCCCTTTTGCGAGGTCCATGGTTACAAAGGTCACGATGGCTTGCTTTGACACCGAGTTTTAGGCTGGTATACATTGATAAGGAATCTGGATTCATCCATTAATGACCAATATGATTTCAGTAAATACCAATGCGGCTTTTTTGCAAGTCATGCACAGCGAGGAAGGTCAGTCCACCTTGATTGTATCAATATACGAAATTGAAGCATTATTTGTATGCTTGTGAATACTTCTTGAGAATTTCTCTATTACCCTCTCTTCTGTTCTTTCTTGCTTTTGGGTTATGATAAGATGGCTGTGTTTAGAGAAAATTGACCAGATTTCTTTGAACTATTGTAAAAGGTTATGAAAGAAGATGTTTACAGAAATTACCGTGATGGTTCCTTGATCTGTGGATTTTTCAATCATTTCTATTTTGGCTTGTAATATATGTCCACCAGTTATGGGAGAGACTTCAGACTACCATACAAAGATGAGTAGGTGACCGACCTGAAATTGAGCTTTGAATTTGTTGTGAGAGAGAGAGAGAGAGAGAGAGAGAGAGATGTTTTGTTAGCATAAGTTTGGTTTTTGAAGTGTTATGCTATATGCCCCCTCAAAAAAGAGAATGTAAACGTCTTTAGGCCTACACAAACAAAAGTGGGAATTGTCATGTTGATAAGAAAATCATGGGTAAATGATTTCACAGGTCAGCTAATTTGCCACATCCACTCGGTAATAAACATCAGATGGTTCCATATTATACCATTTAATCTAGGATTTTTAAGATAAACCTTCTATCAAATCTCATAGTTCATAGGTGCAAAACAGTTTACCTAGCAACATGCAGAAACTGCTGGATGTATCGGAGAATTTTGTTTGAATAGTTGGGAAAGACCTAACCTAGCAACTTGATGATGAAATTAGTGGTAATTATTGGTTCTTCAATGTTCTTGATCAATGTAACTACTCTGAAATTTATTGACATGGATTATGTTGCCAATTTTTTCTGGGTCTGAATCATAATTAATTTCGAAGCTAAAAGGAACTGACTGTTAATCTTTTGCTTCATAAAAGAGAAAAGCAACTAGTTAAAAGGAAGTTCTCATGGTGTGTTGACGCTCTCTCCCTATTTTGAGAGGTAATGCACAAATCCCCAACCATAGATGTGCATAGCAAATGCACTGTTGCTAAAATGAAATGTAATTGGTATAATCAGAGATTTTTTTTTTTTGCCTTTTCTTTAAAACATATATATATATATATATATATATATATATATATATATAGCAATGAGGTATCCCGGGGACTTTTAACTCAACTAATCTTGTGGACCTTAAGACTATGTTTGTTTGGTGGGAATGGAATGGATGGAATGAATTCCATTGTAATTCATTCCAAACAGCATGTTTGCATGAGGTAATTAAATGGGAATAGAATCAAACAATAGTAGTGAATTATAATGATATTCACTTCATAATATTTATTTCAATTTCATTCCATTCCATACTATTTTAAGCAAGCAATCAAATTTCATTTCTATCCATTCCATTCCAACGAAACAAACATGGCTTAAGATTAGTATATTTCATTCTATGAGCTTTTATTGGTGCTTGAAAAACAACCCCATTGGATTGCAGAAAATTCCTAGGGTGGGACCTTCGGAAAAAAATAAGGAAAATAATTGCGAGAAATATTTTTTGGACATTTGCGCGGTAAACCTAACAATACGACCAATGTCATAGAAATTAATAAACTATCAATAATAAAAATATATAAAAAAGAAGACCTCCAAGTCCCCAATAATAAATGTGGATCATGTGTTTACCCAAAACCCAGAAAGAAACCGAAAGTGATAAATTCCAAAAAGAGTGGGTCTCACCAGTCATGTCAAATGCTTTTCCTAGAATTACCACCCAAAGGAGGAAATATTTTCCCTCTCCACATGAACTTGGGGTGCAGTGGAATTCCTCAACCGATTCATCACAAATCAATTCCACGAGTGAAGAAAATATAGCAACTTCTATTCACTGCAGATCTCTAAGAGGTTTCTTAATGTATACATTTGCCTAATTTTTCATTTTGAGATCAAGAAAAAAATAATAATATTTTTTAAAAAAAAAAACAAAAAAGGTCTGCACAAGGCGATGCCATATTGGTAGGATGAATCGGTAGTGCTGGGCAATTGACCCCATTCAAGATGAATGGAACTAGAAACCTGTCCCTCAAAAGGTGCCACAGAGAAAATAAAAAAAACAAATTTGGCATAGAATATATGCAATATTATTTCGCAGATATCATATATAGGTTACCACGTTGGGGAAAACATAGAATTCTTTGCAAAACGAAAACCAGCTTAAAGGGAATTACATCTTCGAATTTTGTATAATGCTTTTGCAATCTGCAATGATATGACACTTTTTCTAGGTATACATAAGAACATTATAACATTCTACTGCTTGGTTGGTCCATATTGCTTTTAGTAACGACAGACCGTGATTCAAGAATACTAGTAGCATGAGCTGGATTTGACAGACCGTGATTCAAGAATACTAGTGTTAGTGGTGGTGGTGGTGGTGATGCTCCTATTACTCATGTGCATATGTTCATAATTTTTTACAACTCGGGTTTTCATTTCTTTTACTGTCTTCTTTAAAATAAAGAAATAGCATAAAGGAAAATGCTTTCCCCATATTTTCTCTTCTTTTTCTCTCAAATTTTTACCAACATAGCTGTGTGAGAGTGGCAATTACTAACTGGCTTAAATGAGCACCAAAGTCTAAAGCATGTTTATTGACAGCCAAAACTTTTGATTAGTCTCAACAGTAATCATATCATTGTAAACCAAAGAAGATAGAAAAGAAATCAGGATTAGTCGCATAGAAAATCCACCAGCCGCCATTTTATAGTAAGAAATTATAGGAATCATTTACAGTGGCCTTTATGCAATACAAGGATCATGGAAGCATCAATTAGTGCCTATGTTAACCATAAATTAAACCCCTAATTCTATTAGACCTCTTTTTAAAAATTGGGTATCCTAAGATTAAACCTAACTCCTCTCGAGTGAAGGTGGTCTTCATTCAAAGTAGTCGAATAATTAAGAACAATAATCCCATTCAAAGGTCTAGTTATACCAAAGTTTCTTTATGCACATGCATCCTACTCATGATTAATTATTTATTTATTCATTAGTGATTTCTATACAATCCCACCAGGATTTCCACATTCCCTTAATCTATCGCAAAATGTGTTACTATTATCATTGTTATAATTATTATTATCATTATTGTTGTTGTTTGGAATAAAGAAATATTATTATTATTTGTGCATTCTAAAATTGGGTAAAATTTTATCCATTTTATTTTCCTCTTTTTTTTTTTTCCATCCATAGCTCTGTTGTTCCAATTAAAAAACGAAATCTTGGAAAACTAGAGTATTGACATGAAGTGCAGATAATTATGATTATGCTATTGACTTGTATGAATAATTTTGTGTTGGGAAGAATGCACATTTGAAGAAATTATGTTAAACCAGAAAGATAATTAATGGCAAAATACTAGTGTTTCTTGCAGACTGAAAAATCCCAAGATTGCCGGATTATTCTTGAGCAGGGCTGCAAAATGGAAATTGATGCTGCGCTTAAACCTATAATTAGGCAAGCTAGCTTGAACAGGAAAATCTAATAATTGTCTAGGACCAGTGATAACTTGTGCCCCTCTGGGGCAGATGACGTGGGTTGATTCGAGCCTATCTAATTTTGAAAAAAAAAAACAAAACAAAACAAAACGGCAGCAGCAAGGTTGGGCTTAGGTGAAGCACTTGGGCAGCAAGATGTAAACCCAGCTCAATCTACGGTGTATTTATAGCAATAAAAATAATTGCACATGATATAATTTTGTCCATACATGAAAAATGTACTAGGTTTTGGCTATAACCTAAATTTTTTTACTTGATTAGTTGTTGTATACATGCCACAAGAATTTTGACAATTTGTTATTCAGCTAAAACGCCATAACTCTTATGGGTTTTAAGTGTTTGGCAATTTAAAGTACTGTGAAAATTTTAACATGTAACTTGATTTTTGCAAGAGGTGTTTTTTCCCCTTTCCTTCTATATCCTAAAAGTTTGTTAAATTTCCTTTCCATAGGTCTTTGATATCTTATTTTTAACCTAAATAAGCAATCTAGGGAGTTTTTTTGTAAGAGTTGAAGCAATGATCTATGAGATCTTATTGGCGAATCAACGAGGCCAGAATGGAAGTAAAGGATGAAGTACGTACTCTTTAAGATGGAATCTAGCTATAGTGCATAAACAGAGAATGGAGTGATTATATTGCGGCATTATCGCATGCGGCCTAGACCCCTTTCCACTCATTGGGATTACCAATGTGATCTAAAATTAATCTCAATTAATTAATCTCATTTGTGTTTGTTTGGTGACAAAATTTGTCGAAGCACTTCCCTAAATTTGATCGTAATGCATGCCCTTTTTGAATTTAAATAAAATATGTTCCAGACAAAGAACAGATGGTTACTTGCTAGCATATATTAAAAACTGAGAGAGAGATATCTACTGCTCTATTTTGATTCATTAAATGTCGAAACCCTTCCCCAATTGGGCAAAGGCTGCACTAGAGGTCTAGAAGTGCATCATGCTCTTCTTTCTCCTGAGGTCAATTTAGTTTTTGTGTCATGCCAAACATGCTGAGACGCCCTTGGCCAACGAAGAAGTGTTTTTGTGCATCCCCACTTCACCGCCAAATGGTCTCGAAAACACATGCATTTTCTTCTCTTCTGTCATTTTTAATTGAAAACTAATAATAAAATAGCCAAAAAAAAAAAAGAAAAGAAAAAGAAAAAGAAAATCAGTTGAAGACTTGAAGAGCTAGCTTTTCCAGTCTTCCTGGCTTTATTCAAAAAAACAAAAAAAAAAAATGGTGAAAGGAAAATTTCAAGACTGCATAGACATGGAAATCAGCTATCACTTTTAGCTCGGAAAAATCCAACTCTCTCTACCATTCTACATTGAATGTATCTCTTAAATAAAGATACCATTGAAGGACATATTACCCTATTAGAATGGAAACTAAATCTAAAGAGTCTAAAAAATAAAACATAAAATGATCTAAAGAAAAATAGCTGAAGGCATAAATCAAAGGAATGAATAGAAAGGGAGATGGAGACTGGTCTAACAAGTACTGGTGGATTTTTTCTCAGCCAAGTTGTGTTTGTTGTTGTGCATCCACACCTTGAGGACTCTCCTCTTGATCCCAATCTCTTGGCAAAACTGCTGCACAACAGACTCCTCCAGCTTTTGTATCCTCCACTCAGCCTTCTCTGCAAACCTCAACATTTTCTCCTTCTGTTCCTGGCTGAACTTGGTCCTGAACCTCTTTTTCACTACTTGAGCAGCTGGCCTTGCCACAACCCCACCTCCACCACCATCCTGTTCATCAGACTCTGAAGGAACAGACCCACTTCTGTATGACATCATCATCTGCTGTGGTGGTGGTGCAGCAGCTCTTATGAGGGTACCTAGCCCTGTAGGGTACCCTAGTAGTTCTGGGCCCACCATATGCATACCCTTGTGAGGGTCCAAATTGAGTTGGGATTTCGTTCCACCATTGTTGAGAAGTGGTGAGGGGTGGTAGCAATATTCAAAGGAACGCTCTGCCCCTTCTATCTCTTTCCTGTGGAAGTTCCTGTGGCAATTGCAGGCAGAGCACTTGAGGGCTTCAAGGGTGCCTTCTTCTCCGCTCGGCATGAACTCACCACACCCATCTGTGGCATTCCCACCAATGGCTGCTGCATGGTTCTTGAGGCATTCCTTGTACCTCACCACTTTCTTGTAGGGTCTGTTGTCCTCCTGGGTAATAGGGGAAATAGGACAATTGATGAGGAGGTTGTGGGATGGGGGTGGAGGACCATTTCCACTCGGAGAACTGCTGTTGTTTCTTGATATTGGCATGTCCCCTTGTTTGATGGAAATATTCATGCCTTTGATCTGTTTTTTTTGGGGGCCAAAAAGAGAAGAGAAGAGAATCGGAGGCCTAATAATTAATTAAATGGAATAAATATTGTCACAAAGTGGTGGGATTCTTAAGGCCTAGCTTCCTTTGATAAATGCCCACTTCTCTCTTTGAAATGCCACCTCTATTTCTTTGACTCCCTGAAATCAAAAAAGTGTGGGGAAGGGAGAAGGAGAAACTGAGTAAACCTCCACTTCAATTCTTTCCCAACTAGAAATGCAAATGAAGATAGAGAGATTCTTTTTCCACAGGACTGGACAGATTGAAGAATACCAACATCAGCTTCTCTATGAAGATCTTGAGATTCTATACCTGGACTAGAGAGAGAGAGAGAGATAGTGTACAAAGCATGAGGGTGCTGAAGTAGTGAAGAGAGAATTCCAGGGATTAGGATTTTAATGGTGAATTTTCCTAGTGATGCAACTAACCTGAGGTTTTAGTTTTAAAGAGAGGGGGAGAGAGAGAGAGTATATAGTCGGGCAAAGAAGTAAGAAAGCTTTAAGTAGAGATTTGAAAAGCAGGGTGCTTTCTTGGCTTGTACTATCAGGCATCAAGCTTAACAGGGAAATTCAATTTTAAAAGCTAGCACTTCATGCCTTCATGGAGAGAGAGAGAGAGAGAGAGAGAGAGAGAGAGAGAGTTAGTTTTGAAAATAAATAAGTCATAACACCATAATAGTAAAGCATTAGAGAGTTAGTTTTGAAAATGAATAAATAAATAAATAATTTAAGTAAATAAAAGGCGTAATACAATAACAGCAAAGCATTAGATTAATGAAAATATAAGATCCTCTCTATTAACTAGATGGTCCAGTGAAATTTAAACCATTCACATTTGACAAAATCTCAAATATAATAAATAAATGAAAATATGATGATAGTAGATGATAATAGCATAAAATCTCATTAAGATGACAATAGCACCGCATTAGAGGAATGAAAAAAATGAGTAAAGCCCTTTTCCAATAACTTGATGGTCCAACGAAATATAGATGATTCATATTTGACAAGTCTCACATGAACTAGTGGGTCCCACATGTGTTCATATTGGATTCTTCAAATATGAATGGTCCAAATTTCATTGGACTATCCAATAAAATAAAATAAAAGGAGTTTCACACTTTCACTTAAAAAATATATGCTTACGCAACAATTATGATCACATGCTCGACCTAATAGAAAGATATGCAGCATATGCTATTTGACCCATATTATTAACTCTAAAATCCCATATAAGTGGATGTATTTTTTAGACTTAAAAACACATTTGATTTTTAAAAATTAATTTTTTTGCAACATATAACACATATTAATTGCTTGTCTAACATCCGTAGGTGGTTGGACAAGCAAGCTTGCTAGTCGAATTTAAGGACATGGCTGATTACCGATTCTTCCATCATAGCTCAATAACAAGAGAAGAACTTGGGTAAGACTGTCTCACCATCGTGGCTGTGAGACCAACCACTCACAGTCATGAATTAGTCTGTTTTTAAATCTCACTATAGATTGATCTATGACTATAAGTGTTTGGTCTCACAACCACGGTGATGAGACGGCCTGATCCAAGTTTTCTCCCGAAAACGAAATGACAGTCATGGATAGGCATCAATTTCCAAGTACTGCCAGCATTATTTGGAAGGGAAAGTTAGGCATGACGTGTGAAAACCGTCCGACTATGAAACAGACGCTGTAAAAACCAGCTTTGAGAAATGACTTCATGATATGAATGCCAGACATTAAAATATACAGAGGTCAGAATTCAAGTTGTAACCGTGCAATATCCTCTATTGACTCTAAAAGTCAAAAAAAATTGTTACATTATTAATTATATATCGTTTCCAAAAAAAAAAAAAAAAAAAAAAAAAGAGAGAGCAAATAGAAATTTAGTGATAATTTGCATGGTCTTTGAATGACTGCGTGTCGTAGTTCCATTATTTTTCTTTTTCCTTTTTTTTTTTTTAAAAGCATTATTTTTCTTTTTCTTGTATTGTTTTTCTTTTTGTCATATATTAATTTAACCCATTACCCCTATGAGCTGTTTGGAAAACTTAAAAACCTAATCACCTAAGGATATATATGTCTGGCCAGTTTTGATGAGACACTATTTGGTAAATCTATTTTTCTTGCAAATTAATTCAGGTTTATTCTGAAAATGAGGCATAAACACAATTTTTTTTAAAACAACTATGACTTGGTTTATTTTAAAACCAGATAGTAATTATAGACCAGACCCAATCTGATCGAATTTTTAAAGTTCTCAAATAGGCCCCTACATCTGAGTATTCTTATTAACAGTAACCCAATCTTTTTTATTAAAAAAAAAAAAATCCTAATTTACCATTATTTACTTATAAGGGCAATTCCTTTTTTGTTGTTAAGGATATTCTATGTAACTTACTTTTAAGTTTTATAATTCTTAAAAACCTTTAATTTGCAAGATAAAAATATATTTTTGATAGACTTTTTGTTTTTGGAATCTACTTGTCATGCTTTTCAAAATAATATCCATTGTGATTAGAAAATTTTGATAAAAAATAAAATAGTAGCATGTCACTATTTGTTATTAAAGCAATAATTTTGTAAATTATACTGTCAAACAGTAATATATTACTATTTTGTTAAATATATATTTTTTACATAAAAAATTAGTATTACATTTTAACTTTTTGTAGGCGCACAAAGGTTACAAAAGTGGACCATGGTTCTTAGAAAATGTTTTAGAAGTGGCCATTTATTTTAATTAAGGGACTTTAGGGCATAGTTCCATGTCATAAGAGATTTTTTGCGATAACCCTTTAAACAAATTCATAAACCCCATGATGATTCATAGGTAATTAATAGAGAGCAGACCGCGTGGTTTTAACTTTTAATTAGTCTACGTGATGATCAAATTAATTAAAGAAGGAGATTTAAAAATGTTGAAACCAGTTGAATATTCAATAAACAACAGTTGTGTCTAAAGTTGGAGCTACTTTCTCAGATGCTGTATCATCCAGTTCCTCCTCATTCAATTTACCAACAAACGAACCTAATTTAACATTGACCAATTGAAGGTAACGTACCTTCAGGTGTGAAAGGCAATAAATCCCAGACCAACCCTTTATGGTTCTTATCCACACTACGTACGGTTTTGAACTGATCCAACTTGAACTTGTTCCACAAAATTGTGGCTTAAACTACTCTTTCTTGAAGCAACATTTTACAGATTCATGTTCCGCCTTGAAATATATTTTATTTGGCAATAATGGGGAAGGTACCCACCAAACAAAGTTTGGGGTATCCAATCCAAAAGTGATAATTGATCACATTTTTTAGTAAACAGATAATTGGGTTGCCCCATCATAAATAAATTTAAAAAAAAAAAGTGATTAAAATATTAAATTATCATAAAATATAACCAAATTACTGGTTTTCAAATTGTCTTTCTCTCATTAAAAAGATGAATATGGTTTTTTCTTCATATTTACAGAGAAGGTAACTCTGTTACAGACAAAATAGCTAATTTGACCCTCAATTTTATTGATCTTACTTGGTGGCATACAGATTCTAGTGTTATTCCATCTGAGCTTACTAGAGATATGTTGGGACTTTCTTTTTATAGATTTATTTCTTAAACTCTTTTTTTAAGCTGGTTTTCTTTTTGTTGGAGAGTCTTCGAATGCCTTTTTATTTTATTTCTTCCTATGTAAGCTGGATTGTGACATTATAAACCAACAAGACCAGACAGTTTGGTTTTTGTTTCCTTATTTCCTTGTATGCTTACTTATTTACTTTAGTTTTCTTTTTCTTTTCTTTTTTTTTAAAAAAAAAAATCACAATTGTAACTAGGTTACCATAAAAAATTACCAAATTACTAGAAAATATGATAAATTACCACTTTAGGTATAACACCCTAATTTTTTGTGTGCGTACAACAGAATTTTCCAATATTTTGCCACACACACATGGAAGTTGGGCCAATATGACCAAGTAAGAGCATCTCCAATGGAGATGTTAATTTTTTTTATTTTTTTTTTTTATGTCAAATACAAAATGAAAGCCTATATGGCAATTTAGAGTTATAATGTAGAAAAATTATGCATTGTACGTTTTTCTCCCTTTCTTTGCTTTGTATTTTTAATATTTTTCATATTGTTTAGTACTTTAGTGCCATAAAACATTTCTAGTAAAACTGTAAAAGAACTAATTTATTCTTCCTTACTTTTTTTCATCACACATCTTTTAAAGGAAGACTCTTTCCCATCTTTTTAATTTAATTTAATATCTATTCTGTGGCTTATATCAAGATTTAATTCTCCTCATCTCATTAAAAAGTAATTTTCCTCAATCAAATATTTGATGTCTACATTTTAATCAAATCGAGACGTGCTCACCTAGCTTATATCGACATAATGTCTTAGGTGTTGCAACTCATGCATTAGCTCAATGTACCCGTAACCTACTAATACACGAGGTATAACCCTATACAAAATTAATATAAATTATATCAATATAAATTACATCAGTATATACTCATCTTATCGTCATCTTATATATATAGTCAATGTTGATAACGCATATTTACAACAAAGAAATTTATGTTTTGCATGTAGGTAGTTGTCTAATTATTAATTTGGCAGGGTGACTTCATGTGGTAAGGCAGAAATAATAAATTGGACGATAGACATGAGAGGAGGTGGGGTGGACCACAGAAGTAAATGGGGTTGATGACACATTATATCACAATTTTCAAAATAGCAGAGCAATAATATCACAGGTGTACATTTATGAAATTGAGAGCTATATAGGGTTTTCCCTTCCCTTTTAATTCACTTTATAGTTCTGCAATCCATGCATGTGTCACTATGATTACCATATCTAATAGTACTGGCTATAAACAGACTTATGTCCATGAAGCTGGCTATAAACAGACTTATGTCCATCCTTCATGGATTTCGCTCCTCTCCAATCAACATAGTACCAAAAAATAATACTCTCTATCCCATAAAAATATATCATTTTTATTTATTTTATAATTTTAAAATGTTTGTTATATCAAGAATTATTTTTTTATATAAAACCAAATCCCAAGTAGGAAAAGGATACTCTTGGCCAGAAAGAAAAAATTTCAAGGGTGAAAACTCAATATAATTATAGGTTTTTCTTAATCTGCATGTTTTATCGAAGATGGCATATTTTTATGGACGGATGGAGTAATTATAATTTTAGGCTCCATAATTTGGTAATTCTCATATGATAAATAAATAAATAAATAGCAATCAAAGAGTCCAGCTCAATGTCAAACGGAGAAAACTCATTTAGTTAGTCAACATCTTTTTTTCTTTTTTTGGTTATATAAGTCGATCAACTTAGATGAATAGGTTTCGATTCCTTTTTTAATACCGACATGGAGGGCCGGGATTTGAGTAGGTGGGTACTCTATATTAATGAACCTATCTAATGGAAAGAGGTTTATTATTAATCCTTCAAATACCAAAGAAACAAGGCATAAATATGTCAAATACAACCGCAGCATTTAACTTATTTGTTCGAGTTCTCTTCAGTCCTTCAATTAGGGGCAATGGTTGTTGGATATATAGATAAGTCTTGACCAATTTGGGGTGTAACAAGAGCCTCTACTCTTGAAAGTTTAATTCCTTAAATGCTCGATTAGTTGGCTTTAATTAACTAATTAAACCAATTAACTACTTTTCATCAGCAAATGCAATCCATGAGCCACAGCTTCTAGAGGCCTCACCGAGCAGGCCAACCTCTTCAATTATTTATTAATTATTGTGTTCACAACGAGCTTACTGAATCTTTCATCTTCACTAAGCTATTTTAAAGGCAAGAGGATGCCTTGGTCTCTCACCTTCATTCCATGATGTGAAGTTTCACAATAACCCTTTTTTTTTTCTTTTTTTCTTTTTTTTTTTTTCATTTTTTGTGTACAATGGGAGTGGTTTGAATGAGGGAATTTTAGTTTGGTCGGCCTACAGGAAAATAATTAAAGTTAGTAGTAATCATTGTTAGTTAAGTTAGTAGTCATTTACTTGGAAGTTAGTAGCATTTTGCACTTAACTGTAATTATTTTTCCGTAACCCGATCAATCTAAAATTCTCCCAGTTTGGAATCCCTAACCTATCTTATTCCTACCATTTTTCTCATCCTCCCTCCGTACTAGGCTAGCCCTTGTGGCCGTATCATTACAATCATAGCTAAAAAAATTAAAGGAGGGTTACACATTAATAGGGGGAGCTATTGCTACAACAAAAAGTCATTTGCACCCTCTACTTAATTTACACTTTTAAAGTTTTATGAAAAGTATAAAAGGTTATCATGAAAATTAATCACATTATCCACTAGAAAATATCATTTTAAACAACTTTGTAGAATAAATGTTCTTCAAAATCTATTGTTTAAGAGTATTTTTTAATCATTTTTTATAAAATATTCTATAAAAATGAAATAGAAATCATAAATGATTAAAAAAAATTTACTTAAACAATAAATTTTGAAAAAAAAATAAAAATTCTACACGCTCGCAATAGTAAACCACATGCGTGAAGTCCCGAAAGAATTATAGATCTTTGCATCGAATCGGTCCCTACCGGTGGTGCAAACATGAACTTTGAAATGATGGGGTGGGAGTGGGGGTCCAATTCGCATCCTTGGTATTAAAAAAATAAAAAATAAAAAAAGCCACTTGACCTTTTATATCTTCCTTGACTGGAACAAATGAAAATCTTTGTTTTTAACTTTGTCTGCTGATATGGCATTACTTTTTCAAGATAAGATAACCTTATGAATTTTTTTTTATAACTTTTTTTTACTATACATAGAATAAAATCATTTCTTTATTTCGATATCAACAAATACGTATCAATACTTTATAATATAAATATTTTTAAATTTATTAGGACAACCTATTTCAAAAAAAAAAGACGGGCAATTTATTAGGGCCAAACAAGAAAAAAAATTACATAAGAATACAACTCTTTAAAATTGTAAAAGATCTTCAGTTTTTGAAACTTTTTACATCGAACATGGTTTGCTAACCCCACCCCCTTTCATGTTGAGCAGTGCAAAGTAGCCTAAGATGATTGATTAATTATTTTGTTAGGTGCTATCCATAGTAATTATGATGTACTTTGTCTTAATCTAAGGTCATGTTTGTTTGCTTCAAATGGAATGGATAGAATGGAATCTCATTCCAATTCATTCCAAACAACATGTTTGGATGAGGTAATTAAATAGAAATAGAATAAACAGTAATAGTGAATTATAATAATATTCATTTTACAAGGTTTATTTCAATCTCATTCTATTACAGACTATTTTGAATAAAGAATCAGATTCCATTCCCGCTTATTCTATTCCAACCAAACAAACAAACATGGCCTAATAGTCTATTGATCATCGGCGAAAATGAATATGTTTCGATCAAAAGGAGATTTAGAAAAATGGAGAGGTGCAAGCATAGGATTATGAGGCATTCTTAGGCCTCATAAATTAAAGGTATTTAGATGTTGCTTTGAAGGCAGGAAATAGACAAAAGTAAGCGTTGAGATAGCTCCACCTCTTCTTTAATCCCCCCCTTTGCCATTTTTTAATTTGAGCTAATGGTGTCTTAGGGTCAAAAAGCCATTCATGCGCTTGCCTTAAACAATGGCAAATTGCACCTTTGGCTTTGCTTTTAAACCTTCTAAAATCGTATTAAGTCTATATCAGTGTGATCTCGCTTCGCTCATTCCACAAGTTCTTTTCATTGACAATTAATTCACATCCACATCCATCATGGACATTCCTTTTGCATGAATAAATTAATTTTCCATTTCTGTTTTTTTATTTTTATTTTTTATTTTTATTTTTTACATTAGATTATTAGAGTCCATAATTACAATAGTAATACTGTCCGATCAGTCGATCATGTATTTTAGTAATAACAAATAGGGCACACATGTCAACGCATATGTCAATGTGTATGTCCATCATTATATATATATATATATATATATATATATATATATATATATATATATTTATTTATTTTTTTTTTATTTTTTTTTATTTTTTTTTTTTTGGTCTTTGACCGAGTATATCCTCAAAACTAACAACCAATGGACTAATCACTGTCGCGACAGATGGCAATAGTAAATCGCTAGTCTAACGATTTTTTCCAAAGTGCTGAGATTCGAACTCGAAATATTTCATCTCCACTCGATACAATCACTTTGAGACCAAGTGCCCAACCACTAGACCAACCCACTGGGTTATCATTATATATTTTTAGTAATAACAGACAATCATATATTCTAACCGGACTCTTTCTTTTTCTCTTTTTTATTCTCCAATCCACACTTATTCAAACGACTTATAGATAAATAGATATGATGTTATACAAACAGACAACTTATTCAACAAATTACACAAAATAGTATGCCGACCTTTTTTTTTAAAATCAAAATGATCATCATAATGTCGTTGCTCGTTACTACAAAAGTGCTCTTCAAACTACAATTTGTATTACTTTCGAAGTATATTTTGTTTGTAAAGCATTTTCCAAGACCCACGGAGGTTCAAACCCAAAGCATTAAACCCGTATATGCTGGCTTAAGCAGAGTTCGTCCATAGAATATTGGAAAGATCCCCCTTCTCAAAAAATAAAAACTTTGGGGCTTCAGTGCAAGTTGAAGAGCCCGTTGTCCCTATACTAACTTTATAATATAACAATTTAAAATAAAAATGTTATAGCTAGCAATTTTAAAACATAAGTTTTTGAACATTCAATTAACTTTAGGGCTAGGACTTGGCTTGACTAGGTTGGATTGCAGACCCAGCCAAGCGCTACCTTTGGGTTTAGCAAGCTTTCTAAAGCCCCGAATAACCCTATCTGGGTTCTCAAGTACTTAAACTTAGGTTAGGTTAGGTTGGGCTGGCTATGTTTCTAAGATTGGGAAGGCCTTACAATGAGGAGCTGAGTCAAATAGTTAGAATGCTCAGGTTTGTTTTGATAAATTAACAAACTCAAAAAGAAAGTTTGAACTTGAACCTTTATTTAATTGAGCTGCTTATTGAGTCGAGTTTGAATAATTCAACTTTTTAAAAAGGTGAATTTCTTCAAGATAGAGAAGTGTTGATACCTGGGTTTCGGATTCAAGTCCGCAAACTTTTTTAGGAGAGGTCTCCGCTTTGGCGTCCAACAGTATTTCGGAGGATTAGTCCTAGACGAAGTCTGAGGACACCTTAGGAAACGAAAAAAATAAATAAATAAATAAGTGTTGATATCCATTTAATATTGGGGGTGCTCAGGGTCAGGGTAAATTTTGTCGATGGTCCAAAAAAAAGGTGCTCTCGAGATTAGCTATATAAATTACCGAGCTTAAAAATAAATTTGAACTGGACAACAAGAAATGTAGGACCAAAACGTTTCGTGGGTTAGCCCATGCAAACGCTAGAGTCCTGCATGTATTGAGGTGCAATGATTTCACTGAAGAGCTCTGAAGTAAAAAACACAAAACCTCTGGTTGTTAGGTTTATTCCAGAAGACGGAAGCACTGAAAGCAAGAATACTTAGGGGTTGGAAAGATTTTCTTTAAGTTTCTAAATTTCCAATCACTTTCCCCCCATCTTCTACCCAACCCAAAAGAGCACTCGTTGGAGAGCTTGAAGTAGAATTGAGAACCAACATATATAGGTGCTAAGCCATGACACAGATGATTGAAGGAAAATACTACTTCACCCATGTTTCACCATTCACTCATCTTTACCACCCACTTATATGTGGCAGCTTTTTCTTATTCCATGCTGGCCCCACATATTTGCTTTTACCTATGCACTTTTGACACTTAAGGTGGGTGGTAAAATATGGGTGAAGTAATATTTTCCTTTCAAAAAACACATGTCACATCATCCATAGATGAATCTAGTTGATTCATCCAATATATGGATGTATTCATGTAGCATTGCTCAATTGAATAATATTTACGATTAACTAATTAGAGGACGAATGGGTTCAATAATTTTTCCATAATAGCACAAAATTAGCAGTAGCTTTCAGTATTTATTTATAATTACATCTAAATTTATTTAAAAGGAAAGACAACAAATGCAGTTCAAGTAGCTGCTGATGTAAACTGATAGCGGAGACTGTGGCTGTGGCGGAACTTGGAATTTGATTAAGGAGGGTTAACTTTGATTGATTTTTATATTTTTATCTTAATTTAAAATTGCTATAATTATTTTGGTACTTCACAATAATAAGGTAAAAGTAAAATTTTGAACCAATAATAAGGTTTTCTTATCGATAAACAACTAAAAGAAAAACAAATAATGATAAAGAATCAATTTTTTTGCCCAAAATCTACTTGTTCAAATGATGATGAGCATGTTGATGATGGAATTGACCTCATTCTGAAAATTCACAAGAAAGGTGGGGATCCCAAGCGGCAGAGGGCGTTTGCAATGCTAGTCGACCTCGAATGTGGAATAGGGTGTTCGCCATTCAAGATTCTAAGATTAAAAACCTTCGTGAATCTTAACAATCTCTCCCTTCATGTGTAAATCACATCGGACTTGACTTCTCCTTGAGTTTGATCCACTAGACTCAATATACAAAGTCTAGAACTCATACCCACACAAAAGGCCTAAGTCTATTGTTAGTGAGCTCATTACTTGTATATTAAGTCCCTTGAGGGAGCTATTGCAACTCTCAACTTTATTTGTAAACCCCACTTCTTTTCACTTTTCAAGATTTTATAAAAAATATAAAATGTTTTTATGAAAATTGGTTAGGTTTTGAACAACTTTGTAAAAGAAAAAATATGTTGTTTAAGAAGACTTTTTGGCTATTTACAATATCTATTTCATTTTTACGAAAACAAAAATTATAAATGGTCAAAAGTTTAACGACAGGTTTTGGGAAAAAAAAAATTTACAAAATTATTCAAAATGACATTTTTTAGTAGACAACACAACCAGTTTTCATGAAAACTTTTTTGTTGGCCTAGACTACTGGGCTTGTAGGGCTAGGGTCAGCATCATGCCGGTTGAGATTACTCAAACTGTGGTGCTTGGCTGCTGCGCTGCCCTTTAAAAGATTTGAAAGCACCTTTCCTGACACCAGTTGGTTTTATGTGAAATGGTTAGCACTCGATTGGTATCAGAGCAAGGTCACAAGTTCGAGTCTTCGAGAAGGAACGGCATGCACTGGGAGGGATGATTGTTGGCTTAGACTACAGGGGTTGCAATTAAGGCTAAGGTCAGCGTCATGCCAATTGAGACTACTCGAACCGTGAATTTTAAAATAAATGGGTGTATAAATAAAGTTAAGAGGTTGTAATAGCTACCCTCAAATCCCTTTCTTTCTTCTATTTTGCTGATGCGAGAAAAACGCACAGGTGAACTTTAACATAAATGGGTCTTCCAGTGTTGGGCTCGAAAGCAAGGTATGTTTCACTTTAAGGTAAATCGGATTAAATGTAGAGAAATAAAAAAAAATTTCAGTTGAAAGTACACTAAAAAGAACATAGCAAAACCAGCAAAAAAAAAAAAAAAAAAAAAAAAGAAGAAGAAGAAAAATACAGAAAAAAAGAGGCTAAAACATGAGGAAGAGAGGAAGAAAATGAGAGGAATTGAAAGAGGAAATTGTGAAAGTATGTGAGGAAGAAAAGGCGAGCTTTTACAACTCCAAAATTGTAGGTTTAGGGTTAGGGATTTTTTGTTAGATTGTCTAAATGTTGGGGATTAGGTTGCATTTTGGGCGTGTTTGTGGTGATGGAAGTGAGAGCTCCGCTTCATTGACAAAGAGGCTTCAATGTCTAAGCCTTCTTCCAAACCATTTTCACTCCTCGTAGTAATTAGTAGCAGAGACTGACCAATACTTGGGCTTGAGGGGGCCATGGCCACCCCCAACTTTAAAAGATTCCTCTATTATATATCTATATATATATATATATATATATATATATATATATATATATATATATTATTGGGCAATCAGATATGGATTGCAATCAAATATGGACTCCTTATCTAGTTAACCAACTAATAGTTTACTTTGTATAGTTTACTTTGTCTTTATCCTTGAAATATTGGGCTTTAGAGTTATCTGATGTAAATTCTGCATATATACCTCAAATAGAGTAATGAAATATTAGTTTTTGTTTTTTGCAAAATTATCATGGTGTGTCAAATTCTCTAATCATTTTTTTATTTTTTCTCTTTCCCCTCACTTTTGTAGATCTTAAGCACAATCAGTATTGCTATTTCATTTACTCCAGGTGTGTATCTTTTTCTTATCTGACTATGTCTTCAACCGAAAATAATTCACCACCAGCAAACAATAGTGCAAGTGCTGAGGCTATTGATTATTCCTCACCATATTACCTGCATCCTTCAGACCATCCAGGCATGGTTTTGGTTTCCCAAAAATTAATAGGTGACAATTTTTCCTTATGGAATCGTGCTGCAAAAATAGCACTTGCAGCAAAGAACAAATTATGTTTTGTTAATGGAAGTTTGGCTAAACCAAATTCTCCTCTTGGTTTTGTAATGGCCTGGGAGCGCTGTAACAACATGATAATTTCTTGGTTGCTTAACAGCGTTATTGTTGATATTGCAAATAGTATAAGTTATGCTGAAACTTCTCATGAGGTATGGTTGGATCTTGAAGATAGGTTCTTGCAAGGAAATGGCCCAAGAATCTATGAATTAAAGAGATCCATAGTTAACACTCTGCAACAACAAGAATCTATATGTGCTTGTTATATAGCTTTGAAGACAAAATGGGATGAGTTGGGTTCCTATACTAAAATACCAAATTGCACTTGTGGTGCCAGCAAAGAGTTCCAGGCTCTTCTTCACTCCGAACATGATCATCAATTCCTTATGGGTCTTAATGATAGTTTTAGAACTTTGAAGACTCAAGTTCTCACCATAGAACCAATCCCTAACATAAACAAGGTCTATGCACTTGTTCAACAAAAAGAAAGACAGAAAAGCCATCAAACTACCAATGTTGCTACAGGTGATGCTGCTGCATTAGCAACGTCTCGTGGTCGCTATTCTCAAAACTCACGCCCAGGTAGCCTTAGAAAGGAAAAGTTGACTTCCCCTTGTGATCATTGTGGTGGATCAGGATACGATCGGAGCAAATGTTTTGAAATACATGGATACCCTTTATGGCATCCCAAGTCACGTACACAAAGAACTAGTCGTAGAGGATCATCCAAATTTGCTGCTGCTACCACTCCCATTCCTAATAGTGTGCCTGTTGGATTCTGAAAGGTAGAATGATGAAGGATTTCCCTAGTATCGTTAGATTATTGATCACATGCAGGAGTTTGGGAAGGAGAGAATACATATGTACTGTGAAGTTTTTATGAATGAGAAGGTTGTTATAGAGTGTATTTATATACATCCAAAAGGCATCAATTGTGACTATTGAGATGATCTCAATGGTCATTAGACATCTATGATGATTTATGTCCTCTTCTCAATAGTTATACCTATTCTTTCACTAATGGGATGTGATGGTTCATTCTTTACAATGAACCATCATACACCCTAACATATCTCCTACATGGGAAATTAGGATCCTCTTCCTAAAAGTTATATCCCTAAGGTAAATAATATAGTGTAGCGTAATACACCGTATCCCATGTTTGTCACAATGAAAATTCTTCAATCTCCCACTTGACAAATATGAGATAGTACGATAACTTCCTCTAGTTAGTTACCACGGCTGAATATCCTCCAGAATTCTTCAATTAGGCACTAACTCTCATTTGAATTTTCCACAGATCGGTGTCAGGTGATGGTATGACCATACGGGTGAACGCTTTTACCATTCTTTTCTGACCGCATCTATTTCCCAATATATCAATTTCTTGATATGTTATAGACGACTTTAATTTTCACTCTATTTCAAATGAATCGCACCAACATACCTGTAACAGGGAACTATAGTTCACCACCTCAGTTACTATTGGCGACTTTAGCCAAACACAAATAGTGTTGACCTGCGCTCGAATTTTAGATCAAGTACTTCCTTCTAGGCCATTGCAAAGGTTTTCCTTGATACAGTTTATCAGCGACTTTTCCACTATGCGCCTAAATGTTATGCAGAATTAATTAGGTGCTTATCGTGAACTTTAAATCCTCATTTATTCTTGTCATAACCTCGTTTCCTCGCTAGTGTTCTCTATCTTATCTTTGACCAATATTGTCCCCACAAATAGATAGAATCGCATCATTTTGTTCTTCTCAGGCGTCCCCGAGATCCATCCAATAATGCATTATACCGCATGCTTTACTACAATACCTAGGTGTTTCTTAATCCCATTGTAGCTGCATGCTCTTTGAACTTTTCCAGAGATAATCCCTTGATCATGGGATCAGCCACCATTCTTTCAGAGGTATATATTCAATTTTGATTTCTCCCTCCTCCACTATACCTTGTATATAGTGGAAGCTCACGTTAATGTGTTTTCTTTTGGAGCTATTTGCTCCACTTTTTATTAAAGCGATGGTAGACTAATTGTCACAATACATATTGACTGGCCTATTTGGTATACCTAATTTTAAATTATCCATAAAACGCTTTATCCAAACTGCAGTACTCATTGCTGTGCTACATGCTATGTATTCAGATTCCATAGTGAACTTTGCAACACAACCTTGTTTCTTATTTAACCAAGAAACAACGGTTCCACCAACCATAAATATGTAGCCACTAGTAAACTTTCTATCATCTACATCACCTGCAAAATCTGCATCACTATAGCCTACAATTTCTAAATCATTTAAACTAAAACAAAGTTTCATACCTTTAGTTCCTTGTAAATATTTGAATATCCTCTTTACTGCTTGCCAATGTGCATTTCCTAGATTGGATTGATATCTGCTTACCAATCCAACTGCATGACATATGTCAAGCCTTGTACTTGTCATAGCATACATGAGACTGCCCACAGCCTGGGCATAGGGGACTTGTATCATATCTTTTTGTTCTTCCTCATTTTGTGGACATGTAGACTTACTTAGGCTTAAGCCTTTGCAAATAGGTGTACTAATTGGTTTACAATTTTCCATGTTAAACCTTTAAATACCTTTTCTAGATATTTTTCTTGATCTAGATATAATAATTTTGACTTCTTATCTCTAGAAATTTTATTTCCTAATACATAGGAAGTTTCTCCCATATCTTTCGTTTCAAATCTAAATCCTAGGTATTTCTTTGTTTTGTTTATCATATCCATATCATTTCCTGCTATTAATATATCATCAACATATAATGATAGTATTACTAGCTTTCCTTTGGACTTTATTATATATACAAAGTGATCTAGCGAACTCATTTCATATCCTAATCCAAGGATAGCTAGGTGGAACTTAAAGTACCATTGTCTTGAAGATTGTTTGAGTCCATATAGAGACCTTTTTAGTTTAAAGACTTTATTCTCATGTCCTTCAACCTGAAAACCTGTAGGTTGATTTATGTAGATGTCTTCCTTTAATTCTCCATTGAGGAATGTAGTTTTGACATCCATCTAATGTAGTTCTAGATCTAATCTAGCCACAATTGATATGAGAATTCTAATGGATGTAAATTTCCCTATAGGCGAATATGTATCCACAAAGTCTATACTAGGTTTTTGTGTGTAACCTTTTGCCACTAATCTAGCTTTATATTTATCCAAAGTTCCATCTACTTTTAATTTCTTTTTGAAGACCCATTTGCATCCAATTGATTTTCTACCCTTTGGTAGATCAACAAGTTTCCATACTCCATTGTTTTCTATAGAGTCTAGTTCCTCTTTCATGGCCTTGTGCCATTCCTTGCTATCATCCATTTTCATGGTTTCAGAGAAACTCTTAGGGTTCTCACTTAGATCTTCTATATCTTCTATACTGAAGACATAATGATCTTTCAATTTTACAGATGGTTCCCTTGGTCTTTTCCTCCCACTAATCTAAGCATTTGAAAAATGTTCATTAATTTCCTTACTATTAATCATTTCTTAATCAATAGGGAAATTTTCTTGTATAATAGTAGGCATCTCTTGATCTTCATCCAAGAGTTTTATATTTTCCAAAGGTGTCACCATATTAGTGGTTTCCATAAAGTGAGCATCCCTACTTTCAATTAATCCCTTTTCTGAATGGAAAAATTGATATCCACTACCATTGTCAGGATATCCAATAAATCGACATTTCCATGTCTTATTACTCAATTTATTTCTAAGAGGTTTTGGTATCAACACATGTACCTTACATCCCCAAATTCTTAAGTTTGAAATGTCAAGTTTTTTACCAGTCCAAAACTCATAAGGTGTTAAAAGTTTGGCTTTTGTTTTAACTCTATTCAGAATATATGCTGCAGTAGATGGAGCTTCATCCCAAAAATGTAAAGGTAAATCAGCATATGCCATCATGGATCTTGTCATATCCATTAGAGTTCTATTTCTTCTTTCTGCAATTCTATTTTGTTCTAGGGTATATGGCATAGTGTAAATATGCCTTATCCCATAATTTTTGCAGAATTCATCAAAAGCTTCATATTCCCCTCCTCTATAATTATTCAAAGCATTTATAAGCCTACCTAATTGGGCTTCTACTTCTATTTTAAATTCTTTAAATTTTTCGATAGCATTTGACTTATGTTTTATTAAATAGATATACCCATACCTTGAATAATCATCAGTAAATGTCATAAAATATTCCATTCCTCTATATATTTTTGTTCTTAAAGGTCCACATATGTCTGAGTGTACTACTTCAAGTAAATTCGATGATTTCAAACTTTTAGGAAAAGGTTTCTTAGATAGTTTACCTTTGATACATGGTTCACATGTATCATATTCAATCAGATTTATTTTAGGTAGTAATCCCATTTGGCACATTCTTGCCATAAATAAGAATCATTATTCATAGTAGAGATATTAATATAATCGGAAAATGGAATATCCTTTATTGAGTACATATCATTAATTCTTACACCTTTTAGAAGGATACGTCCATCCTTCCCAATAGTTACATGACCTGATTTAAATCGAACCTCAAACCCCTTCTTTTTAAATACAAACATAGAAATTAGATTCCTCCGAATATTCGGAGAATACAATACATTTTGAAGTACTAAATTAGACCATTTATAAAAAATTTTACAATTACCTTCGCCTAGTACATCTACATATGTATCGTTTCCCATGTAGAGTCGGTGCTCTCCTTGTGCTTTCTCTTTATAAGTCGTGAAGATGCTTTGATTCTATGTAATATGTCTTGTAGCTCCCGAATCAATCCACCAATGATCTTCCGCATCTTGTGTTACCATTGCTTCAGAGACTATCATAACCATCTCTCGTTTATTATTGACTTTCTTTTTCTTTGGACTTCAACAATCGATTTGAAAATGACCCTTCTGACCACAATTAAAGCAAGTTTTATCTTTCTTTGACTTGGACACTTTAAAATTTAATCGTTTGCCTCTTGGTTTCCAAGAGTTTTTCTTTGGTAGTTGTTTTGAGGTTTCCTCTGCTATCAACAAGTTTCCACGTCCTTTTTCTTTCTTTCTCCTATTTATTCTTTCCTCTTCAAGGGCCAATAGTGCAGATAATGTGTTCATGAACAATTTTCCTTGTCCATAAGTTATTGAAGTCACTACATAGTCCCATGATTTTGGAAGACTATTAAGGATAGTGGACACTTGCATTTTGTCTGAAATTGAATGTCTAGCGATAAATAGATCTTTTGTTATGATTTCCATCATTAGCACATGATCCCCCATGCTATCATTTTCGAACATTTGAAGCCCTATCTACTTATCTAACAGTAATTGTATATAAGTATCAGATTTTGGTCCATATTTAACTTGAAGAACATTCATAATTTCCTTGGTAGTCATAAAATCCTTGTCACACCCCATTTTTGCACCACCTTACTAGGGCTCATCATTTCATGCATGTTTTTGTTTTGTTTTTGAGTCTAGTCACTTGCATTAGGTTTCTAGAGTCACAAGGACAATGGGTATGAATTTTGGTTCAATTTGGAGTTGATCTTGAGGGATAATAAGAGCTTTTGTGACTTGAGGGGCATAATCGTCTTTTAAGTCCCAAACTTTTCATTTGACCTTGAAATGATCTCCAAATTGTCAATTGGAGTTCATATGGATGCATAGGAGGTATTTCTAGGTTCAATTTGATAAATCAATGGCTTGGGATTAAAATGGCTCGATGTAGTTCAAGATTGGTTAATTGACCCTTCTTTGGGTTAGCTCTAATTAACTCACAATTACCAACCAAATCTTTTCAAATTGACTTTCATTAGTCATCATTTTACTCCCAAAAGTGTTTTATGAAATTCAATTTTGTTATAGAAAGTGTTTGGTTTGACCCTATGTGCATGCCTATGCTTAGCAAAGGTAGAGCATAGTGGTTAACCGCCTTGTTCAAACCTAACCATGCCCCCATGGTTAGTGGTTTTCACCCCAAAATGTTCAAAAACATATTCCTCATCAAAACACGGTCGTTTTGGCTTTTGTTTCTTCAAAATCGGAGTTAATTTGCCCCCTGAAACACTTCTAGAAGGGAAGGGAGGCAAAATAGGAGAAAAATCAGAAGTGGGCTCGGGTGACCACCCAAGCCTGGGCGGCTAGCCGCCTGGGCCCAGGTGGCTAGCCGCCCAGCCTTGGGTGGTCACCCGAGGCCACTTTCCTATTTGCACCATGATTCCTTGCTGAAGCGGACTCTTGCCTATTTTGATGTATTTGGGCTCTTTTGGACGAGTTTCCTTCTATTTTTTGGTAACTTCTGAGTTACTTAAGCCCCAAGGGGGTCTCTAATAGCCCTTGGATTAATTTTTAGGGTTTTAATCCTAGCCATTGGTTAATCCTAATGAAACTCTATAAATACCCCCCTATGCTTCAGCACAAGAGGAGCCACTTTATGCATTAAAACTTGAGTGTTTGAGAGAGAATAAGAGAGAGAGACTTGAAGGAGAGCCGGAGTTCTTGCTGTAGCCTTGAAGAACATTGGTTGAAGACATCCACAAGAGCAAGAGGGAGTTCATACAGCAGCAAGGAAGGCTCTTCCTAAGGTATTCCTCTTTTCTGTTCAAGCTTAAACAAAGGTATCATGTAGGATAGCTCTATTGCATGTAATGCTTATAATTTCTACCATGAATTGAAGTTTCTATTAGTTAATACATGTGATATTGATGATGTTCATGATGATTTTTGCATGCTTTAGAGTTAGTTCATAGGTTCCAATGCATAGTTATGATTCTTGTGTTTCTGTTGTCCTTGTTCTAGGATAGTGATATTGCATGTTAGAGTTAGGTTTCTTGTCATGTTTTATTGCTTTAGTTAATTAATATGCATGGTTTAGGTTCTGTTTAGTTTTATTTTAGCATGTTTAGAGTTGGTTTTGTATGTTTTTAAGCATATTTGTGAGTTTAGGGTTTTAGAGTCCTTGTTTTGTGTTAGTTTTCATACAACATGTTAAAGTAGGTCTTTTCATTGGTTTTTTTTCATGTTTGCTGTATATGTTTTTTCATATGAAGTAAATATGATATTTTTGCATGCATGTTAGTATGTTTTAGGGTTTATATGCATAATATGGTTCTAGGATTGTGTTAGGGCTTATGAAAGTTTGCTGTTTTTGCTATTAGCATGCTTAGTGGATGATTTTAGGCCATAATACTATTCTGTCCAGATTTGCATGTTAGTGTTTTTGCATGGTTTTGAGCACGTGTAAGGGTGCAAATAGGTGTGGTATTTGTCCTATGGCAAATAGGGCTGCCAATGCTTGAAATAGCTAATGCTTGGAGCTATTGCGCTCAGGTAAGCGGGTATGAAGGTGCCCCAATTCACCTCTCTCCCTTAACTCTTTCCCTTCTCCCTCTCTAGAGTTAATTTTTAATACAAGACTATGGTTTAAATCTAGGGTTTCCTTAACCAACAAAATTCTGTTTTTATCAAGGTTTCCATTTTGTGGAATTTTCTTAATTTCAAACTTAGTTTATCTATCATATTCAACTCTTTTTCAAGTAAGGAAACCTAGGGTTTTTACCATAGGTTTATATTAGCATTTAACCCTAGTTCTAATCGAACTACGTGGACTTTGATCCATGTATTTCGTTGCATGGTACGTAGGCGCTCTTCGTGAGGCTCAAGTCCGTTCTAGGATCCAAGCATCCTAGGCTTCTTTTTGTTTTCTTTTCTTTTTTCTTTATTTTCTGTTTTTATGTGTTTATTATGCATGGATGGATGAATGAAATATATGATATGCATGCTATCTTGTGATGATATACTTGCTGATTTTTGTATGGAAAGATCTTGATTTAGCCCAAATGAACTAAGAGACCGAAAGGGTGACATGGGTGCCTATAGGCTTTGCCTAGAACCTTCCCATGTCATAACTTAGCCTCCAAATCCCCAATTTCTTTGGTTTCCAAAAGATTGGTTTTTGCCTTTCCTTTTTTTATGGAGTCATTCAAATTGTTTTCCTAAAACAAACTGTTTTTTTAGGGTTTTCCTTGTTTCCTTTAAACAATGAGGTGGCGACTCCTTTTTGTTTTCAAAACCCAAGCTCTCTTTTCAATCCCTCATGGGCCCAATTTCCGGGGTTCACAATCCTCATAGAGAGGAATTAAATCATCTTGCATATGATTTAAAATGGATGCTCTTGCGAGCATATCATCATCCTCCGACTTTTCTTTTAATTTCAAAGTGTTTGGGTCATTGGGTACTTCTATTGGTTTTTCTTTTGTGAGAACATATAGGGTCTTTTCATGTGTTAAGAGAAATGAAATTCTCCTTTTCCAAATTCAAAAGTTTAAATTATTTAATTTTTCTACTTTAACTGTGTCAAACATAGCTTTTGCCATTGTAAAAAAAAATTACAAAATCTAATTGTGTATTACAGTAATTGTGGTAAAATAAAAATAAAAATAATAAATGTGTAAAAAAAATGTGTTTCTAAATAAATAAAATCCTAATTACTAGAATGATTAGAGCTTAGACAGGCCTGTATAAATTCTCCCTCGAAAAGTAATATAAGCTTTTGTCCACTAATTTCCTCTTGTAATACACTTTGTACATCTTGCTCAGAAGTGACCTTTTCTACATCCAAAAATTGATTTTGATCCTACGGTTGCGTCTGGGACATGAAAATTTGTTGGGGTACCAAATTTAGTGCAAATCCGAGGTCGTTTGGACCTCTAATTGGGCTAAAACCCAATTTATCAACAATCTAGGTTGAATTTGAACAAAACCAAGAAGATTAGGCTGGATCCGAGCCAATTGGACCGAATCAGGCCAAATTTGGATCAACATTGGAGAACTAGGCCAGGCCTGGACGCGTTAAAGGGTAGGCGGGTCGAAACGGCGGGCCAAACACGAGTCACGAAGCGACGGGCCAAAAGGGCTATATACCCAGCGCGTGAAGCACAGGCCATGCACATAAGGGCATGTGAAGTGCTGAGCGGGCGCGTGGCATGCAAACTAGGTGTGTAGCACGCAAACTAGGCGTGTGAGCGCATATGAAGAATCTTCTAGACGCGTGGCTGCACGTAGGCACTCCTCGGGGCGCGTAAAGGGCCGGAATTGGGTTATTTTGCGATCTGGAAGTGATACGGGTAGGGTCCAACGCAAATCTTCACTACTGTTCGTGATTTTTTGCACGAAAAAAAAAAAAAAAAAAAGTAGTGTTTTTGACGTTTTTCTGCAAAAAAGTCTTCTGTGAATCACCCAAATTGAGATTTTTCTCAAAAATACTATCTGAAACCTCAATAATAATGTTCTTCTTTTTATTGGAACTTTGAATTTCTTCAAAATTATTGGAAAATTTTGGAGATGTACTCAAACCCGAGCCTTCCTTTTCTTGTTGTATTCACTTTCAATGGTTTTTAAATCTCTTGCATCCATACCACTAATAATCACTGTCAATGGGCAAGCCAAAGGATAAACAACACTCAAATGATGATTGTAAAACCGAATTGTTGTGTCTATACTTGAAATCTCTTTATCAAGAACACAACGAATATCATCCAACAATCCTCTTGAATGGTTAACCCTTAATTTCTCTACGTACTCCCTCACGTTACCAACTCTCTTCATCAACATGTGAACCTAGCTCTGATACCACTGTTGGATTCTAAAAGGTTGAATGATGAAGGATTTCCCTAGTGTCGTTAGACTATTGTTCACATGTAGGAGTTTGGAAAGGAGATAATACATACGTAATGTGAAGTTTTTATAAATAAGAGAAGGGTTGTTATAGGATGTATTTATATACATCCAAAAGGCATCAATTGTGACCATTGAGATCATCTCAATGGTCATTAGACACTTATGATGACTTATAACCTCTTCTCAATAGTCATACCTATTCTTTCACCAATGGCGTCTGATTGTTCATTCTTTATAATGAACCATCATACACCCTAACATATCTCCTATATGGGAAATTGGTATTCTCTTCCTAGAAGTTATATTCCTAAGGTAAATAATACGTTGTAGCGTAATACACCGTATCTCATGTTTATCACAATGAAAATTCTTCAATGCCATCTATTGCATCTTCCACATCTAGAAGAGTATCTCCTTTACCACAGCTTACAACAATCAATATCAGTAACTCTTATCTCTCTTAAGTTTGGGTGAACAACCCTCTGCAGCCTACTTTGCAGGTATACTTTGCAACTCTGCATACCAATCTCCAGAAACCTCTTGGGTTATCGATTCAAGTGCATCTAACTATTTCATACCTAACTTATCTTTACTTAGTGGTGCTATTGAAAATACAAATGCTGAGCCAGTATGTTTGCCAAATGGCACTAGCACTCCTGTTACCCACACTGGAAAGTTAATTCTTTCATCCACCATCACTCTAGATGATGTTCTTTGTGTTCCAACATTCAATTTTAATCTTCTTTCCATTAGTAAAATAACTAATTCCCTAAATTGTGCTACCATTTTCTTTCCCATTTTTTATGTTTTTCAGGACTTGAAAATGAAGAAGCTGATTGGAATGGGTGAAATGAAAGATGGACTCTATCATTATGTTCAACCACCATAGAACCAACGAATTGCACTTCTTGCACATCATGGTTTAGATTCTGAGCTTTGGCACCACCGTTTAGGACATCCCTCTAGGCATCACTTGGATAATTCAACCTTGTCTCATTTAGGGGTTCCTTTATGTTCTCATTTATTTTGTAATGTATGCATTTTAGCAAAACAAAGTCGCTTTCCATTTCCTTCCAGCATAACTAAAAGCATGGACTTAAAAATCGCGATGCATCGACGATATGTCATGATATATCGCCATATCGGAGGGTAACGATACGATATTCTCATGCGAAATTGGAAAATTTGAAATAAAAACAAAATGTCGAGAGATATCGTCGATATCTCGATAACTTGTAATATTGTCAAGATTATGTCAAATATCATGGAGAAATCGACGATATATCGTCGATATATCGTCCATATCGACACTATACTTTGTATCGTTCCACTGAATTGGTGTCTAGGTGTTTTTTTGGCTATTTGCTGCTCCCTTTTCAGTTTTTGGTGCTGCTTTTTCAATTTTTTGTGCTGCCTTTTCAGTTTTTTATCCAGAATGAGGAGGTTTTCCACTAGTTTCACACTTTCACGTGAAAGTGATTGTTTGAAACTTTGAAAGTTTGAAACATTGAGCGATCAGCCTTTTCAGTTTTTTGTCCAGAATGAGGAGGTTGTCCACTAGTTTCACACTTTCAGTTTTTTGTCCAGAATGAGGAGGTTTTCCACTAGTTTCACACTTTCACGTGAAAGTGATTATTTGAAACTTTGAAAGTGTGAAACGTTGAGGGGTCAGCCTTTTCACTTTTAAGTGGGGTGACTAGCCTTTCACAGTTTCACGTGAAAACCTCCTTCAGTCCTTCCAGCTTTCATCCATTAGCACTCATTCAGTCCTTCTAGTATAAAAAACCAAATACAGCCTCCTTCCAGTATAAGCTTCCTTCCAGTTAGTTCAGACTTCAGAAATCAAAACTTCACTATAACTTGCAACTAGTTAAAGATCAAAGGAAGCTAAGAAGAAAGCAACTAGCAGTAGTCAGCAGACAGTAGTGCATTAGTTGAAGACTTAAAGCCTTGAAGGTTATAAACTTAAAAATTATAAGCCTATTTCTCATATTTTTTGCCTCACACAAAATTTTCATGCTTATATAAAAGGAAGAGATCTATAATTTTGATTATTATTACGTATTATCATTTTATTTTATTTTTTTGTAACTAATAAAATTTTGTATAGTGTTATCTCTATGTATCTGGTAGTTAGATTTTGATATATTTTTCATTCTTTTACTTTTCTTTTTAATGAATTCATGAAGGGTGACTTTTGTCTTTATCTATTTTTAGAACGGTCAAATTTATGCACACTTTATGTAGTTTAGACATCCAATTAAATTTTTTTTTTTATTATATGTTTTCTATGTCCAATATCTGACTAAAATAGACAAAAAATATATCCTGTTCATATTTGAATTTGATATATTCTTAGCATAATAGATTTCGATATATATACATTCGATATGTTAAAAAACCTACTTTTGATTTTTGAAGGTAGAATAGAAAAATATATTAGAAATTTAAAAATTTGTTATAAATCAAACTAACATAATAACATTCAAAATTATTTCAAAATTATTTATAAAAGGGAAAAAAGAAAGAAAAAATATATTAGAAAGTTAGAAATTTTTTGATTTTAACAATAAATGCATATAAAAGCACATACTAGTTAAATCAATAAATTCTCACAAATCACAATATATTGTTGTAAATTTTAGTGATGTTTAATTGTTTATGAAAAGTAATATTTATATTAGAAATTTGTTGATTTTAACAATAAATACATAAAAGCACATAATAGTTAAATCAAGGTCAATTGTCAATTATCAAAATTATTTATTCATTTCAAACTAACATAGTAACATTCAAAATTATTTATAAAGGGGAAAAAAGAAATGAAAAATATATTAGAAAGTTAGAAATTTTCTAATTTTGACAAGAAATGCATATAAAAGCACATACTAGTTAAATCAATAAACTCTCAAAAATCACAATATATTGTTGTAAATTTTAGTGATGTTTAATTGTTTATGAAAAGTAATATTTATATTAGAAATTTGTTGATTTTAACAATAAATGCATAAAAGCACATAATAGTTAAATCAAGGTCAATTGTCAATTGTCAAAATTATTTATTCATTTCAAACTAACATAGTAACCTCCAACGTAGAGTCCTACAAAAATTTAGAAAAGATAAAGAAATAAATAAAGTATACACAATCACATATGCATATTTAAATTCATATATCTAGTAAGGAAGTAAATAGTAAATTAGTAATATTATTATATATTTATATGTTCTACACGTGTACAAATTATATTTGTATAGTTGTATATTATCACGAAATTTGCAGTTTTATTCTTTTAGCAAAAGATGGCAGGAGCGAAGAGCGCTGATCCTATGTAGGAACATGGGAGTCGTATAGAGGGTACAGTAAGTGGTATCCAATGTAGGTATTATCAGAAAACATAGAAGAGTGGTGGGCCGACGCGGCTTAAGTACCATTTATTGGGGTCAAATCAAAAAAATAATATAGCACCTTGCAACAATGTGCCTCCAGAGGTGAAAGATGAGATGCGTCAACTTTTAACGGGGAAAGCTACAACAAAGAAAGCAAAGGCAAAGAGAGATTCAAATATTAGATAAATGTTAAGGGGTGGTATATTGGAATCCCAATCAGATGATGCTGATGAAGATGATGATGAGGACATCCTAATGTACCCAGCAAATTTGGATACGCAGGAAAGAAGGAACTATAAAAAAGCCTACCATGCTTCAAAGGCTAGTGAATAAGAGGAAGAGCAAAGGAGACAATTCCAATCAAAGGCTCGTTTTGGAAGTTCTGGTGCTGGTGGCTCAGGTTCTGGTAGAAGTAAAAACAAAGGACCAATGTCTCCACTTAAACGTAGTCAAAGTGTTCGGGTGCCAGAAACTCATACCCCCTCTCTTCCTTCTTTATATAAATCATCACAATCAAAGCAAATGACTATTAAGGATGCTTTTAGTAAAGGCAAGATAAAGGAGGGCTTAGGTAGATTAGTTGTAAAATTCTTTATACATGAGAATGTCTCGCCTGAGAAGACCGCCTCCTATCACTTCAAAAATATGATTGCTGGAGCTTAATCTTCTGGAACATGCGTTAATCCTTATTCCCTATATGAGATTAGAACTAAATATCTTGATATGGAAGTAATTACTAATTTAATTCAAAATATTAGTATTTATTCATTATTAGGTTTTATTTATGACCTTTTAATTTGTTTATATGATTTTCCTTAAATTCCATTTCATCTCACAGGTGGAAGACATAAATAAATACGTTGAACAGATAAAGCCAATGTGGAAGACATATGGCTGCACCATTATGTGTGATGCATGGACAGGTCCAACAAAATTGCCCATCATCAACTTTATGATATATTGTAAAGGGAAGACAGTCTTCTTAAAGTCGATGGATGCTTCGAATAGAATCAAGGACCATATATATATTTATACTTTGATGAGAAATGTCGTGCAATCAATTAGTAGTAAAAATATTGTCCAGATAGTGACTGATAATGGTAGCAATTATAAGAAAGTAGGGCAGTTGTTAATAGAAAAGTATAATTTATACTAGACACCCTGCGCTGCTCATTGCATCGACCTCGTATTTGAGAGGATTGCTGATTAAAAAGGTGTTAAAGAGGTGATCACTAAAGGAAAGATGATCACAAATTTAATATACAACCACAATTGGTTGTTAGCACAAATGAGAGCATTTTGTGGAGGAGATATTATGCGACCAGGTGCCACTCGGTTTGCCACAAATTATATTGCACTCGACAGCCTATTAAAGAAAAAGACGGGCTCGAAAACCTTGTTCACCTCTGATAAATGGACTGAACATCCACTGAGTAGACTGTAAATAGGCCATCAAGTTGAATCACTTATTTTAAACCACACTTTCTGGGCTAGGGTTAAAAAAGTATGTGGTATTTATGAGCCTCTTTACCGACTGTTGGCATTGTTAATAGTGAGGCATACTCGACCTTGGGTGTAGTATATCAAGCATTCCTAGTAATGAAAGAGGACCTCCAATCATCTAATCGGAATGTGGCATGGGTCTTAAAAGCTATAAAGGAGCGCTGGGACAAATCAATCGATCATCCTTTATTGTTGACAAGTATAATTTATACATTATAAATTTCTAAGTTAAATTCCTATATCTAAAATTATAGATAATAATTTATATATCTTATTTGTTATTTTTTATTTATTAATTTGTTACACACTTGCACCACACAAAGTGAAACTAATTAAATTGTATATTTGTGTTTGACATGAATGCTAGCATACTACCTAAACCTAAAGTATCAATACAAGAATAACATTAGTCACAACCAAGAGTTGACTAATGCAGTGCTTGAGGTCTTCCAAAAGTTGGAACCAAACTCCAACAAGGATGGAGAGATTGGAAATGAGGTAACACAACAACAATAACTATCAAAGTTTATATTTTAATATTCATTCTATTTAATCACTAATGAAAATGTTGCACTTGTAGAATATAATGTTTCAAGAAGCAAGGGGTAGATTTGGAGAGAAACTGGCAATTGCATCAAAAGAAAGCATGATAGTTGGTGCATATAGAACTATATAGACTACTAACAAATTTGTTAACTTATAAATTTTAAAGTTGTAAATATAAAATTAATAGTTTCATTTTATTATGGGCAGCTGACTGGTGGGATATGTATGAGTTCCTGCTCCAACATTGAGGGAATTGGCAGTGAAGATATTATCACAAACATGCTCCTCTTCAGCTTGTGAAAGGAACTGGAGCACGTTTTCCTTAATACATATAAAGCAACGCAATCGACTAGCGTACGAAAGGCTCGAAAAGCTAGTCTTTTGTAATTACAACATAAGGTTGAGGGTCAGAGATATGGAAGTTGAGATGGACAATGTAGTAAAGTTAGAACCCCTAAATCTGCTTGATATATTAGTCAAACTAGGAAAGGAGAATGAGAATCCTCTTTACAAGTAGATTAGGCCCTTACATATGGATGGGCCAGATGGTGAACCTGATCCGAAGGTGGCAGAAGAAACTCAAAACCTCGGGATTGACGTCGACAGAATTATAGCTGAGGAGGTTTTATCAAGTGAGGATGCAATGAGAATAGACTCGGTGCATTCTAAGTCTTCTGACTCTTCTGACACCGATACTAGAGGTGGGGATAGTGATGGAAATGATGATGGGAACAATGATGGAGGAGGGGGTGGAAATTATGGAGCTAGAGATAGTCTGAGGCCATTATTGAGTCCTTTTACTTGTGAAGCAGATTTCACACATGTGACATAGGATGAGGACCATGGCTCTAGGAGAGTAGGGCCAGGTATCAGAGCAATAGGCAAACATTATTCAAAGAAAAAACGGGAACAAAGCACAAGCAGCCAACAAAATGTAGATTCCCTTTCCTCGAACTTCGAGTCTATGAGTATAGGATCACAACAAAGTCATTTTGGGTATGGAACAGACTCGAGCCAAGATACCTATCCCCATCAATAAGTCCAACCTATGCCATATCAGTCACACAACCCATATGGGATGGGCCACTATAACACTGATCCCTCAGCGATATATATCTATGGACAACAATATCCATATCAACAACCAATTGATTATATGCCCAATCCATAATCAATATATCCATCAATCCCACCACATACAAATGAAAGAGCTCTTGAGATTGAACAACCAGATTTTCCACCACTGGGAATCTTACGGCATTGTTCTGCTGATGAATATGACCGCCATTTACAGAATTATCTACTCAATTATGCTAATTATATGAAATGGCCAAGCTATTGTCGTAATATTACCAATATGGATAGGCAGAATAGGGATAGAAATAATGATTTTGAACCACCAAGGAACTCCATGCGGTATTAAACTACTAATGTAAGTATGTAAATATATAAGTATGTAAGTGTTTATTGTGTAAATGATAAATATTTATAAATTTTAATCTCATATGACATTTGGATGTTATATTTGCATGAATTTCTATTATTTATTTTCTCATCGTATCACACTATTTATACCCTACACAACACATACTAGTGTTATACACATTTAAATTGCAATTTTTTGATGTTAGATTGTGTATTAGAATCTAAATCATTGTTTCCCAAAGTTTCAATAAAAAAATTCCGCATTTAACACATATATAATATCCGCCATATCTTTAAAATGATATCGATATTGTCGATATATCCAACGATATATCTGATATATCCACATTTTTGGACCCTCGATATATCCATCGATATCGATATTAAAGACCTTGACTAAAAGCACATCAACTTTTGATTTGATTCATTATGACAATTGGGGTGGGTATGCTACACCCTCTCATTCGGGTGCTCATTGTTGTTTTACTATAGTAGATGACTTCTTGAGGTGCACTTGGGTTTACTTGATGAAATTCAAATCTAAAGCCTATTTTTTCTTAAGATCATTTCTTGCAATGATCAAGACCCAATATAATTGTCAAGTGAAGCAAATTAGAACAGATAATGGACTTGAATTCTTTTCTAATCCAATGAAAACCCTATATCATGAGCAAGGCATCTTGCATTAACACACTTGTGTAGATACACCCCAACAAAATGGTGTAGTGGAACGTAAGCATCGCCATCTATTAGAGGCGGCTCGTGCTCTACGATTCCAAACCCATTTACCAATAGCTTTTTAGGGGGAATGTGTTTTGACAGCGGCATATTTGATAAATTGTATGCCAACTCGTGTTCTTTCAGGATGTACTCCCCATGAGATGCTTCTCAAAAGTAAACCAAGATATGTTCATCTCCGGGTTTTTGGTTGTCTTTGTTATGCACATAACAAAGATATACATAGAACTAAATTTGATCCAAAAGCTAAACGTTGTGTCTTTATTGGATATCCACTTAGGCAGCGTGGTTACAGAATGTATGATCTTGACTCTAAAAAGATCTTCACTAGTAGAGATGTGATTTTTCATGAGGATATTTCCATTTCAAACATTCTCATTGACAGAACAACCTCTATCCACCATCTTTTATGTAACTCCAAACAATCTTGTCATTGATGATTTTGGTAAATCTAGAGTGCACTCTCATAGTTCAAACTCACCATCACATAGTAAAGCCCCACCACAATCTAACCCATAACCAGCACAGCCACTAATTGCCCCTGATCCTATTCGAAGACATTCCCAATGTGCCACTCAAAAGCCTTCATACTTGAATGACTACATATGTACTGCAACAAATGTTGAGATGCCTATTCTCACTTCTACTCAATCTAAACAATCTTCTTCAAGTTCTAATACCTCAGATACTATCTATCCCATTGCTACTTACCTTTCTAGTGATGTGTTCTCTTCCAAACATAAAGCTTTTTTGATAAATACTTCTGCTCATGATGAACCCACCACATTTAAACAAGCTGTACAATGTTCCCATCAGAGAGATGCTATGGCAACAGAGATCAAGGCACTTGAAGAAAATCAAACCTAGACATTATAACACCTACCACCTGGTAAACATGCCATTGGTTGTAAATGGGTATATAAGGTCAAATTTCATGTTGACGGATATATATAGAGATATAAGGCACGCCTTGTAACGAAGGGATATACTCAAACTAAAGGACTTGACTACCATGAGACATTTACAGCAGTTGCGAAACTTGTCACTGTCCGTTGCTTACTTGCTATTGCTTCTGCTAAACATTAGCCCTTACACCAGTTGGATGTCAATAATGCTTTATTGCATGGAGAATTATTCGAAGAAGTCTACATGACTCTTCTTCCTGGTTACACTAAAAAGGGGGAGAAATTGGTTTGTCGGCTTCGCAAATCCTTGTACAGTCTTAAGCAAACATCTCGACAATGGTTTAACAAGTTTTCCACAGCCCTTAAGGATGTTGACTTTGTAACACCCGTAATTTTTAAATAGGGTATTAAGGGTTTAATCTATGGTTAACATGGTTAATCCCATGATTTGTCGGTTATTTATTTGCATGTGAGGTACATGTGACCTTTGGATCGCTTTTTGATGATGCATGACGTGAGGATTATTGTCATTTTGCATCATACGCATGTTAGAATAAGCATGGTTAGCATTTGAATGCGTTTCGGCTCATTATTGGGCATTTTCAACAAGGACTGATTGATCGGGCCCTGAGGCCGATCGATCGAAGGTGCCTAGAATAATTAGATTAGGTTTTGCCAGGGTCCGATCAATCAAGCCTCAAACCCCGATCGATCGGGGTATAACATAATGCAAAATTTTTATTAAAAAATGCATCAAATGATGCATGTGCCCCTCACCCTTTTTAAAAACCCTTCCACCACGATTTTAAAGACCAGGGTATGTAGAGAGAGAGAGAAAGAGAATGAGAAGGGGGCGGAAGCTCGACGGCGGCTCGTAGGAGCACAGTAACCTCGATCTGATGCCAGCGAGCTCGGATCTAACGTATTTTGGCCCGATCTACGTGCGTATGGTTGTGGATTTGGGTTTTTCACTCTCTCATCTCACTTTGATGCTTGGGAATGCATTATTATAGTTGGATTCATCTTCTCCAACCTCTTGGTGGAGCTTGGAGCTTGCTCATAATGGCTTGAGTTTAGATTTCATGGGTTTTTAGTATGGATTTTCATTCTCACCAACTCTTTTGCATTTTAGAGGTATTTTCTCACATTTTAGAGCTAAGGTGTATAATTTCGTTTGGATTATCATCTCATTTTTACATTTTTGGGTTTATTCATGCATATTGGGAAGTTTTGGTGGTGATTTGAAGTTGGGACCTCTATTATCTTTTTCAACCAAGTCATTTGGGAGCTAGGGCTTGGATTGGGAGCTTGCATGTGCATCCTAGAGCTTGGATTTCATACCCACAACATCAAAGGTTGCATTTTATACACATTTCATAGAGGTAGGTGCAATTTACATAGGTTTCAACTATTGACATGATAATATGGTATATATTATTATAGTATTTGGTATACTTGGACTTATAATATGGATATATAGATGATTTATGGAATAAATCTTGAAATGAAATTTTTGGTATTTGATAACATAAATTGGGAATTATGTTTATTAATGAGCTTGGTTTATTTTATATATTTTTTGGAATATAAATATATGGATTTTATGGTTAATTTCCATGTTTAATTGATGTTTTCAGTTATGATTTTAAGGCTATAATCACAATGGGAATTTATGTTGATTATCATAATTTTGGTATAATTATAAGGTTATTTTATTATGGGTTATATTGCATGTTTTGGAGATGATTTTAGTTAAAAATCATTTTTTTTAATAGTTAATTGCACTGCATGTTGGGCTTAATCATGCATTAAATGAACTTAATGAATACTGGGTAAAAGTATTGCATAAAAAGAGGTCATTGGAATTGGACTACTTGCAATCAAAGGACTTTGCGGTGTTTTCCTTTTCTTTGATCCTGAGTTACTTGTGGTCCCAAGTAGGAATGACAGCTGTGCTCTCGAATCCGGGTACTTTCCAGTTCCAGGTAGGAACCCTTATGTTCCTGAAGAAGAGACTACTTTCCATCCTTGCGCGGTTGCGAGGTGTAGTGTTGTCCTCTTGGAGGTTGGGTTTAAATCCTCTGTTTCCGCACGAAGATTCCTGCGAGAGTGGTCGGTAATTGATGAAATTAATATAAACTGGACATGAGTCACATGCATGAGGTATTATGCATTTTTTATTTTAAGTTATGGATTATAAATTGAATTGGATTCTTTTTAATAAACTCGGTTAGTATATTTTGATTTAAATGATACAATTGGATTTTATTTATATCATCGCTTTAGTTTACTATGTTAAATTGTATCTACTGAGTCGTCGGAGTCACACCTATTATCTTAAATGTTTTTCAGATAATTCAAGAATTGCTTTATGCTATTATAGGCGGAAGATGCTCTTATCGGAAATTTTAGTTTGTTATTTATGAATGTATTTTCATGGGAAGGAATATGTAATTAAGTTGGTTTTCTATTGCGTAAATGTAATTGTAATTAAATCAGGATTGTAACTTTAATTATTTAATGTTGTATATGTGGAATGCGATGCGTGAGATGATACCACTTGTATGGATGACAGGAAATTTTTATAGAATAGATTTTATAACAGGTTTCATAATGATATGTCCCATTTATGGATGGGTCATGCCCGAAAAAATTTTAAAAATGGTTAAGATTTTGACACGTGTCATCGACGTTTTATCAAAAGATTTATTAAATAAAGTTTGTTTTATTATTACTGATCACGACTTAATTATTTTGGGTTGTGACTGGTTTCAAGCAATCAATCCGCCGGCTTTTAGGACCAACGGTTTGACAATAGGTTGAAAAATTTGTAAACTGCCCTTGACAGGTTAGTTGGTAATTTCTTTCCTAATTGCTCCAAACAAACAAACCCACGCACAACCCTAATATGAATAATGGAGGAACAAACCAGCAACAAACGGCTATACAAACAAGACACACTCTGCGAGTCAGCTGTAAGATCCGAATCAGAACAGGGTTAAAAAAAAATTAATATGTTAGTTGGCCTCTATTAATAGAGTCGAAGCCACGAACCCAAGGTAGGTTTTCACGCCATCTATTAATATTATTAAAACTTAAGTGTGGCATGATTCATGTGTGATTAATTATGAGTGCATGGCCACCCATGGCTTGAATGTAGAGCTACTTTTTGGCTTCATTTGGATCTTGGATATATCCTTACAAAATAATATAAAAATATTTTTTTCTTTCTTAAGCATTCAAATATGTCGTTTCGATCGACTTCATCACATACTTGTAGCATTGTCTCGATCTCATGCACAAATGTCTACTGGCTAGTGTGAGATTATATATTTTTCCACAGTCTCGATTAGGTCAATATTGGTTGATACAAGTTAAATCAACATCATACATTAGAAGTTATACATCATACATTGGCTTAATATATCTCGTAACTCACTAATAAACTAATGCACGAGGTACAATCCCAAATGCGAGTGTTGATATAAGTCATATTAACACTAGCTAGCTTCCCTAAAAGCTTTTCCTTCAAATGAAGATGCTAGCTCCCTCATGTTCTAGCTATATTTAGAGGTTTTTTCCCTTTTATGTTAGGTTTTTTCTTTTTCCCTTCAAAGGGTCTACGCCACTAAGATTTCACTATTTCCCTAACGGTTTGTGTAAGACATCATATACCTACATAGATAATAACCTTTGTAGGGAATCGAAATGATGACTTCTGTGAAGCACACCTAGGGTCTGACCACTTGACCAATTTTTTTGTAGATTAATGATCCTATTTCTATTTTCTACTAATAAGTCTTGGTATTTTCTCTGCTATGAATACTATTCATACTTCTGATTTCTTACACAGGAATGGATGTCTTTATCGTGGCTCATTTTGGTGGTTTACTGATGTTGCAATATGCTTGTGGTTACACGAGATTAGGTATTGCTTCACATGAGCTTCAAACTATGGCTGTAAACTAGTTTAGAAAATATTTTTAAAAGCTTGTTATATTGGTAAAAATAGTTTGAGATAAATTTTCACACAGGTTGTTATGGACTTATGCAAGATTGTTATGAGAGGTCCACAATCATTCCCATAAAATATGTCGTTGCCCTTTCCTTTTCCTTTAAGATAGAGGGTTTAGGTAAGGTACGCAAAGAATCCGCATAACTTGCTTGGTTAGCAGTACAAGCGAGTAGAAGAAAAAAGGGGAAATTAGCCAGAAGTACTTGATTTACTAACTCTTCCAGCGAAAAGTCCATTGACTTTTCTCTTCAAGCCGCAGGTCCCTTATACAACAAAAACGATGGCGTTTTTGGCAGCCGTGGGAATAAAATTAGCACGAATACCACCCCTGCCCTTATTCACTGATATGGCAACAAATTAATGAAATTTTTCCCAAAATTCCGAATTTTCATCAATCATGAAGATCTTGTTAACGGTTCCCATTTTTGGGATATCGACCAACGATTTTCCAATTCCAATTAGTTATATGGAATCCTATGTTTAGTTACACGAATAGCAAAAAATGGGTCCAAAACGAAGGAATCCTCCATTTTCCAATTCCAATTAGTTACATAGAAGCCCAATGTAACTAATAATGCAAGAAAGCCCTATGTTTAGTTACAAAACAAAACCCTATGTTTAGTTACACGAATGGCAAAAAAATGAGTCCAATCGAAGGGACTCTCCAATCTCTGCTTCCAATTAGTTACATGGAAGCCCAATGTAACTAATAATGCAAGAAATTTCAGAAACCCATTAACAATGTCAAAATCCCCAAATCAGAAATCAAATTTCAGGAACGAACCCTGACCTTGCAATCGTCGGCATCAAGACCCACATCATCAGAAACAAATCCAATGGTGCAGCATGTGTCACGAACGATCTTCTCATAGTCTATGTTGCCCTTGTTGGTAATCTCTCCGAAGCCAATGACTATGTTGGTCTTGGTGCATGTTTCACAGGCAACCTTGCTGTCAGGGTCCTGAGTGAGGTAGGCGTTGAGCACCGCATCAGATCTGGTTGCACAGCTTGTCGAGGTAAACGGCACACCGGAGACGGGGACATGCTCTCGTCTTCCTTCTTGACGGGGACAATGAGGCGCGTTGGATGCGCACCGAAGATTCGACGGTTGTTTGCGTAGGAGGCACTAGTGATTTTTGCGCGAAAACAATGCCCCGTGTTTGACAGAACGAGAAGTGATCTCCTTTTTTTGGCTGAAATGTGTTCTTTATAGGGGCATTTTTGTCATCTCATGTTGGTGTGTACCTAAGGCTATAAAAGTTTTAATAAATAGACGTATGGCTGCAAAAGTCCACCCATGTGGATTGGAGCCCAAACGCCCCAAGAAAAAACCACGAGGAAACAAGCAAATGTGGACTATTCCCACTAGAAGCAAATGTGCGTGTGGACTATGGGTATACCTGCAAGAAGAAAAAACCAGGAGGGAAGAAGCCCACTGGACAAAACATACTAAGCCTAGAGACCAACAAATAAGACCCAAAAAAACCCAGATACATTACAACTTTACAAGCAAAACAGGAACCAACCCCTTAGAAATAGATCATACCAGCCAACTAATCCCATCACCTAGCCAAAACCAGATCAAACAGACTCAAGTGGCCTTCATAGCCCGAACGTGGGCTTCCTGAACCCACCAACATGGAAGTATTATGTATCTCACATGCCAACAATCTTGCTGCCACAGCCAAAATATCATCCATATATGGACTTAAGATCTGCCTGTATTCCGTAACTGCCCATGCCATGATCTGAAGATGTATGGTTTCTTCTTAGATTGCAATTGTTGAATAAGAATTTTGAGATATATATATACCTCCCTCTGCTACGTTTGAGTGCCAATAAGTTGCAAGGAAAGAAAACTCGAAAGCATACACCAGCCACTCCCATGCCAACAGCATGTTGTAAGATGGCCAGTTATCATTTCATGGAGAAGGTTCCATCAACTAGTTGGGTGATAGATCATATGCCATCTGCTAGCCAGGGGGTTGGTGCAATGATGTTGCATTTTCCCTTTTCCTTTTCCTTCTTTTGGGGTGCTAGGCGGTGCAATGATGTCGCTAAAGAGCTTGGGGATACTCTAATCATAGGCACGTTTGTTTGGATGGAATTGGGTGGCAGGGGGGGAATTGGAATGAAATGAGATGAGCGGTCGCATTCACCATTGAAATCTCATTCCATTCCATTCCGATTTCCTCCGATTCCATCCAAACAAATGTGACCTTAGGGCTTGGAAAACTTGTTTCAAGCTTCTAAATATCCCCGTTTCCCTTCATCTTCTACCTAATTAAGCAGAGCACTTATAATTCAGGGTAGTTTGAAGCTGAATTGCGAACAACTTTATATACTAACCCATGATACAAATTATTACAATTTAACATGCTGACTTCTATAAACACAAGGACTAATCAATTAAGGGCTCAATGGGGCCAAAGTTTGCCATTGTAGCACGAACTTAGCAAAAGGTTTATCTTATCTCAGTTTATTATAGCATCATACAAGCACAGAGAACATGTACTGAATAAATTAAGTATTTATTCACACTTACATCTAAAAAATATAAATAAAAACACACAGACAAACAAACAAATGTAACAACATAGCTGCACACTTTTGTAATGGGAAATCAGCTGGTTGTTGACGTAAACTGGTAGGAGGCATAAGAAAGAGTACCAAGGCTCCAGCTATGATGGATGAGTTTTGCCTTCGCAGTTTCACCAGCTGCGCCCATGGCTACATGCAATGGGTAAAAGTGGTCTGGCCATGGGTGAGCCATTTTTGCATACGGTGCCTTCTCTTCATACTGGTTCACATCTTCGTATCTACAAGGAAAAAAAACCAAAAAGTTATATGTACAGAAACAACAGAAGCAAATTATTTGTTCATGTTAAAAACATGAAGGCAACTACATTTAATGAAAACACATTCAGTTGACAGATAAATAAGTAACAAGAAGAAAATGCTAGTTCATACAGGGAAAAAAGAAAAGCGAGGAAGCAACCTAGCTATATGCACTGTGGGACACATTTGACTAAGTGCCGTAATAATAGCATCAGAGGAGAAAGAGCACCTTTTGATAGAAACCACTACTCCACAAAGGAAACAGAAAACCCCCAAGCAAAATATCAAATTATTATTAAACCAGTCCAGATTTTCTGCATAATGTTTTAATTGTCAACCCAACACTCAAATACTAAAGAACTATGACCACATTTTCAAAATTTTAAAAAGGAAAAAAAAAAAGATTTCTCAATTTTGCCTTTATTCCTTAAATAAAATTGAAACAACCAAACATTACCTTCTGAATCAAATTTGGACAAATGAATGCCTGGAAAAAATTAGTGAAATAGTGAATTTTAATAGAAAGACACAGTTGAACCTCAAACTTGGACAAACAAATGCCCAGAAAAAAGGTAGTAAACCTGAATTTTAACAGAACACAGTTGAACTCAATCTCTGGTGCATTGCAAGGTAATCATTTTATCATCATATTAATTAAAAGATCATCTCTTTTAACAAGACAACAATAACAAAAAAAAAAAAAACCTGAAAAAATGAGAGGAATAAGTGGAAAGAGATTTCAGGTAAATGAAAAGGCATCATACCAAACACGAAAGAAGTCATAAGCTATATGAAGTAAACGTTCAACTATTTAGCAATTACCTTCCATTGAGGAGAGCTTCTTTGAGCCATGTATCAAACTCTGAAGCCCAAGAAGCAACAGAACCATTGTCTGCACTGAGGGACCTTAAGTTGTGAGTAGTACTTCCAGAACCAATTATGAGCACACCTTCCTCTTTGAGAGGAGCCAATGCCTTCCCCAAGTTGTAGTGATAAGTTCCATCCCGGTCTGTTTGAATGGAGAGCTGACACACTGGGATGTCAGCATCCGGATACATGAGCATGAGTGGAACCCATGCGCCATGGTCAAGCCCACGCTTTTTATCTTCGTTCACGCGCTTAAAGCCAGATTCCATGAGCACTTCCTTCACCCTCTTTGCTAATCCTGGAGCTCCCGGGGCTGGATACTTGAGCTGGGAATTGGGGACAAAATGAAAAGGATTATAAAAGATATTGGTAAATATACATTTTATCCTACCACCACCCTTGTGGACTGGTGATATCTTCACCCAGATCTACTATGGGAGAGCAAGGTTAATTCCCTTCGATCCTGTTTCTCAACATTTCATTAAAATGGTCAAAAATTTTTAAGAAATCATAATTCTCTTCAGGATTAAATGGAAAAATATGTTACAATATCATTATAATAATATTCAGTTGTTAAATACAGTAAAACAATACAGAGCAATAGCCACTATAATCATCATCATAATAAGTAATGCCTAATATCTTCCATATAACATGAAATTTCCTTGGTTGGAACCATTTATAACAATATAACACAAATATAATGGCTGTTACTACACCATGTACTGATGTATATTGATGGTTACTCTCTTGGTAACCCTGAGCCTTAGGGTGCGTGTTTATGACATCTTCAAAGGAAAAGAAAGAATCACTGCTTGCAATTTTTCCTCACCTATTGGTTCCAGTTTGGCGATGGTGGGTCCGTTTTGACTGGTCTTAGATATGCAAAGAATCAAAGTTTTAGAGATTTCTTAGGCAAGGGGGACTCTTCAACAATTATTTCCTGGGACTTGGAAGTTTTGGCATACTATGTGAGAAATTCTAGATTTGTCTAGGATTGTAGGGGTGACTTTAATTATTATGGGTACATCATTCAGCCCATGAAGAGACTAACCTGCTTGCTAAAAGAGGAACCTCAACATTGGAGGGTTTTAGGGATCATTTTCATCCTGCTTGACTGGACTCTATAAGGGATTGTGGGGGGCTTTGTGTTGTCTTTTTTCCTTTGTGTTTTTGTGGAGGACTGCTTGTTATCCTTTGAAAATTTGTACTTTTATGTACTTGAGATTTATTAAAAATAAAAAACAAAAACTGTGCTGATGCATTAATTGCTATTAAGTTACAGACTTACACTCATCCTTTTTTTTTTTGGATGGTTAACTAATCCTTTTCACTATTATACAATAATTGCCCTTTTCAATCGCTGATATCATTAAGTTCTTAGATTTTACTTCTCCCTCATCGTGGAAATAGAGTAATGGGATTTGCTTCTTTCCAATAAAATCAGTCCAATAGGTTCAAAATAAAATGTCTCGACACATCAATTACAAGGATCAAATCATCCATTTAAAGGCTCCTACGTGCATCTGAATAAAGTGTAAAAAAAATTGATCTGGATGATTTTTAATTATTTGATTTGCATATATACCTTGTTTCTCTGCTCATTAATTTTCAAAATCTATTCCGCGTAGAAAGTAGAAACCAAAGGATTTGGTTAAAACTTAGTCACCACAAGATTTGGTTAGAAGTTAGTATTCAATTGTCAAAATAATCAAATAAAGCTATTTTAAGTGATTTATAAGCACTAATTATGGTGCAAGTGAGATGCAATCATAACAGAAACCCAAGAATTAGTTAATAAAATTTATTTTAGAAAAAATTCATGCAATGTATGAAAGAGAGAACAGGCATCTGTAAGATTAGTTGCAAAGTCTAAAACCAAGATTGATACCAACGTTGCATTCGAGTACCATTTCATAAAGGCCTAAACATTATCACTTGAAAACAGGCATTTGGAAATATGAGTTGGTTTTTTTTTTTCAGGAGGGCGTTTATAATGTTTCACTAAGTGTACTTATCAAAATGGAAAATGTTCAAAGTATAAGGGATGCACTTAGAAATATAATAAAAGGAGAGGTTTCTACCAAAGCCCATAAAATTAAGGACGTTTGGTAGAAAGACCGAATCCTCAAAACTTTGAAAAAATAAAAAATGGATAAAACCACGGTACTCAACATCACCCACCTAACCACCTGACCACCTAAACACCTCTACATCAACTACCCCACACACACACACACACACATATATAGAGAGAGAGAGAGAGAACGCTACCCACCCCAAAAAAAAAAGAAATAACATCAAAATGAGAGAGAGAGAGAGCGCTACCCACCCAAAAAAAAAAAAAAAAAAAAAGAAATGACATCAAAATTTTACATGTAAATTGCATCATGAATCGTTATAAGATCTTAGCCGTACACGTATAAATACAAATACACAAATACGTATTGGTGTAGATAGAATTAAAGTACCTTATACATGGGTTTGGGGAAGCCGTAAAAGTCATAGATGGTATCGTTGCGGTCGACGACGTTGACGGTGGGTTCGGCGGTCTCCCAGTGACCTGAAATAATGAGAATCGAGGAAGGCCTCTGCGCGTATATCTTCTCCTTCCATGACTTCAAGAAATGCCTCGCCGGTAACGACTCGTCGATCGACAGCGTCGGCGACCCGTGAGATAAATAGAACGTATCCATCACCGCCATCCCGTGTCCCTCTCCTAATTAGCGCCAATCCTAATGATTATTAATTGGATGACCAATTCTCAGAAGAACCCAACACAAGACTCGAGGAGGAGATATTGCAGAAGGAGCTATGCTCCTCCTTTATATATATACACACGCACAAAAAATGCTGACTTTTTTTGGCGTGGCCCTTCTGTCAATTTATTCTCTTCTCTATTTTTGGAGTACCCCTTTTTTCTCCTTGTATTTGTGAATGAACCCTTGCATAATATGGGCGTGAACCATGAGGATTTTTTACAATTATTACATCAGCTCGGGTGCTCTCTTAAATAAATTAAGTTATGATTAGTGTAATAAAAAATAAGGGACGTTTGGGTTCCAATCCACATGGGTGAACTGTTACAGTTATAGATACACCCCAAAAGTCTTTTCCAACTTTAGGTACACACAATCACGATAAGACCAAAACACCCCTTTAAACTACACATTTAAGGAAAACACATTTATAGCCGTAGGTATACACGATCCCGTCAAGCATGCCTGCAATTATTAAGAAACAAATCTTGTTACATTCGATAGAGAATCGTGAGAAGATCAACCGAAATGGACGGAGAGAAGAGCAGCCAAAATCCCATCTTCTACATGTTACTGTCGAGAGAGAAGATCAATCGAAATCGACGAAGATGTGGGTTGTGTAACTACTCGAGCTTTATAAATGCGGAGGATTTTCCCACATCAAACAATCGGTGAAAAAAGACAAAAAAACGTAAGATTTTGTTTCCCTTATGTGATTGTGTTGGATTATTGGAGAGTTTGTTCCTTTTAAATGGATTTTTGTTGTTCGTGTAACTAAACCTAAGGTTTTTATTTGATTTCTGATTTGAGGATTTTGACCTTGTTAATAGGGTTTCTGAAATTTCTTGCATAATTAGTTACATTGGGAATCCATGTAACTAATTGGAATTGGATTTTTGCTGTTCGTGTAATTAAACCTAGGGTTTTTATTTGATTTATGATTTGGGGATTTTGACACTGTTAATAGGGTTTCTAAAATTTCTTACATAATTAGTTACATTAGGCATCCGTGTAACTAATTGGAAGCGGAGATTGCAGAGTCCCTTTGATTTGGACTCATTTTTTTGCTATTCATGTAACTAAACATGGGGTTAGTTTTGATTTATTTGAATTCCGATTTAAGGATTTTGATATTGTTGATATGGGTTATGAAATTTCATACATTATTAGTTACATTGCGCTTCCATGTAACTAATTGGAATTGGAATTGGAAATTAGAGGATTCCTTCATTTTGGACCCATTTTTTTGCTGTTCATGTAACTAAAAATAGGGTTCCTTCACAACGTGCCGACGCAAAGTGAAGATAACCATGAAATTCAATTTTCAAAAGGGGGTAAAACATATGTGGCAATATCCCAAAAATGGGAACTGTTGTAGGAATCTAAATGGGATGGGTTTGATTCCGGAAATCATGGCTGGGTTTTCCATTTAAAACCTTGCCATATATGTTTAGAAGGGCAATGCTAGTATTTACAGTCAGATATTTAGCAGTTGTCTCAAAGACGTTGCTGTTTGGGCTGTGCAGTGGACTTCACACCAAAAGAGTTTTAATAAGTGACTTGAAGCTGAAACAAATCCCAAATCATGTACATCCTGCTAATTTCCCCTAAAAATAAAAAAATATGTTCGAATCCTTTTTTTCCTTTCAGTTACCTATACATTCACCTTTTTTTTGGGTATTTCTCAAGAAGGATATTTTGACTACAAACTTGTACTAGTTTGTATAAGTTTATAGTAACGTTTGTAGTCGGTTTATTACGAATCGATAGTTAGGATCCTTCTTGGGAAATGCAAAGAAAATGTGAATGTATAGGTAATTGTCCAAATTGTTTTTTAATAGAATTAAACAAATCCATGGCCTCTACGGGATTTGTTGAGCAATTAGGTCTTGACTGTCTCCCTAGAAGTTATCATTTTGACTTGCGTATAGATTGTTGCTTGTATGGGTACATAAAGCATCTCACACAAGCTATAAGGAAAATAATTTAGATTAAAATTTCAACAAGAGTGAGGCTTAGGATTTAAACCTCTAAAGTTTAACCTATCATAATTCTGCTTTTTATCCCATACTCCCTCACTGTTAGGCTATCCCTGGTTTCAATTACCATATCTTTACTTATTACAAGTAGTACATCCCTTACCTAATTTTATCTACATTCATTTATCATGAGTTGAGAATCATTCATTCCCCCCTAATTTTGCACCGCTTGTCCATGTTTTGTGATAGATTGAGTGATGGTATTCATTCATTCTTTTTTCTCTTAAATTATTATTTATTTTTCTCTTAAATTATTATTTATTCAGTAAAATGCTTTCTTTTTTTTCTTTTTTTTTTCTTTGATGAAGAGACAGTAAAATGTTTTTGTTAATCATTCAAATATATTAATTTTAAATTCAAAAATTAAATTTTTTTTTTTTTTGTAAAAAAGGGGGAACATTTATTTATTGGTTGTATGGAGATATGGTATGAGATCATCACCATTCGTCTGCCACTCTTTTTTGGGCTTAAATGTTTATTCTATCATGAGGATGGGAGAGGACAAAGATCATGACTTACACTCCTGCCACATCATGGATGACCACAGAAATGCAGTTATTATTTGTTTATACAAGTAGGTCATCTTTTGACATTATTTCACAATTTAATGTAATGTATATAAATAAAACAAAATTAAGGTAAGAAATGGTCAGCAGTTACGTTACCACGCAGGTTCTAGAAGGTCCCAATGACGCACCAGCCTAATCTAATCCAAGTCCCACAAAAAGTTGGCGTTAGGGATAATTTTGAAAACAACCTCTTTCTTCTTGGTAGAATTGAAAACTACTTAAACTACCCTTATCTTTTCACTATTTTGTTTTGGACCCTCACTAGCTTTTGAAATTTTCCCACGTTCTTACCAACCTCCACGGCTCCACCAATAACCAATCCCCCACGTGTATTGCCCATTGCCCATTGCCCGTTGTCCGATCACCTTATATATATTACTATACTTCTATACTATATATATATATACACGATTATATTCTCATCAGCACATGTTGATGTAAGTTATATCAACACCATGTATTAGGGATTATACCTTTTATATTGATCTAATGTACCTCATATCCTACTAATACACAAAGTACAACTCTCAATATGGGTGTTGATATAAATTATATCAACACATGCTTCCTGATCATCATCCTATATATATATATATATATATATAAAGTCAATTCTCTTTATGGTTGAACTGCATCTAGAAATACTAAAACACCCTTATAAGTTAATAAAGCTAAAAAACGATTCGGTAATTTTATTAACTTTAAAAAACCCACTACAACTTAATTCCCTTTAATTCTCTCCTACACATACACACATGCGGTTTACAAAACTTGGAAACTGACATAGCAGTTCCACTAATGACGTGGAAACTTGAAAAGATGTGTTACACACGCATCGCGTGTGCTCGATTACTAGTACTATATACCTATGTACTATATAAAGCCAATTCCCTTTATGGTTGGATTGCACCTGAAAATACTAAAACACCCTTACAAGTTAATAAAGCTAAGAGACAATTTGGTAATTTTACCAACTTTAAAAAACCCACCACAACATGTTTCCCCTTAATTATCTCCCACACACACACATGGGGTTTAAGAAACTTATAAACTAACATGGCAGTTTTACTGATTGTGTAAAAACTTGAAAAAAATGTGTTGCACACGCATTGCGTGTGCTTGATTACTAGTTGTTATTATTATTATTAAATATATTCAAAATATATATGGGGTAATTCCTGTGTTTATGTAGCAATCTGGTTGCTAGCATTGTTGACATTATATTTCAACTGGGAGTGTGTTTGGTATGGGGAATGGGAATGTGACTCATGGATTTGACCCATTACTTGGGAATGGGAATGTGAAGGAATGTGACAATTCTCATGTTTGGTTTGTGGTAATAGAAAGTTGATACCTGCCTAACATTCTCATTCCAACGTTTAGTTAGGTTAGGAATCTCACACCCAATAATAGTAAATTCCTACAATACCTTTAACTTTACCAAAGTTATTTATCATATCTACCAAAAGCTTTTCAAATCTTCTCCTTCGTTTTCATTGTTCAGCTTATTGCGAGAAGATCAACAGTTGAGAACCACCATCTTCGAGTCTATGAAATCATCAATAACAAATCTAAATTTTCTTGGAAAGATGAACAAATCCACATACAAGAAAACTGATATACATATAGAGGCGAGTTGAGTCTGAAATTTGGATTCTTTGAAGAACTAATCGCAAATATATCTACGACACCTACCTACCCCATTCTCAAGAATCGTCAAACCCTTATTATCGATCTGCATTGAATCAATATTTCAAAGGTAAGAATATATGAACGTACAACCAACTAAATTTTGACGCAGTAGCAAAAAAATATTATTTCTTCTTAAATTTAGTTGACTATATCAACCTATAGCCGACTAAAGTACTTGGCAGTAGCTAAATTTTTTTTTCCAATGATTATTTAGTTGACTATATAAAACTACAACCAATTAAATGTTTTGGCAATATTTAAAAACAAATTTTCACATCAAATTTTAGTCAACTAAAACCTCTTTATAAAAACCCACCCCTCACAAACCAAAATCAAACTCATCCTACCCCATACCTATTCCCCTCTTGTTGGCACTCAACCCCTTCCACTTCACCCATCCTGTCGACACACTTCCACCCCCACTCCTCCCATACTGTCGGCACACATCCCATCCTCCCCTCACCCATCCCGTCGTCACATACCAACTCTTACCACCCCACCTCTCTCAATCTCCAACTCCCATCCAACCCAAACCAAATATAAAACTAAAAAATGACAAGGAGAATGGAGAAATTGCTATCCTCATCAATGCCGCCGCGAAAGGGATGAGGAACAATACGGGATGTAGCACACGAGAAACAAAGTAAATGAAGAAAATCATACCCAAACAAACGATTTGCAAAAGCAGGGTCATCGGTGTGTGAGTAGACTTCTCCTCTTTCTCTCTCCTGTGCTACCGTCGTGTGAGAATAGTTAGGGCTCGAGATGGGAACGTGGTTTTGAGGAGTTGCATGAGGACACGGGTGGAATACCCATTTGTTGCTTCTAACTAGCAAGGGCACGCTTGCCATTATGAATTTCATTAAATGGATGCCCGGGAGTGAATTTCACAAACCCACTTCAGTCGTGGGTTTGATTTTCACCCTCCCACTGGAAATGTTTCACTTGCTGGAAAGTAGTTTCGTCGGGAATGAGAGCGAGCCAAATGGAGGCAAGTGAAATATCTTCACTTTCCCAAGCATGAAACCCCTATACCAAACACTGCCTCGGGGTCAACTTTATTTTTTTAACAAATAACTCATCTATTATAGATGGGGATGCTATTTACAATAGCTTGGTATGATGCTTTTTTCGGTCTAAACAATAAACACTGAGGTCATGTTTGTTTAGTTAGAATAAAATAAAATCACATTTCAAATCTCTTTCCAATTCAAGCTATTTCAAATATGAAATCAGATTCTATTCTCATTCATTTCATTTCATTTCAACTAGACAAACATGGACTTACAGAGCAGAGAACGTTTTGGGTCCAGATTTGCCGAGTCAATGAGCTTATAGACGAGGATAGAGGGGTATGCATTGTAGGTAAAAATTAATGGTCAACGAGGTTGACGAGGTCCAAGAAAAGGGCAAAAAAAAATGGGGACAGACCGGCCTAGTCGAGATCTGGATAGGCTTGGAGCAATTGTCGGAAAGGGAAAAATTCCATTCCGATCTCTATCCTCCAGCTGGCCTACGTCGTAAACTTTCTTATTATTACTAACTAATGATATGTTTTTCCTGTGCAGAACGTGCGACCCAGCCTGTGAGCTTTGCGTCTCTTGTGCTGGACGGTTGCTGAGCCTTCTTATTTTCTTTGGTTTGGTGCTGTATTCTGAGTTTCTATCAATGAAGTTCTAACTTTTACCCAAAAAAAAAAAACCCACTATGATTTCTAGAAGACGTGGGCAGACCTCCCACAAAATTGTAAGACTATGCTAATATTTTACTTATAATATTTGGTCCTTAAACAATAGAAATTAGCCTCTAATATATTACTCCATAGATACCTAGTAAAGCTTGATAATAACACCAAAACAGCAAAATTAAAAGATTCTAATGAGCAAACTAAACTTTACGCCAACAAAAAATTAGTTTAAAGAGAATATGGAGTCCATGAGTTCAAAGATGATAAAATGAGATCACAAAAACAACACAAATTTAAGATGTTCGTCATTTCATTTGGTTGCTTCAATGGAATAAAACATCCGACTTCAGCTACTCTACCATTCACTGCGCTCATATATGAAGATAGTACGTACCATTATACACTGCACGTGTATCTGAACACAATACCATCATCCACTGCGCCCACTTTAGGTTTAACTAAGAATTCAACTTCAGCCAATCCTACAATTGGTGCTATTGGCACTGTTGCCAAATGCCTCACCATGGTATATAACCGAGAAACCGAAAACCCCACCTTTCTGGTAAAAATGACAGCAGCACATCTTCCATAGCTTGATGTGGCATGGCTGTTGAAAAAATTTGAAGTGAGAGCTGCATTTCAGGTCCTCTTCAACTTCTTCCTCTTAGAGATTCTTCTAGCATTTTCGAATGACTGAGCACTTGCAGTAGCATAAGTTCTGAGCTTTTCAAGGATTTTCCTCTCACTCACACGCAGCATTAAAGAGTGGTACAACTTTCTCTCTCTATTGCAACAACACCTCCTCAACGCTTTTATATCATCTTCTATTGAATTGGAACCATAAAAACTCTCCCGAATATCTGCAAGTGACAAAAGGGCATCACATACACTTCTTGTCAGCAACAAATTCTTGCCCATTTCCAAAGTTTCTCCCACTGCAATACTGCTATTGCCCGACAAAATAATGCTTACGGATTTGCTAAAATTCCCTGCAGTAGCAACGGTCAGATCCAACTTGCAATATGCTTCCTCTGGTAGTAACATAATGCAGAGTAAGATCAGCAGCTCAACTTCCGGTTCCCCTTGAGATGAGATTTCAAAATATTCAGAGTTCTGGCTGCCACATCCAGAGTAATTTAACCTTTTCCACAATAAGAGCCTTGCCCTGCTGTGACGATCAGAGAACAAAGATGAACTCCATTGGAGTACCACTTCTAGATCAATATTCACAATATCGTAAGGATTATCTGGCTCTGTAAATCCATATCTGTGTAGCAATGCAGCATTTCCCAGAGACCCATATGTATTGAAAACCTGAGAGGGGAAAAATGAACTAGCATGAGAGAATGGGTCATCTTCTTACATTGAGGCTGTTCTCTAGGAGGTCAGTTTCATACCAGAAGACGGAGAATCGAAAACTCTTAAGAAATGAATTAACACACTTTAACTATTCATAAGGTGCTTATATAGCCAGCATAAGCCTTGAAGAAAAGCCAAAATGGAGAAATTTATGTTCTCATCTTATGCCAGGAGCTGTCAGCGGTTGGCAATAACATATCAGAAGAGCTTTTTTTTAGCTTTTTGGGTCAGTAAAGCAGTACAGTCAGAGGAAATGTTTGTTGACATGATAAACCAAGTAGACCAGCCTCCGAAAGAAGAAGGATATTACTAAGGCCGACAATCATGACCTTTCATCAAAAGTTGAAAACCATACAGGATCAACAACACACCCTGCTCTACCCTTTCAGTCTGTTAATAAATAAATAAGTAGATTTAGCAATGTAACACTGGCTGCAAAGATATTTTAAAACTGTTCCAAAGGTCCATAAGTTGGGCCTTATAAACTCACAAATTAGCCACTTCACAAAGAGATTAACCAAATACAATCTGCCCGTTCAATTTGTAGCCCCCTTCCCAAAATTTTCAAATTAATGCACTAGCAGTTCAAATTCCAGCAGATAAACCACTTAGTCCTGATAATGTTCAAACTTCAAATCACTGAAAAAAGGAATTGAGTATACACATACTTAACCACAATGATAGAATTTTTGTAAGTGAAGGATAGATGCTTACCTCAGATCCAGCTTTAACATTTTTTACAATAATCATTTCCAAAACAGTGGGATCATCCGCCAAAGCCGAAGAGCACTCCAAGTTACTAACACTATGAAAATTCTTCCCAACAAGAGCAGTCAGCGACCTATTTCTTCTTAAGTGAGAACTTTGGGTTAATTGTACATCATCCTCGGAATTGTCATATTCATCATTGTTATTGCCATCAACATCATTGTCAGATTCACAATGAGAGGGCGAAGAAGTGAAGTGTACATCCTCAGCTCCTGTCTTGTGATTAAAGCTGGATACCATAAAAGATATTAGTTGTTCACCATAAAAAAAATAGATTAAATAAATTTTTTTTAAAAAAAAACGAAGAGAGAAGAGTCCAAGTTGCATGTATATATTTAATACATTACTCGAAAGCATTAAAGAATGTGCAAGTTTGCATTTTTTTTATTTTTAAAATGGTAAGCCAAAACTTCATTTAGCATTAGAAACATGAACTACATCACTAGTAACACATCTAGGGTCTATGACAGCATTGGACCGCATATGAGCCTCCTGCACTAGCAGTCTAGGTTTCTTAAAGAGAACACAAAAAAGTGAACCTACTACACAGATCTTTAATATCATACTAAATAGGAGCTACTTCATTAAAAGCAAAATCAAACAGGGGCCAACAACTAAAAATAGATAAACTTAGGATGCAGGTGTCCGTGTATTATTGAGGCATGGGCATATTGGTTCGTTGGATACAGCTGGTTTCTAACCGTTTTTACTCAAACGACTTGCCATTTGGTGTCAATGTCCCGCTGCCAACAATACTAACAAGGATGCACACCAAAAAAATTTATCAGAATTTACTGTCTAGGACTACTAACAGAGCTGTTATGATTGCTTCCAAGGCCATTTAAAGTTGCTCAATGGGCATTTTCACTATAAACATCATGAAAGCAACTAAATAGCCCTAAGAAGAGTGCTCCACTTTGGAGTCTCCTAATCTTGCTTGAAGACTTGACATGATCCCTCTAAAAAGGAAGGTCAAAGCTCTTTCAAGCCAATTTACAGCTGAGTACCAAATCACCGCTCAATAATTGGAGTGGACTTTCCATGATTATGGAAAGTACACAGTTGATACATTACTCCAATAGAAATACGATGCTCCACTCTCCAGCAGATAACTGGAGGAGGGGCTTCTCCATTAAATAGGACATAATTTATATGGTAAAGGTAAATTTTCAAAGGATGACTTGCATAACATGCTTGCAAAAGGGAAAAAATCTCATAACAACAAAGACCCAGAGGACGCTGCTGTTCAATGTGCACAAGGACAGTGGGTCAAGAAAATTTTCCTTTGAGAAGTGTCTTGGTTTACGACAATGAGTCCAAGATGCACGGAATTCATCTTAGGCTAGATACTAAGAATTGCTCGGGCAAGTGTACCCAACATCTATAGGAATCTAATGGTTTTGTCCATCTTATATTCTCTCCACAATATGTCCTTCAAAGGGGAGCATATTCCATGTTAGCCCCAACATCTGAACAAGTAAAAGAACAAACTTTCAAAAAAGAATTATGCAATGGCTTCAGTATCTGAGCGTTGGCTAAGAGTCAAAAAGCAATAACTTCAAAGTGGATTTCTTTGTTGGGTTGGCAATCATTAATAAAATTCAACTACAGATCTCAAGTTAAGCATAAGTTGGATGATCCAGAATAGAGTGCTGAATCAGCTAGTCATCTTATGCTCCATCATCCTCTGATAAGGAAGTTTGGAACTTGCTATTTGCATTGTGTCGGGTGGCTCCAATGTTGGCATCAATTGCTTGTTGGTATCTTCAACGATTTTGTTGAAGATATCTTCAATCAGTTGGTTGTGTCATTGAAATTAAGCTATTTGATTTTTTTTTTTTTTTCTTGGGATGAAGTTTAGGCTATTTGCTTGTTGAAGCGAAAGGTGCTTCTAGATTGAAGCAAACCTAACAAATTTTGAAGACCAATTTTACAAACCTACTAAAAAATAAATGTAGTGAAACAATAATGCTGGAACATCAAGAAACAAAGATGTGCATAAAATGAGCATTACTGAAAAAGGGATGCTAAGATGCATGACCAGCATACCAAAAATAATAGCGACAAAAAAAAATTCATATGTAGAAAGTTAAAAAGAGGTCAAATAAGAGACAACATGATTAAAACTAGACTAAGATAGTTCATTCACATGCAACAAACGCCAAAAAAAATGGACAAGGGAAAGAAGAAAAAAATATGTGTATTAAGGCAGTGAGGAAATACATCAAGGGCCAATTGATGAGAAAGATCACACTATTAAGAGCAGACCTATGAATAATTAACCATGTAAAACGAAATTCATGTATACTCCTAATGGTTGGGATCAATGATCCACAAAATTCCTAGATAACTACTCAACGAAAAAACAAAGTGAAGAGAGAGCATAACTCACAGATCTGCCAAAGCAACCATCCCAAATCCATGGTAATCATCAATCTCAAAGGAACGAGAAGAAATAAGGCTTTTTGCAGCAAAGTATTGTTCAGCACCAAAAAATTTTGGGTTAAGCTCTAAAGGCGCCGAAGTTATAAGGGGCAGAATACATTCTTTCCAGTCCTCATAAACAAGAGCCTTATCTTCTTTCATTGTCTGCCTACAAATGTACCAAATTGATCAGAGCAAAGAAAATTGTTCAAACTAAAAAAATCTTTATTCTAAATAACAGGTAACCGCATCAGTCACAATAAATGAGCATATAGTGTAAATCAACCTGAAAAAAAGTCAGAAATCCTGAAGATATTAATTGGAATTTGGGCAGGTATTTCTCTTAAATATGAACAATCTTCTACTCAAAACTTCAATTTCTACTCATTCTTTAGAGCCTAATCATAAAGTTTAATGTCACAATCTTTAAAAATATCCACATGATGATATTGCAACGGTTAATCAAATCACACCTCCTCAAAAATTCTGCATATAACACGATTCCATCACATACAAAAGTGGTGCAGCACAAACTAAGTTTTATTATAGAAACAACAATCAACCAAATGACAAAAGAAGTCTAAAGAATTGGATAATAGGACAAGTGCTGTTCTTAGAACAGCTTATACATACAACTCACCCAAAGTGCTGTCAAACTGCCAGTTATTTAATTAATGACTGCTTGTTTAAAATGAAACGAAGATATTAATCTGTTCCTATCCTTTGGGCATACAAGTTCTCTGTGTATATCATGCCACTCAAACAATAAAGCAACAAAAAGTCTCCGCTTGGACCAAACCCTATTCATTAGCATCATACACCTGTGCAATGTGGGATACTCCCATTCGGCTCAGTGTTCAAAAACAATCTATTGAAAACTGATTTAATTTCTGAAAATCCAAACGATGAAATTTTTTGAAGAACATGTCTTTTCCCATCGCAAAAATGTGTTTCCTTTTTGAGAATCTAAGAAAAAACCACGGTAACATTTCCTTAAAACAGCCAATTCCCTAAAAAGGTTTGAAAACGGCCTACTAAACGCATGTTTTTTCTGTCATTTGTGATTGATGCTTTCTCAAACCACTATCAAACAGGCCTAAATCTTTTGAAAGTTCGTCACCTTCAACACCTGAAAATTATGTTGGTATCCCACTAATGGCCTGTTTGGTTTTCTGAATGAATTCATTTTTACTTGCATAGTTTTAAAGCGTTCAGTTTGAAGGTGAAGGTACAAATACATCTCCTTGAATGTGACCATTTAAAAATAAATAAATAAATTCGCACTAAATTCCATAATTTTTCTGTTTTCTCGAATCAAAACAACGGTCAGATCCACAAATTATTATTCAGAGACTAAAATCCATAAATTTATCAACAAGAAAACGCCGATTTGGGTATACCTTGTGGAGCTCAGTCCCACATAGGAGCGAATCCACCTCATCCAAAGTCCAAACCAAGGGCAAGCATTCTCTATCGGGCAAGAGCTGAAGATACCCAGCCCAAGGAGACTCTCCCCCCAAGCTTTTCTCGTACATTAGGGCAACTGAGAGCCCCAAATAGCCGTCGAGACCGGCGGCTTCAATCATGTCCTTTGCACCACTGGTCTTGATGGTGAGGCACGCCTGCTTGGGTATGGTCGCCACTACGTCTCCTTCTTTCAAGTCGCAGAGAGCTTTGACGGAGAGCCCTTCCTCGGTGGGGTTGTCTGTGAGCTCGAGCACGTCGCTGCAGTCTATGCCTTGGTGAATCATCCATCGCTTGAATGCCCTCAATCGCCTGTTTTCATAAGACAAGACACACATGTAGTTTTAGTGAGAGAAAGTGAGTGTAAAGAGTTTTGGAGAGAGAAAGTTATGGAGAGCAGAGGCTGATATTGATGTTTTTTGGCGAGAGAGAACCTGGTGGCCATGGCCGTCAGTACAAGAACGCAGCGTTTGGTCGGCGGGCGGCTTCTCCTCGTTCCCACCGGCCACTGCCGCTAGCATCCTGATTCATGAATATACTCCGTACTATGGTATGGGAATGCAAAAGAATAAAACGACAGCGTTTTATAATGAAACGTACAGTTGGATTGCTTTGGACTCCCCGGTCAAAACGCGCCGTTTCAATGCGGCCCCTAGTCGTGATACATTCTTTTTCTTAGGATTTCTTAGGCCTAAGGATACATATTAAACAGCATCTAATAAAACAATTACTGCATAGAAAATAGTGAAAGCGCAGAAAGAATTATATTTCTCCATACATTTTGTACAATTCTCTATGCACCATATTTCTCCATACAATTTGCACAATATTTTAAAACACATGTTAAGAAAACCTATTTTTCTTAAGCATACTCTATTGTGAATTATGATACTCCCTCTTCCATTCCTATTTTATTGGCTCATTTCTTTTTTAGGATATTCCAAAATTATAGTTTCATTCAAAAAGTTAATGAATCTTTTACTTTAATCTCTTAAAACACCATTTTTCATGGGTATTTTATCTTTTTATAATATTTGTGCACTTGAAGGCAAAACTAGAATATTAAAATATAAAGTATATGTCAAGGTGAAAGCATTTAATAGATTTTCCTGACATTGAGTGTATTTTCAAAAGTGACAATTAATAGAGGAAGTACCTTAAGAGATGCAAAAGGCATCACATGTTGCACAACATTATTATGTATATGTGTGAACCCTCTTTTGTTATTAAGAAAAAAGAAATTATTGAAAAACTAATAATAATAATAATAATAATAATAATAAGTTAACCCTTTCGTGGTTGATTGTTCATTAGAAGTTATAAAGAAACCTTTATATTGCGCATATCGTAGTTACTAAATTCATAGGTGTGAAAGAATACGACTTGTAAATAACTGTAAATAATCGTATTTAACCTTTATTAAAAAGTAAAATTCATTTATACTTCAAGAAACAAACCAATCAATGAAAAACCGTTTTAAATTTCAAATTTTACTTGGAATTAGATTTATAAAAGGACTTTTACACCGTAAAACACGTCATGCCGAAGCAAACTAAAAATTAGACCCACCCTTTCCTCATTGGTCATACCCTAAAAAAAAACAAACACATAGTTTGTCGTTCATATTCACTCGGCTGTTCATCACAGCCGGACTTGATCCAAAGCCGTAAGATCAGGCCCATTAGCGCAGGCAAGACCCACACGCCCACCATCCGTGTCGAAATCCACGGTCAGTAATTGTCACAGCCATCACAACATATGTGATTCTAGCGGTCTTTTTTCACTTCGTGTGGATTTGTTCCTCTATCGGGCAATATAGTTGCCGAGACAAGGAAATAAGAGAAACAGAGAGCGCCTCAACATCAGAGTTAGAGAGAAAAAGGTTGGAGAGCGGCCGATCTTAGCAGAAGGTAAACAAATGCTCATAACGATTTCTACTCTCTTGTTTCTTATTTCTAGGGTTTCGTTTTCCATAAGGGTCCTATTTCACTATGAAGATCTTCGGATTTCAATACAATGCCCATTGTTGATTGGAATTTTACCTTTTTTTTTGAAATTTTTTTTTGTCTATTTATTTTTTGTTTGGTTTCTGGGAAAATGGGGGTAGAACGAACCAAAATTAAGCTTATACGAGTACTATGTAAGGGAATTTTTCACCTTTTTTTTTTTTGGTTTTGGGGGTGGGGGGGTTGTGTTTCGTTTGGTCGCTGTTAAAATGGAGGAAAGGAAAAGAAAAGAAAAATTATGAATTTGAAGCTTTATGTTGTTTTAGGTCCCGATAGATGGAAAATTCACTTCATTTAGGCCAAATAGTTAGTTATATTGAGAGGAGATTTTTTGGATTTATCAGGTTACAAATAATAGGAAAACCTAAAATTTAAAACTTTTTATTTCTTTTTAATGTTCCTGTATTTTCAAGGCAACCAAGCGGTGCGTAAAGCTTTGAAGGTGGAACTGATTTTGCTAATGCGGGGAAGTAGATTGATTTTTGTGGTTTAAGGAATTCTCTTGGGCATTCATTGTTTGTGTATATTGGATTCGGTTTTTTTTTTTTTTTTTTTTTTAAATTTTTTATCTCAACGAGAGAAAGTCGTTTCCTTTTTTCCATTGATTCTGGAAATCCACTAAATTGTGTTTGGTGCTGAGAAAAATAAGGAAAATTGTCAGAAAATAAACTTTTGAGTATCATGAAAAAGGGGGAAATAGGAGAGAAGCTAATCTCAACTAAACCAAGTAGCTGTTAATACGTGCCGTTGAGTGAATGTTTTTGTTTTTGTTTTCCTTTGGGTCCTAAATATTGGAAATTTACCTTTTAAATCCATAATTTGTTTTCTTTTCCTTCAATATCTTAGAAACCACCTAGAGTTTGATCTCTCTCTCTCTCTCTCATTTTTCTGTTTTTCATTTATGGGTTTTTTATTTACAGTTTTTTTATTTTCCCTTTGTGTGTTTGTGTGTGTGTGTGTATGTGTATGTGTGTTTTAATACTAGTATTCTATTGATTTCTACTTTATTTATTTATTTACAGGGCCTTGTCTAAGAAAAATTCCAGCTTGGCTTTTAGAGCGTAAACAATTCTGACTTTATGACATTGTGCCACTCTCTCTGTAGTCTGACCCTTGATTTTGCAGGTGGCAATTGGAAAATGCTCCGATTCTAGGAGTATGTGAGAAATCGGCGTTGTTTTATTGAATTTTAATTAAGTTGTATCATTTTGGAACGCTATGAGTGGTGCTCCTAAAAGATCACATGAAGAGGGTGGTCATTCATCCTCTTCAAAATACTCACATGAAGATTCTGGCAGCACGTTCCCCAATCTCACTGGAAAACTGACATCGGCAGTTGCGAATGAGTATCATTCGCCTTTTGAAATGGGTCCAGATGCTCGGATGGCAAAGATTCCCCGAACGGAATCTCGTGATGCTGATAAAAGATCACCTCTACATTCTATGTATCGAATGCCATCATCTTCGAATGATTCACATTTAGATCATCTCGGTGCTTCTGAAAACAGGTTGGAGTCTAGAGATTCCAAAGACAGCAGAGATCTCAAGGTTGAGAACAGAGATACAAAAGCAGAATCGAGGGAGTTGTTTAGTGAAGCCAAGAGGGACTCTCAAAGTAAAGGTGAAAAAGATGTGAGGTATGAAGGGAGAGGGGACGATAATAAAGAAATGAAATACGATAGGGAGACTTATAATGATCCAAAGGGTGACATGAAGACAGAAAAGGATGGTTATGTTGCGGCAAATAGTCACATGAGCTGGAAAGAACCAAAAGAATACCATAGAGGAAAACGATATCCTGAAACCCCAGGTGGCAATATGGACCCCTGGCATATGTCGCGTGCCAGTTTGCAAGGGCCAGCTGAGGGTGGAAAGGAAAGCTTAGCTAATGAAGAGAGGGATTACATGGAAGTGCACGAGGCTGTTGGGGAGAACAAAGTTGATTTAAAAGGTGAGGAAAAGTTCAAAGAGAAGGATAGAAAAAGGAAAGATGCAAAGCACCGGGATTGGGGAGAAAGAGATAAGGAAAGAAGTGATCGTCGGAGCAACTTGCAATTAGGTAACAGCAGCAGTGAGTGCAAAGAATCAACAAGGGAAGAAAGGGAAGCGGAGAGGTGGGAAAGGGAGAGGAAGGATCTTTCAAAAGACAAGGAAAGACCGAAAGAGAGGGAAAAGGATCATATTAAGAGAGAAACATGGAATGGATTAGAGAAAGATGGTTTGCACAATGAGAAGGAATCAGTGGAAGGATCTGTCAGAGTGCTGGAGCAGGAAAATCCATCATCAGAGCAGAAGAAACAGAAAGACTTTGATGGTTGGAAAAATGTCGACAGGGAAGCTAGAGACAGGAGAAAAGAAAGAGATGTTGATGTAGAAGGAGAGAGACCTGAAAAGCGGAGTAGGTGCTATGACAAAGAATCAGATGAAGGATGCGCAGATGTTGAAGGGGTTACAGAAAGGGAGAGAGAAGTATTTAATTATGGAGTACAGCAGCGTAAGAGGATGCTTCGGCCAAGGGGTAGTCCTCAAGTTGCAAATCGTGAGCCTCGTTTTAGGGCTCGTACTCAGGACAATGAAGGGTATGTCTTACTATATCTTGGTTGCTGCTTTTATTGCAAGCATATTTGTCACAATAATTTTTTCCCATTTTTGAGAGAATCCAGCACGTTAATTGATTTTGCATTGCTTCACATATGTTATATGGATCTTTGCTCTGGATTTTCAATTTTCCAGACATAATGAATCTCATTAAAGCTGTATTTTTTAAGTTACCTAACTAGATTTCTTGATCACGGTTGTGCACAAATCTCCTTGTTGTTAGTATTTTTTTTTATACTTGTTATTAGTATTTTATACTTTTATTCTATTATAAGAGTGTGTGGGGCGAAGCTAAGAGCACATGGAAGATACAGTGGAATGCTTTTGAAATGCATAATGCATCATCATCTGTTTTCTAGGGTGGGGCAATACATGTTTGTCTCTCTTAGACTCAAGTTATTTAAGTTTAGATGGTGTGGTAGGCACCTTCTAACCACTGCATGTTTTCAGGTGTGACGAACACTTGCTCCTTATATACATTTGCTATTGGTGTAGGACTTTGACCTCCTGAAATCACTTCTTAAATATTCTAATCGCTTAGCATTGTTGAGAATCTAGAATGTAGTAATAGAGTAATTGAGCATGATCTACAAGGTACGACAGGTAATTGACAGTGAATGACAATTCTGAAGAAGTTGCTGCTGATGAGTCCCTTCTGCCTATTATCACTGTTGTAGAGTCAGACTGTTGAAGTACTGATATCATACTTCTTATATGCAGCAGAACGTTGAGCTTGGAGTGCGATATGAGTCTCATAATAATTCTTGCTCTTAGTTCGGTGTCCTTTAATGTACTTCTGTATCATTGTCTTTACCTCTGTATTATCTTGTTTTACCCATAAAGTCTATCACTACAGTTGGTTTAACATTATCCCATTATTGTGCCAAAATCAAGGGATACTCAGGTCAGTTGTAAGATGTTGAGGTTTTACTGATAGATACCAGCTCAGACCACGGATCTGGAAAATTATAATATTTCAGGTGTCCATTAGAGAAGTAAAAATTGCAAATCAGGAGTGGTATCCCCTAGAGATCATCATGAAAGCTTCAGATTTTTAATTGTTAAGAATGATGTGTTAAAGGAAAGATTTTTAATTGGGTTATATGTCTCACTGTTTAGGAAAGTAGTTTTATTATCTTTATTTTTTTGATAGTTGTTTAGGAAATTATTAAGAATATTTCCTTTTCCCTTTTGGTACCAAAAGTATTTGGTATTTATAGTAATTTTCTTCTCATAATTTTTGGAAATATTTATTAGCATTTATTCAACATAATAAAGAGATTGATTGGGAAATATATATATGTCCTTTTATTATCAGGTGCACCTGATGCAACTTTGCATCAGGTGACCTTCATCCAACCATTGATTTGTTTTTGACGGCCAAGATGCGGTCTATCTAAAAAACACAAGGATCCTAACCTTTTACTGGAAGGACCCGACCCCACTAGTGTCAAAACCCACTTTATACCCACATTTACCTACCTCCCTCTCTCTCTCCCTCTCGATAAAACCCAACCCTAACCCTAGAACCAGATCGTCGTCACCCTTGCCGAGGAGCTTTAGGTGCGCCCTCCCACAGAAGCACACTTAACTAACTCTTTTGCCACTAATGAAGGACCAATGGTTTGCGATTAATTAAAAAGAAAAAAAAAACTAAACTTTATGTTCCTTTCCTGTTATTGTTCTGCTATGGAGTCTTAAAGTAGATAAAACATGAAAACTTGGCTGATGCGATATAGCTAGAAGCACATAGGAGTCATGAGAGAGAGAGAGAGAGAGAGAGAGAGAGAGAGAGAAGAACGATGGCAAAGAGAGAAAAAAATCCACCCAAACGAAGAAAAAAAATGCATCATGTACGGTGTACCTGTCTTTGTCCAGAATGAAGCTTGACAGCGATGGTGACGACGACTCAACAGGCTATTTTCACCATGAATGAAGGTCCACGATGATGGTGACGACTGGGTGCGTTTTGGTCGAGAGGTAAATGGGGTTAATTGGGTTTCAATGTGAATTGGGTCGGGTCCTTTCAGATCTGTGTCTATTTTAAGTGGCTTTTAATCTTGGCCGACGAATTAATGGTTGGATGAAGGTCACCTGATGCAAAGTTGCATCAGGTGAACCTCATAATAAAAGGACAATATATATATATATATATATAAGGAGAGATTTTCTCCTGAAATTTAGGATCATAAGTTTGATTTAATTTTGGGGGGAACCATTATACAAAAAAGTTAATAATTTAATTTGTTAAACATATATAGTACCTTACATGTAAAAAATATTCCTTAAATTTTTTTGGGGGCATGGCCCCTGCCAGCCCCCTAGTTCTGCCCCTGCCTATGTTATCAAAGGGTCTGAACAAATAAGTTATTAGTTATTTAATTTTTTTTCTCTTTCTTCATGTCCAGTTTGATGGATACTCATTTACTTATGCGATGGAACTCTCTTATTTTTTGGCTCCTGATTATTAAATACATTCTGATTATCCCCGTCTGTTTTCTTTATTTTGCAGATCTCAAGGTAAGCTGTTGCATTTTATCTTATTGAGCTGGAAGTTCTATGCATGCTGTGACAAATAGGAACTTGTGCCTTGGTGAAAATATCCTTTTTCCCTGAACATAAATAACTCTAGTTTGCATAGTTTTATATTACTTAACATTTGGTAACATTTATATATGTTATTAATATATAAAACTCTTAGTTTTACTTTGTTTATTTGATTAAATGCGAATTATAACAGAATACTTTCTCAAGCTTTCATACCTGAGTTAATTGGGTGGCTGTTGGTTGATACATGGGCATGGAGCTCATATAAATGCTAGTCCTTTGCTTCTTGTCTTCATTTTCTTGGAAGCTCATATTATTCATATGGTGTTTTCAACAGTGGTTATTAATGTGAAATCAAAATGCATAAGTGCAAAACTAGGAATTTGTGGATGGACATAAGAATTAATTGACATGAGGAACACGTCCTTGTGAATAGGTCCTCCCACCCAGCATTATCTGATGCCTGTCTGCTGCCATTGATGCTTTGGGCAACGCTGCACTATTTTAAGCTGGAAAATGAATCTTAAGAAGCCCTATCCCATGCACAAATCCTGTTTTGACATCCCTCTTTATCTATGGGAATTTTTTTTTGGTGAATTGTAGGCCAACGGTTTCCAATGATCTCTATCTACATCCTTTTGGTTCTTTCCCTTGCCCTTGTAGCATCTTCCTGCATAAAATCACTCCTCACGGGCTCGATTGTTGGTTTGTGTTTCATATGATTTTATTATTAATTTATTATGACTTGCATTCCCTCATACTATCATTTATTGGTGCCACCTCTACCTTCTTGCAAATGCATTTTTAGTTTTTTCCTTTCTTGTCTTCTCGCCATCCATTTTAACAATTTTTATTACTATGCTCATTTTTTGTGCAATTGTTGGTTGATTATCCGTGGCACCTTGCAATCCAATCGTAGTTCTCTTTGTCCTCTTGGAGGATTAACAAAAGAATCACATCTTTCAGTTTTTGTTGGGTTATCTACTTAGCTCAGTTATGTCCTCGAATTCAAATAGTTTTATCTATAAATTTGGGTAATTCTCTTCATTGGAGATGTGGGAATTGTTTTTCCTCATCTCCCCACTTTGTTGGGTGTTGTGAACCTTGTGGCCATTCATTGCTGTTTCTGGTATAAACAACTTATGGGCAGGTTTGATGACGTTTTAATACTGGGGTAATTTTCTAAAACCTCCCTAAAAAATAAAATTATATCCAAAAACTCCTTTTAAATATTTTATCTATTCATCTAATCCAAAAGGAAAAAATTCATATCCGATAACCCCAGCAAGTTAACATTCGGTCTACAACTGTTACCATTTTGTTTGCATGTTTGTTTTGTTTTAAAGCTGCTGGTGCTTCTGTTTCAGGTAAACCTGAAGTGTCCTCTGTTGTTTATAAAGTTGGTGAATGCATGCAAGAATTAATTAAATTATGGAAGGAATATGAATCATCTCAAGCTGATAAAAATGGTGAAAGCTTTCATAATGGCCCTACGCTAGAAATCCGGATTCCAGCTGAACATGTTACCGCTACGAATCGCCAGGTAAGATAAGAGTACAAGAATTGATCCCTGATGTTTTTGTGAAAATGGTGAGGTTTTCGTTCTCCTTTTTGATGTGATTACTCCCTCCGTCCCACAAAGATAGGCCTCTTTGAAAAAGCACCCAGATTAAGAAAAGCAATTAATGCATTGATTTGTCATCCACTCAGCTTTTTCTTTCCAAAAATGTCCTTATCCTACTATCAATGCATTGATTGTGTTTAAGTAATTCTTGGTGTGATAAAGGATTGTATGGGAAAGTTAAGAAAATTTATAATTTGACTTTTCAAAGTGACAAAATATTGAGAGATCTAGAATTCTAACTATTTCTTAGATTAATAGACCAATATTGATTCGATCTGAGATTTCTTATTGAATTGGAATAAGGTCATCAGCGGATCATGAAATCTTGGTGATCCTCTCTTTCTCTCTCTATCTAATGAATGGGGAAGTCCGCTTTGAATTTAGCCCCGTTCATCTTCGGTGCAAGAGCACTCAATCAGTGAGCTATTACGCACTCTTTCAAGGGTGGCTGCTTCTAGGCAAACCTCCTGGCTGTCTCTGCAACCCTCCCTCCCGCCTCATGGCTTTCAAGTCGAGAGAGATAAATTGAACAAGTGTGGTCGTCCCCTATTGGGATGTACTATTAAACCTAAATTGGGGTTATCTGGTAAGATATACGGTAGAGCAGTTTATGAATGTCCCCGTAGGAACTACGAGATCACCCCAAGGACACCTTCGGCATTAAGGGGTCGCAGACCAACCATAGAACTGTTCCATAAGTGGAACGCCTTAGCTGTTCATTCTCAGGTTAGGCAGTTTAAGAAACATTCAAATTGATGAATTCAAACTCGTTTAATTGATGTAGGGATTTGTCCCTTCAATAATAGTCCTTATTATCATTTGAGGATGTCAGTTATATTTAACTTAACAAGGGATTAGAGACAGAGGGCTAAAGAGAGAGCCAAAAAAGGATCTTTTGTGTATAATCTTGCTCAATCTCAAATGTAATCAGTTGCGGTACGTATACCAAATGATACAAATAATTCCCAATCATGGTCATGGCATGCTCAATTATCTCTTAACCTAGCTATGTTAGGTTCTTTAACCATTGTTGTAGCTCACCATAAGTATTCCATGCCCCCTTATCCATACTAACTATGGTATACAATGTTGGAATTGAGATCTCATTCAAAGAGAAAGATATCAAATATTTGGAGTTTCTTTTTGTATATTATATGGATGAATCTGATCCACAAGGACCATGATTGGGAATTATTGAAGTAGATTCTTCTTTTTGATCAATCAAAACCCCTTCCCAAACTGTACAAGCTTCTTCCAAAGCATACGGCTTTCTGGATGTAGATGATGATATCTATACAGATGGATCTTATATATATCGTACAATGAAGTACCACATGAGTGGGAATTCCTCACATACAGGAAAGCACAGGGCATTGTTCTGCCATTAATTACCCTGAGGGAAATCTTTCATCTTTGAATGGTTAGCCCAAAAAGGGTCAAATCATTACGTTCTAAGAAGAAATATTTGAATATCAATCTCATCGATATCATAGAGTTTATGTTATTCGTATTAATAGCTACTCTAGGAGGAATGTTTTTATGCGGTGCTACCATTCAAAAATTACGAGATTACTGATTGCGAATTACTGCATTTATCTGAGTGATCCACAAACGACAAAAATCTCTTTTGCCTATCTCTATTCCGATGAGCCGAAATCAAAGCTCAAAGATGAAATTCTTAATGAGAGTTTGTTGTATTCACCGATTTTCGCAATAATAGATTGTTCCACAGCAGGATTAATTGCATTTTATGTGTTTTGGATATTTTGGGACAGCCAAAAAAGGAAAGAAGGCCTATCTTTGTGGGACGGAGGGAGTATTATGTTTTTTCTTGATGAAATCTATAGTAGTAACACTTTTTACCTTTTTGGAAGTGCATGGTGATCTTTGTTTGAGAAGAAAACGTTTCCATTAAAAACAGACCTTTATTATTTTTATATGTTACTGAAACTTGTGCAAATTTCCTTTACCTACCTACACAAAATTTGAAAAATGTTGCCATTTTATAGGGGCTGATGTTCTTGTAACTACCTCACTTTTGTTCACTTCATTGACCTTCTCAGGTGTTAGAGGGGTCTTTCTTTAGTGCTTGTATATGTCTCATATACTTGGGCTATGCTCCTTTGTTATTAATACATATTTTACTTCATCAAAAAAAAAAAAAAAAAAAAAAAGGACTCAGGGATGGCATGTATTGGAAATACCTGTATGGCTGTATGTTGGGGGGGAGTTGTGTTGCTTTTGATTTTATACGTAACTTATCCAAGAGGCTGTTAGTATTTCACTTTCCACATGATACACATACACTTAACACTGACATTCATTTGGCTCATGATCTTGTAAACAAAGAGTAATTGATGTGGAGTTGGATTTGAAATTGCTTTGCCGAAACTTCTGGATAACCCTTTTTATAGCTTGACTTCTTCTTCTCTGTCCTATGAAAATAAATGGTAGCCTGACTTCTTATGTGGGCTACAGCATCCTTGTTCCATTCTTTTATATATGATCTTGTCTCCTTATGAGCGCCTTTTCCTTCCAAAATGTCTTGTAACTTTTAAATCTTTCTGAATGTTGTTTTAGCCCCTTCTTGAAAGTCTTACCTTTGCTTTTGATCTTGTACAGAAGAAAAATCAAATTTGAATTTAAGATTCCTTTGACTAATAGGGTCTTGATGGTGAGGCCAATAACACATTGAACCTGCATGCATAGTTTTCAGTATCTTATAATACATTATGACAAGACGCGTCTTGTATATAAAATGATATGCAGGACAACGTTTATCATGTCTTGACTATATTTTGTGATAGTGGTATGTAACATGATATGACACACGCCATATACGTACAACGCGTGATATTTGCACACTTTGACTGCTTGTGGTAGTTTTAAGAATTAATTTAAAATATTTTCTTTTACAATAGTTATTATATAAGTACATAACCATTTGAAGGGTACTTCAAATTTAAAAGAAAGCATTATAAGTTTTTTTTTTTCCTCAAATTTGCGTCACTTAGAAAAAATGGTTCTATTTACAGTGCTTGAAATTTAACTCCATTATTCATGTCATTCACATTATTGTATGCTTAATTATTATAATTATTTCAAATATTTAAAGGCTTATGAAAAGAAAACTTTTACAAACTATTTGTAAGTTGAAACTTTGAACCTAATAGATGTAATAACACAACACACGTCATATAATCTTATAAATAGACATAAGCAACTCCATGTATTACACTAATAATTTTTTAAGTGAAAATTTTTTTGATGAGGTAAACTTTATTGATAAAAGATGCAAAAGCAAGTTGTTGGTAAACCGTGTGTGGGATGGAATATTTTTAAAAAACCTTTATCTTGAAGACATGTACTCCCTTAGTTCCTATTTTATTGTCCTCTTTTCCTTTTTGGGATGTTATAAAATTATTGTCGCATTCTAAAAGTCAAAATACTCTTTTTACCTGATTTCCTAAAATACCCTTTATCATGAATATTTTCCATTTTTCTAATGGTTTGTACACTTAAGGGCAAAATTGGAATATTGAAACACTTATATTAATGTGAAATCATTTAAAAGGGTTTCCAAAAAAACTGTGTTTTTTTCAAAGATGACAATCAATTAGGAACAGAGGGAGTATATACTATCATATAGTGCCTGTTTTCACTAGCCCCACTGATCTGAACTTGGGCCTGTACAGGCTCGGTCTGTTAATGAAGCAAGCTTTATAAAGGGCTTGAGATCAGCTTGTTTGGTAATTGAAAGAGCTCAAATGTGCTCATTGAGTCATTGCCAAGCTGAGTGCAAGTTGTTGATGAACAACACGGTTTATATCAGCCTATTCATTTTATTTGTTTATTAATTTTTCATCAGTAAGCTACATGTAAGTTTTTTTTTTCCTTTTCTTTTTAAAATAAACTATTTGAGGTGAGAGATCGGTCCAAGGTTCCCCCCCCCCCCCCCCCCCTCTTCTCTTCTTTTGCTTTTTATTTTTTGATGGATTATCTTTGTTTCATGCGTTAAAGATTTTTCGATGTTATTTCTTAGTATGCATGAAAGATCACTTAATCAAGCGTAATTCAAAATATATATATATGCACTTTTCAATTAATGGAAATTCTGCAGTTGATTGCTTTCCTGTCTAGATTTTCTGGGGGTTGTGCATATATCTGACATTATGCATTTATATTTTGTTACCTAAGTTTAATGCAAGGTAGGATTGCTCTAATTTCTAGGTGTGGCGACTACCGTTGCTCATAGGTTTTCAAAATTGGTTATTCGTTTATGAAATGGTGGGGGTTATTTTATTTGATTACCTCTACAAATTTATGTCTATGGAAATCTTATGTTACTTTTTTCCCCATAATATCATTAAATATTTTAGGGTTGCAATATTTTCTGTGCTTGTGGCTTGCTTCTTGTTGCGATGCTGTATCTCCTATTTTAAGATTTGAATTTACATTTTGTGCAGGTCAGAGGTGGGCAGTTATGGGGGACAGATATATACACTGATGACTCAGATCTTGTTGCCGGTATGTGTTGGTTATAAAATAAGGGACTAGAGTTTTTATTGGGTCTGTAAGTTGTAGAATTTGGTGGTATGAAAAAACTAGTATTGACGTTTTAGTCTTGTCTTCCAGTTCTCATGCATACAGGTTACTGCCGCCCCACTGCTTCTCCTCCTCCACCTGCTATCCAAGAGTTACGTGCTACTATACGAGTGCTACCTCCACAAGATTGTAAGTCCTTGAAAACACTATCGTGCTTTCTTATATATGTTTATGGTACAAAATCTTTTTTTTTAATTTTTAGTTTAATTATTTTATTTTTAAGTTTTATCAGAAACTTAAGCTTTTATGCTGTATGAGTAGACGTCAAATCCCTGATGCATCAAGGCAGTGCAGTTGGTGAATTGGGTGGCATAATTATCTTCTATCTGGATAATTTTTTGGTGCACACCTTCTTTCTAGATTTGAAAAGGGGGATATAAGGTTTACATTTGAAACATGATAGCCTGCTGATTTGATGACTGACAAAAGTTAAGTTTTAGATTTTAATTTCAGGCTGAACTTTGGTTTGCGGAACTCGAAATAAATCATGGAAGTTTATCAAGTTTAATTTTTAAAACCAGAATGTCAAAACATCAAGCTGTTCTCTACTCTAATTCAAGTTGGGTTCGAACTGTTGTCTTTCAGGAAATGGATTCAATTTGTGGAAGTTTAGGGAAGTGTATAACTATTGTATAGATATTGCGTTATAGAATTACTGTGTTACAGTGTGGTGGAGTTATGGACCTTGGTATTCTTCTAATTATAGCTTCTGAGCCACCGAAATGCTAGAAGACCAAAACAGCATTGTACAAAAACCACCAAAGAAATGCAAGAGACCCTCAAGTTTGGGATGACGAACACAAGAAACATGAGAATGCCAACCTAGGCGATACTTATAATGTATTCTTATAATATTTCTCCTAGGCGATACTTCATCAAAATATAATAATAATAATAATAATAATAATAATAATATTTCTCTTAGGAAATTGATATTGATAATAAACTATATTTCGGTGATAAATATTTGTACAATGAGTTGCCCTTCCAATTAAAGTTATATGGATAATAGACAGACTACCTTATTCATGTTGGTTAAGTTACTAATGTACTTTATTTTTTTTTTTTAATGAAGAAGTTACTAATGTACATTTAATTTTAAGTAAAAAATTTGTAAGTAACTTTCTTTCTTTTGAGAGCCAAAATCAAAGAGATTTTTTTCCTAAAAGCCAGAAAAAGTAGCTAGAAGTTACAAACTGAATGATGCCTAATCTTTTTTTTTTCCCAATAACTATTGGTATTGGCATCAAACATAACAAATGAATTGTGTTTTTGAATTTTGGTGAATTTTGTTGTAATTATTTACTTTTTTGTAAATTTTTTTTACTTGTTTCTGTATCATGGTTATGCTTATCTTCTGTTACTGATCCTACTTTGTTCGTGTGTAATTCTGACATTTTGCTAAAGGCTATGTTTCTACTCTGAGAAACAATGTTCGTTCTCGTGCCTGGGGAGCTGCAATTGGTTGCAGTTATCGTGTGGAGCGGTGCTGCATTGTGAAGGTATTAATCTAGTAGTCATGTTTTTTCTTTTCTCCACAGTATATTCATTTAAGTACTTAATTTATATTTTTGGAGATGGTTGTATGAATTTATGAATTGCATACAATGCTTTACCAGAGTTCCATCAGAGTCTCTCAACGTCCTTTTTTTTTTTTTTTCCCCTTAAAATTGTTATTTTAGTCTGTACCACACAGTTCTGGATTGCCCTTTCCTCTCTTTACATTCATTGATGCGTCTTCCCTTTTTTCCCGTTTTCAGAAAGGAGGTGGGGCCATTGATCTTGAACCTTGTCTAACGCATACATCAACAGTGGAGCCTACCCTTGCTCCAGTTGCTGTTGAGCGCACAATGACTACAAGGGCGGCAGCTTCGGTATTTCCTGACAAATGTTATCTAACTAATTTTTTATTACATGATGATTGGTCAAGTATCTAAATTTAATTATACGCTCAATTTCTGGCTCTCTTGGATGTGTTTCTATGATTTACTGGAGAACTAGTCTTAGCAATAATTATCTGTTTTTAGTTTGGGAATGGGTGGAAAACAGCATTTTTGTTGCTGTGGTTTTGATTATTGAAATTGGTTTGCAGACCTTTCGTTTTCAAGTTTGTAGTGCTGTCATGTTGTGCTGTTTCAGTAGAGGTAGAAGCTATTGTCAAGTTGCCTAAGCATTATAACATTCATGAAATATTTAGTTCTTCTTTGATGACCTTCATGAAATTCAATGGAGGTTTAATTTTATGCACCGACAACAATTATTTGGAAAGTGAGCTGGCAATTATGAGAAGATTGTGAGTGTGGAGTGTAAGCACCCATAATATTATAAAAGAGCTATATCTGGAAGGCACCATCATAAATGGGGATTTTGCTTAAATATTTCTTTCATTATGAAGTTATATGTTGTTTGGTACTATGACATCGAAGGTGATTGGACTTGGAATTTGAGGAATACAGTGCTGATGATCTGTAATTTGGTTGAGATCTGCAGATGGACAGTAATTGTCTTTTAGAATATATTTCCTATATTCCCTTTGCAGCGGAGTCAAATATAAATTATTAGTTCTCTATGGCAGATTATTATTGTGAATTACATGGAGGACCTACTAGATTCTTGTCCCTCACCAATCGCCAGTTATGTTGGGGATAAGTTTTTTAGGTGGAAGTTGAAGCTAGATGTTGATTGAATGTGAACGGGTTTTAAACCTTACAGAATCAAAGGGCATGCACAGTACACCCCAGAGGAGAGTCAGATGGCTTATTTATTTATATTTTTAAAAATGGGTATATATATATATATATATATATATATATGTATGTATATAAATGGATGTATCTATACTACCTATAAAACTCTGTATCTTAGAAAAAATTTTGATTGACCATTACACCCTTATTTTAAATTTTAAATACTTATTTGCCCCTCATATTTAACCAATTAAAATGTTTATTTTCCAAAAAAAAAGAAGGAAAAAAAAGGGAGAAAATAAAATAATGACGTCCAGTTCTTGAATTCTACACAGCTTCAACTACTTTGCATATTTTCTAGCTAACTTCTTATTCCTACCATGACTCCTAACCATGGAAGGAATTTTGGCTTATTGTGTTGAGCGTCCATTCTAATGACTTAAATCAACAAAAAGTAACAAATAATTATATTTTCATTATATATATATATATATATATATATATGAGAATTTATTAATTTTTATATATCTTTTATTATTTAAATATTATTCACGTGCAATGCACATGTGCCCATCTCTAGTAACTATAAAAGAGCAAACCAAAAGGAAAATTGTAATAAGAAAAAAAGAACAGAAATATAATTTTTTTTTTATGAAGAAAAATGAAAAGAAACATAAATGCTGATAAGCATTAGGGGTGCCAGGAATTTAACGAGAATGATCACATGCATAAGGACCGCTGTCCATTTAGAAATCTTGACAGGATTTGGATTGACCAGACCTTATAAAGAGCTGAGAAGGATTTGGGAGGATATGTGTCATTTAAAGAGATTCATTTTGGACACTGCAATGCTGTTGATCCATTATACCCTGGAGTCTAAAGGTGAGAAGGTGGTTGAGGACAATTCAGGTTGGAGGGTGAATTTTTTCAAGTGAGGGAGCCTGATTCAGGATGTCGTTTTACAAATAATAATGTCTTATGATTTTGTTGCTTTATTTTTCTTTCATTGTTATAGGCAACTATTATATATCATATCAAAGTTCCTGGCAGCCACCCAGTTGTACTTTTTGTCCACAATTTTGTCAAGATTATATTTTTTTGTCATCCTTTTCTAGTATTAGACATCTGCCCTAGGTTTGATACTGTTTGGTGTTGTCAGTTGTGTCATGCTTCTTTATTGGTTATTGTATCAGTTATTGAAGTCTTGTTTATATTCTTATCCATGATTTTGACATGACAAAAACACCCCACTTTTTTGTCCAAAGACTTTGAAACCCTAGAATGTCCTTCCTTTTTTTTTCACATTATTTTTTATTTTTATTTTTATTTTTATAATTTGCCCCTTGATGCCCTCACTTTTTTAATTTAATACTTGCACTTTTTTTTTGAACTTGGACTAATTTCATCCTACACTGTGCAAGATAGAATTTGGTAATTCTTTATAAATGGAAAATTCTAATTATTAATCGGTCAGAAGCATATTCATAATGTTCACAAACAAGACTCAAAAGATTAATTGGTTCAAGCCATAAAAGGTAAGGGAGACCAGTAGTCATATATGAAGAGAGAGGCCACTGCAAAATGTCTCCTTAGCTACCTAACTAGCGATTATTTTTACTAGTTTTCTCAATTCACCATTAACTGAATGCCTTCTGATTTTATTTTAGCTTTTCATTTTTAATGAAAGAAAGTGCTATTATTCCTCTCTTCTAAAAACAACCCAACAGAAGCTATAAGGGATCAGGCTTTTGAATTTCTTTTGCTTCGTAGATCAAGCCTTAGCTAATCTTCCCTTGGCTAAGGCTTTATCTAAGAAGATTGAGAAAAAAAAAATGTCCTGCCACTTTAAGCTTCTTGAAACAAGTTCAGAGAATTGAGGGTAGAAGTTAATGGATTAGAAGATGGTCTAAGCTGGACACTACCTTCGCACATGATATATCGATTAGGAATTGGCGAATTGCCCATCCTATAGTTACAGACTTACAGTGCAATATCAAATGATTTTGTGTTTTCTTCTAATTTTCCATGCATAATTACAAGTTTACAACTGGCTACCTATAAACCTGAAATTTCAGAAGCTAATTTTTCTCAGGATTATCATTATAATTTCCATGTGTTAGTAAACATGTGGATTCCGTAATTGTGTAGATATATCATTTTATTTATAATGATCAGATTACCTGATGGATTTTTGTTTTTTGTTTTTAGAATGCATTACGGCAGCAAAGATTTGTACGAGAGGTTACAATACAATACAACCTGTGCAATGAGCCATGGTATACTTCAAATCTTCTTTTGGATTTTTATTTATTTATTTATTTATTATTATTATTATTATTATTATTTTTGTGTTGCTCTTTTGTTTTAGAAGCACTCAAGCACCTTACCAATTTTTAGTAGAGTATTTTTTCCTCTAAAGTTTAAGTGCCCATGTGTGCACGCGCACGTGCATATCTCAAAGCTGAGTTGGTAGCCCTCCTGTTTAGTTTTCCCTTCTATGGCACCACTGTGCCAAAGGAATAATAGGATAATTGAAAGTGCATGGTGTCATGATTTTCAACTTATATGATAGGCCTCCATTATTTTGATAATATAGGTTAATTTAGCATATTGCTTTGTTCCATAATGTATTGACAAGATATACATGTGTTTTATATTTTGTAATACTTGTCTATAGAACGGATCATGGATAATAATTATTCCTTGTCTTTAGCTTGAATTGTATACCAAGTAAAGTATTACCCTGCACTAGAGAGAACCACGCTCTAGGTGACATTGGTCTATATGGTTCATTTATTAGATTCAATGACTATCAAATTTCAAAATGTTTAAATCTTTAGTTATAAACTTAATATGGACATTGATACAAGCCTCACTATATAACATGGTTGCAATGCATTCAACATGGCAACTTGGAAAGAAAATAAATTGTAACAAAGGTGTTAATGCCCAAAATCATATCTCGGTGCGTGAATGTCGGCGTGGATGAGAATCATATGCTATATATATACATATACATATACAACCCCAATGGGTAGCTCAGTTGGCAAGCAACCTTGCCTCAAGAAGCGGAGGTCCTGAATTTTCTTGCAAAAACCCCTTGGGGCCACCACTACAAGGTTTCGTGGTTCTTGTGGGCCTTGGACTTACTTGGTCCATATGGGTTGTGGGGTCTCATATAGGGCCAAGGTTTGCCCAAAGGGCTTCCTCGTTATCAATATATATATATATATATATATATATATAGAGAGAGAGAGAGAGAGAGAGAGAGAGAGAGAGTAAATAAAATTGAAACCATAAAAGACATGTTGTTGTGACAAAACATAAAATGTATAAGGGTTACAATTGTAGATACGTATCATTATATATTAAAAAATTTTAGATCTTAAAAGCACATTATATGTTCGTAAGATACATACAGGGAATTAATATAATATTTTTTTTGCTGTTGCTGATAAGAAAAGAAAGATACATACAAAGAAAAAGTTGAAGCTTGAACGTAACAAATAAACAACATAATCACAGGCATTGATACAAGCTTTTTTTTCCCCATTAAAGAGAAATGATGTAGGTTAGCACTTAGCACCCATCATCCTCCTAATCATGTGCTTAGGCATTGATACGGCATAGGCTATTGATATTTATGTCCTTAAATCAATTTATAGTTTTTACCAAGGCTTGCCCCGGTTTTTGAGTCATTGTTCATTTGTGGTGGGTAATGGTGAAAGAATTAGTTTTTGGGAAGACGTTTGGAAGGGGGACATTCCTTTATCAGATCGTTTCCCTCGGTTGTACTCTCTTTCTCGCGCTCACAATTCATCCATATTGGATTTGGTTGTCTCTCCCTCTTTTCCTTTGGGTTGGGATTTTAGGTTCTTTAGGAATCTTAATGATAGAGAAATTTGTGAGTTTTCATCTTTGCTTTCCTTGCTTGAGGGTGTGGTTCTTAGGCCTTCTACTTTGGATAGGAGAAGGTGGTTGCTTCACTCTTCTGGCATTTTCTCTTGTCATTCTTTCATGGAATCTCTCATTCTTGGCTCTGATGTGAACTCTTTCCCTCCTTTCAAGATGATTTGGAAGTCAAAAGTGCCTCTAAAAGTTCAGATTTTTGTGTGGACTGTTGCTCATAAGAAAATCAATACCAACGATTTGTATCAGATAAGGAGACCAAACCATTGTTTGTTACCTCAGTGGTGTGCCATGTGTAGGGGGGGTGCGGAGAGTCTTGATCATCTGTTTCTTCATTGTGAGGTAGCTACTGTGTTATGGCGAAGATTATTCCAGAGGGTGGATGTTTGTTGGGTGTGTCCTGCTTTGTGCTCTGATTTGTTGGTCATTGACTTTGCTGGTTTAGGGAGAGGTCCGAAAGGTGTGGTGCTGTGGAGGTGCACAATTCTTGCTATTTTCTGGGTTCTATGGCTTGAAAGAAATGAGAGGATTTTTGAGGATAGGATGGAGGAAGTTGGTGGTTTATGGGAAAGGGTTGTTTTTTTGGCTTCTTTTTGGGCTTCTGTGGCCAGGGAGTTTTCTGGTGTTCCATTGTTTCTTATTATCTCTGATTGGAGGGCTGTATGTGGCCTTTAGTGTAATTTTTCCTTTCTTGCTCTTCATTTTTATTTTATTTCTCTCTTAATAGGACCTCTCGTCGTATTTGTAATTTATTTCTCTCTTCTTTTTAATAAATTTTTCTGTTGCCTATCAAAAAAGTCAATTTATAGTTTTTACAAAAGTTACCATGTTCTTTTTAGGATGAGACTATTTCCACACCCCTCCATGAGTAAAAGTAAGGAAAAATGTGTGAATGAGGCATGAGGGGTGTAGATTTAGCAAGAAAGGGTGTAGAAATAGCCCCACCCTCTTTTTATCCTTATTTGGTTTAGCTTTCATTACTAAAAATACAAAATAGTTTTGTTCCTAAAAAATTTAAGACTATGGATTGATATGATCAATAGACTCTCTCTCCCTCTCTCTAGTTTTGTTTTGTCCAATTCATATTGCTTTTTTTTTTTAAAATGTAAAATAAGATGTTATGTATATATATATATATGTGTGTGTGTGTGTGTGTTTTAAAAGGCATGAGGCGGGGGGGTGTAAGCACCAACACATGGGGTGTAAGTTTTTTGAGTATTTCATTTTTATATATAAAAATTTTATATTTATACATATTATACAAATTATATATGTAAATATAAAAATTATATTCTATATAAAAAAATTTAAAACATATAATTAATAAGGGGGGAAAAAAAAAAAAAAAAGATCAAAAGAAGGTGGTCCATGAACGAAAAACACAGACACGAAAGAAAAAAAGAAAGAAAAGAAAGATCAAAACATCATGTGTTGCCTGAAGAGGCATAACACATCTCAACTACCCAAAAAAAAGAGGATAAAAGGTTTCAGATCATAATTTGCTTTAGAGAAGAGAAGGAAGAGAACTAAAAGGGCTTGGGAGAAAAATGAGAAGACTCTCAGTCGTCAGCCCTCAACTTGCCGATCATCCTTCATCCCTATTGCGCGTCATCTCTTCAACCAGAAACACCAGCACAACATCGTCACCATCAGCTACGACAATCGTGGATGGCTATGACGACTGTGGTTGGCCTTCATCACGTCGATTGTCGTCGGAAGGGTCACCGGAAGAGTTGACAATCATGTACGTCTTCTCTTCTCCTCCTCTGTTTTCTTTCTTCTTTCTCTCCGCCGGAGGAGTTGTCAGGCACATACGCTGGAACTTCCAGCGTTGCCGTCGTCTCTTCTCTTCTCTCTTTGTCTCATCTCTTCCCTTCTCTCTCTATTGTCAGAATTAGGGCTAAGAAATACCCATCCAAAAGAATGAAAAAAGGAAACTTAAATGAAACGGCTTCGTTTTGTTTAGCTCAAGGGGTGTTTTGGCTACGGTCTTTATTTACCTTTTTGCACTCCCCCCTCAAAACTACTAATTCACAAACACTACTGGAATGGCACGGCACGACAGCAATACCACGACAGATATACTTACCGACAAGAGAAAGCAAGCCCTCGATTCCAAGCCTACCCAAGAGTGACTCTCCTTATCACTTAAAGGCCAAAAGAAAGTTCTAGGAACAACAATGCTGCCCCCACCTGCTAACAGCACCATACACATGTGGCTGATGTACGTACATATGTGGCCCTTGCATCAATCTTACCTCCGCTGACTGCCCGTGTGCGGGTCAACTCACAAGAAATGCAGCTAGCTTGCCAACTAACTGTTCATGTTTGAGCTTGTTGGCTTGCTCCCTCGTTCGTGACATGGTGGTAGCTTGAGTTCCTATTCTAGTAGCTAATTTTGAGTTCCTCTCCTAGCAGGGAAGCCTTATTCAATCAACTACAATAAGGACAGGCCTGCACCTAGGAAATACAAAACGCCGATAATGAAAAAAGGAAACTTAAATGAAACGGCTTCATTTTGTTTAGCTCAAGGGGCGTACACCCAAACCAAAAAACGAAAAAATACGCATATTTTATGCCCTGGGCGTACGTATCGAGTCTATCGACTATGTGGCATACGCCCAATTGGTATAACACCTAAAATTTAATGCCCAGAGACGTTCCACCCTCAAAAACGCCTAGAAACGCACCCGGGACGTGTTTTTTAAAACATTGATATATATATATATATATATATATATATATATATATATATATATATATATATATATATATATATATATATACACTATATATAACTGCATTTGTTTTTAGTCTTTGCTTTGAAATAAATCTTGTTAGTAGGTTTTAATGTATAACGACAGGTTACAGTTGTAGGCATACTAATTTTGACTAGCCATTACACGTTAATTTTGGTCTCGGGACCATTGGTGCGCCATAGCTCAATGCCTTTCAAATTACATTATCCTGATCTTCTGCTCAGATAGCTGAAGTTAACCGGCTACAAATTTATTGGCAATGGTCTCTTGTATGTTTGCTTGATTGTTGTTATTCCTGGATATTGCAGATTGGTGGCTTATAAATTGGAAATCCCCTTTGGACTATTGTTTATTTTTTTTCCCATGAATGCTGATGCACTCATCAATTTCTATGCTTGTATGTTTGTTCAGGATTAAGTACAGTATAAGCATTGTCGCTGACAAGGGTCTGAAAAAGCCTCTTTATACATCTGCGCGTTTGAAGAAGGGAGAAGTTCTGTACTTAGAAACACATTCACGAAGGTACTTTAATGTCAGGGCAGCTACCCAAAAAACTTCTAATTGCACGTATCTGGGGTTTTGAAGTATTTTAAAAATAAATAAATAAATAAATTTAAATGACATATTTTGATTTGCTGCTAGCTTTTAAATGCTTACCATGTTATGGTTGAAGCATGAAGGGAACATCCCATCCAAAGGTCAATATCCAAAATCGATTTGTAATGTGCATCTATTGGAATAATACAATTTGAAAAATGAACGTCAAATTTCAAGAAATGAATCCTGTTTCTTTTGATTTTGCATTCTCTCTTTCTTTAGTTCACACAAATGACATGCTTATTTTTATTCACCTTCTTCCTTCCATTGCTGTGACTGCGTGACAGTGGCCATCTTCATCCAAAAAACAAAAGGGGGCATACCGCATACCTTGTATGGGATGCCAAAGGCAGAGGTTAACTAGTAATGATTGTTTATTTCCTCTCCTCCCCACTTCCCACTCCCTTCTCTGGTTCTTATACTCTAATGCCCCAACTATGACTGGAATAAGTTATTTCTTGTCATTATTTTCTATGACATTTTTTTGAATGTGTATATATATTATATATATTTTTTCATATGGAGTTCCTTTAGCCAACTTCTATGCCTTGTTGTGATTTTTAATCTTTTGGGTTGATATCTAAAGGTATGAGCTCTGTTTTACCGGAGAGAAGATGGTCAAGGCTACAACAGCATCTCAGGTGCATGAAGCAGAGACAGAGAAGACTCAAAATCACCATTTACATTCCACAAATGGTGAAAGAAACCTGGCAGACTCTGATAACATTGTGATTGATGCATTTCGGTGGTCTCGTTGTAAGAAGCCCCTTCCGCAGAAAGTCATGCGTTCATTTGGAATCCCTCTGCCCCTTGAACATGTGGAGGTACTTCATCTCAATCTATTCATGTGAACATCTCAACCTATTCATTCTGAGAACTTCCCTGGAAATGTTTCTTTTCTTTAGAAAATTCCCCTTTATTTTCAAAAACTCTTTTTATTTTATTATTTTTTTGTTTGCACTTGAATGTTTGCATCTCAATCTGTTCATGTGAACATCTCAGCAATTGAATGTGCATGCTCCTTGGCCTGACTATATCTGGTGTCATGGAGGGCTAAGCCATTTCGGAGGTTGCCAAATTTTAGGACATGGCTGTGAGATTGACATATATTTACTATTTAAATAATAAAAAAAAAAAACATTTTAAGCCATGCATGTTCAATTGACCAGGATATAGGGAGAAACTTACAAAAAATCAGTTCAATTCTCTTCTTTCTTTTTTAAATGTGAAATGAACTGAGTTTAAAATAATGAGAGTTGTGGAATGGATTTTAAACCCATTCTTATGGAGAATGTTGAAATAATGGATCTATTTTGATATTAGATTGAATTATGCACATTTTTCTTTTGTTGTTTCTTAAAAGAAATTTTTTTTGTCTTAATAGCTATTATAGTTTTTTATATTATATTTTATGCAATATATGACTATTTTATTTATTTATTTATTTATTTTAATGGGAAACAGAGAATTGTATTAAAAGAATAGAGAAGTACAATCCGATGAGGAATCCAAACAATATATATGTATATATATCCATGACATAAATCTTTTTTTATCTCCATTTTACTTTATGCAAAATATTCTAATAAATTATTTTTCTATTTTGTATGGAGTCACGAGTATAAGGCATTGCAATTTATTAATCATAGCAGTTTGCGTTTTTAGGAGTTGTGTTTTATTTATATTTATATTTATTTATTTATTTATTTATTTCTGTAATAAATTCTGGGTCATAGTAGGGTATTATGTTGGTTAGGGTTAGTTTTAGAAGGTTTCCAGTTTCCACATGTTTTCAAGGTTTTGTAAATTTTATGAATAGTTTAGGATTTACTTTGAAGTCTTTTATTTCAATTTCCTGTCTGGAATCCTAGTTTGAAGTCTTTCATGTCGATTTCCTCTTAACCTTAAATTTCCACATCTAGTTCCCTAGAATTTATGACATTTCTGCACCAGCCTCATCTCAACACTGATTGCCTTGGTCCTGTCTGGTCCATTCCAGTTGAGGTTTTGGGTTTTTTTCCCTTCGTGGATGAATTTGAAATATGATGGGGGTAGTTGAAGCCATTTCAATGCAAAATGCCACTCATCTCTCAGAGTTCAGTAGGACTGAAACTACTTGTCTTTTCGCAACACTGGGTGGGGATGAAACTTTTTACGTGGAAGAGGTTATGTGAAGCCATGTGTGAGCTTTTGTATTCTCTTACTTTTTGTTGTCAATCATAAATGAATTAATTGAAGAACTAATGGTGGATCTGCTTAGTGCAAAACTTTACCATTATGGTTGATTATTCATCTTTCATCATGATAACCTTGTTTTTCTGCTTGAGCAGGTATTGGAGGAGAACCTTGATTGGGAGGATGTGCAGTGGTCGCAGACTGGCGTTTGGATAGCTGGAAAAGAATATGCACTTGCTAGGGTGCATTTCCTATCCCTGAATTAGCGAAGCCTTTGTGTTTGTCTCCGCAGATATGTTGAATTCTGATCCATTGTGTGTACAAATGATTAGATTGATTTAATGTATGGGATAGGGCTTTGTGATGTTAAATAATTGAAATATTAAATTATAAAGTTAGTGAATTATGCCTTTATGGATTGAGCTCGTTTGTTTTATTGGTTATTATTAATATTGTTATGTTTTAATGATGCTGGTAGAGCTGTGATGAGAGAAGGGAAACCAGATTGATTTAAAGGTCATTCATCCTTTCAGGCTAGCCGATCCCTGTGGCCGTGTTTAAAAAAACTGGAATATGCGGCACTTAGTTCATAATATCATTGGAAAAAAGAAAAATGCTTTAAGAGATCTTCATTACAACATTCAACATTGTTCAGATTCCCAATCTCAGGTTCTATGGCTGGTGTGGATCCTCATCATTGTTAAGGCTAAAGGTCTTTGTCTAGCAGCCAAGGTTCACCACAAACTTTATGTTAAATTAAAAGAGTTCATACACCCTAAACCACCCAGTTCAACAGGGTTTGATGCTAGGGGCTGTTTGTCCCGTGTTTTCCCCGTCAACCAAAAATAAAAGGGTTCATGCCCAACTTGTTGCCTCTCTGTTTTATGATTTATTTAGTCTGGTTGTCTACAAATATTCATGTCAAACTCTTATGAAAGTGTTGGGGGTAAAACATGGCTTTTATGATTTTTATTTTTATGTTTATTTTTATTTTTCAGACTTTTACGATTATAAAAAATGAATAATGATATAAATTCCACGTAGCTATGCAAAGGGCCATGGCAAAGATTCTAAGGTCCTAAGTTGCCGCAATGCTGGTTTCCCTCTTACGACTAGGTTTTGGAAACCTTCTCCACCTAAAGTTTGACCATTTTATAGTATGAAACAACCTCCATGGACGTCGTTTGAGATGATGGGATTATCCCTTAGTCTGAAATGATGGGATCATCCCTAGCCCAAGCTGTGGCCTGGTATGGCTACGGCAGAGCTCGAAACCTCCATTAATGAAGGTCTTGTTCCTCATACCGCAACAATTTTTGAAGGATTGAGAACTCTTCAAACCCGATTTTGAGGCACCAAACCACCACTACCGTGGTCCAAAATCCCAATGATTTGCATCTCCAAAAGGCCATGAGCAGTCGTGGTGTGCTGGTTGGACAGTTTGAAGAAAAATAAATATGAAATTCCAGTTAAGTTAAACTTAAATTAAACTTTACTTACTTTTAGAACATAACTTGAAATTTTAATTTTTACAAAATTTTTTATTCATCATAAATCTTATTTTGATAAACTTTAAATTCGAAAAAGATACGGATATGAAATATGTAATGGGCAATTTGGTCATATAAGACTTTAAGAGAGAGTTTTGACGGCTCAGTTTAAAATGAATGTCTTAGTTTATGACATATCATTATTTTTTACAGTTTTCTCTTGTTATAGTTGTTCTATAAAGCAATACTAATAAAAAACTAATGACAAACTTCAAATTTTATTTTATTTATCATTTTTTTTCCCCAAATACAACTATAGGAGCAAGATTTTTGAACTTTACATGACTAGAATTGTAGACTGCACACTATACTTCAAAGAATTGTCATATACTCTTTGCATTCCTAACTGATCGTCCGTTTGAAAAGACATGGTTTTTTAAGAAATTTTATTAAATAATTTTATATCACCTTATATGTCCTAATATTCTAATTTTACACTCAAATGTACAAAACATTAAAAAATAAGAGATTATGAATATTTTAAGAATTAAAATAAAAAAAAAATTTGATTTTTTGAATGTCACAATACTTTTGGAACATTCCACAAAAAAGAAAGGATAGATACAGAGGAAGTATACTAGAGCCTACATGTGTAAACGTGTCATAATTTTGGTTCTGTCCAAGCATCTGATATCTCTTCTTTCACATATTTTCTGAAGAGGTATCTGCCAAACTTGAGCATTCCACAATGCCTTCATGAGTACTTCACATGAAGTTTCCTGGGAAAAGGCTTTTCTTGGAAAACTCATCACCGTTACCCCTCATAGAATCATGCAAATCCATCAAACAGGCACTCCAAGTTCATTCTCAAATCATTGTCAATGGCCTACACCGCCACATCTTCTCTATGAGCAGGCTCATCTCTTTTTTTGCCCTCTCAGGTTCTAAAGACGGCCTCAATCATTCTAGACTTCTCTTCTCGCAAATTGATTTTCCAAATTTATTCATCTGGAACACCATGATCAGAGGCTACTCTCGCAGTGACTCCCCTCAAGAAGCACTTGTCCTTTACATGTCCATGATTGCGGAAGGAGTCGAATCACCTAATAACTTCACCTTCCCATTCTTACTAAATTCTTGTGCGAGGCTGTCGAGTCTTGAACCCGGCCACGAGATTCATTGTCACATAATTAAAAATGGGTATCAATCAGATCTCTTCATTAGGAACTCCCTCATTCATTTGTATTCTGTTTTTGGAGATTTAAGCCACGCCCGTGTTGTATTTGCTGGAAGTTTTGTTAGAGATCTTGTTTCGTATAACACCATGATAAGTGGGTATGCACAAGACCTACCTCGCGCTGCTTTGTGCCTCTTTAGAGAAATGCTTGACATGGATATCCAGCCTGATGAATTTACTTTTGTTGCCTTGTTCTCTGCCTGTTCAGTGCTGACTGATCCTAAGATCGGGAAGCAAATTCATAATCTGCTTTATAAGAACTTGAGTTCCATTGATTCTAATATTTTGCTAAAGAGTGCTATCATTGATATGTATGCAAAGTGTGGGTTGATGAAGATGGCTGAGCAAGTTTTTAGTGCAATTAGAAATAGTAAAAGCACTGCAGCTTGGAGTTCTATGGTATTGGGATATGCTCGATGCGGAGAAATTGAGATCGCCAGGCATCTGTTTAATAAGATGGCTGAAAGGGATGTAGTTAGTTGGACAGCCATGATTAGTGGTTACTCTCAAACGGGGCAGTACAGTGAAGCATTGGAACTTTTTGTAGAGATGGAAGACCAAGGCATAAAACCGGATGAAGTCACCATGGTTGCTGTTCTTTCAGCCTGTGCTCGGCTTGGTGCACTTGAGTTTGGCAAAAGGCTTCATCATCAATATATAGAAAATGGGTCATTTGATCAAAATATCATTCTTACTACAGCTATCATAAATATGTATGCGAAATGCGGTAGCATTGATGCTGCTCTCAAAATTTTCCATGGAATTCAGGAGAATCGAAAGACCAGTTTCCTATTCAATTCCATAATATCTGGTCTTGCTCAGCACGGGCTTGGTGAGACTGCCATAAGATTTTTCAGAGAAATGGTATCAGCAGGAGTGAAACTTGATGAGGGTTCATTTGTGGCAGTTTTATGTGCTTGCAGCCATAGTGGTCTAGTTGAAGAGGGTAAGAAGCTGTTTGAATCCATGTTTGATATTTATGGTATTAGACCACAGATGGAACATTATGGTTGTATGGTTGATCTTCTTGGACGAGATGGGCGCTTAGAGGATGCCTATGATTTAATTCAGAAAATGCCTTTTGAGGCTAACTCTGTAATTTGGAGAGCTCTATTGGGTGCTTGCAGAATCCATGGAAATGTCAAAATGGGGGAGATTGCTAGCCAAAAACTTCTTGAAGTGGAGCCTGATCATGGAGCCCATTACGTTTTGCTATCTAATATGCTTGCTAATTCAGACCAGTGGGATGAAGCTAGAAGAGTGAGGAAACTGATGGAAGACAGGCACATCCAAAAACCGCCTGGCTGGAGTTATATAGAATTGAATGGAACCATACACCAGTTTTTGGCAAGCAACAAATCACACCCACAAGCGAAAGAGATTGAGTTGATGCACAAGGAAATGGCTGCGCGACTTAAATCAGCTGGGTATGTTCCTAATACAGCACAAGTAGTGTTTGATATAGATGAGGAAGAGAAGGGTACAGTTGTCTCCTATCACAGTGAGAGATTGGCTTTGGCATTTGGGTTGGTGAATTGCAGTCCCAAAGATGTCATAAGAATAGTGAAAAATCTTCGTATATGTGGAGACTGTCACTCAGCTTTCAAGCTACTGTCTGAGATTTATGAAAGGGAGATAGTAGTGAGGGATACCATCAGGTTCCACCATTTTAAGACTGGATCTTGCTCTTGTATGGATTTTTGGTGATTAATGGCAGATGTAAATTTTGTAACCATGTGATCAAAGAGCAAGTAGATCATTTAACTTTTACTGTTACATAAGGAAGTTTTCATCAGGCTAATGTGGAAATATCAGTTGGTTAATAACTTAATAAGCGTATTTGGCCTTGTAGCCTAGTGACATTTCTTTCTCCTTTGGAGTGCAAGTTTCGGATTTGAGTCTCAAGCCTTGTGGTTGGTATAGATTAAAAAGAAAATCTTGTTCGTTATCCAGAGCTCTCATTGATGGCACGAGATATCTTAGATTGGAAAGAAAATCTTGTTTGTTATCCAGGCTCTCCTTGATTGAATGAGATATCTGAAGTATTCCTATAACCACGGTTGCCGACTCTAGCGTTCGGCATTGGAGATCGATCATTGTCAAGTACCGAAACTCCATTGTACAAAAGAATGTCGAGGCTCTATTATGCATTATGCACACATGACTGGTTATTTGGAGTAAGAGGTAATTTTCAAGCTTGGCTGGTTATTAATTTAACTTAGTTTTGCATTTACACAGCATAATAAGTTGTCATTTGTAATTGTTTTATTAAGGTGAAGAAGATTCATCAGATGATGAACAACTTGTGGAAGAATTTTAAAACATAGATGACTCTGAGCCTCAAAGACATTTCTCTGCACTATCGAGACAGCATTAAGGTAATCTATATTTATTTGTATTTGAGTTCTTGACTTCTTGTGTAAGTGGAAGTCATAGTGAGTGAGATTATGACAGAACTGACTTAAAAAGGTTTCATAATGAACAAAGGCAAATTGCATTGGTTCTTCCTATTGCCAGTGTAGATGAAGGTTGTCTTTTTGTAGATGTCCGAACTGGTATTGGACAAAACTGGTATTGGCATTCTATGTATATGGAGATGCATTTTTGAAGTGGTGATTCTCTCAGTACTATTGGATGCTGGAATGAAAAATTAATGTAAAGATTTTACACCCTTTTTTTTTTTTGCTGAATTTTTTCTAATTTTGTGGGTCTTACCCATTTTTTTGTCCAAATTTTATTTACCAAATAGGGACAATTATAGAGTAGTAAAATAGGCAAATTACCAAAAGCACTTTAGTTATTGGCAGTGTTCTAACATATATGAACTTTTGATGACCCCACCTCTATTCATATTTCATCTGATCAATTTTGCACTGAATATCCTTTCTTGCCCATTTTCTTTCTGGCAACTGTGATGTTTTGTTTGGGAATCTCATAAACCAACCTACATGTTACTCATCTGGTGCATTCATGAGCTCTTTCCACATACCATTGTGGTGAGATCTGTGTTTGGAGCATTTAAGTTCTTTCACGTCTCTTTTCTTAGCCAAATATCTCACAACTCATAAGTGGGGCACACACATGCCAAATTGCCAACTTTATTTGCCTATACCAATGTTTAGCTTTAACTGTGTATTCTCTTCGTAGCTGATTTGGAAATTATTGTAGTTTTTCTAATTGGTTTACCCTTCTTACTTAAATTATTCTCAATATAAATTGAACTGAAGTTACTGAACATATTTTGATGGACAATTCATGCATTAGAAGGGGCATCCAAATCCTCTACCTTTGTTTATCATGTTGGTCTATGTAATTTCATTTTTGAAGTTCTCATTCCATTGTATATATGTGTATGCAACACAAGTTTTCATAAATAAATAAATAAAAACACTAGTGGCCAGCAAAGATCCCATTGGCTATTCATATAGTGACATACTAGATCAATCCCACTCTTGATTACCCTTTTTAACTCGACCTTTATCCGTTCTTTTTTGACTTACCGCTGTTGTGAAAGAGCATGATGGAGAGTGGTGGCATAAATGTCCAAGTTTGGATCCTTAGTACTCGGGTGTGCTTGGGTTTTTAAGATTGTGACACATTAGCATAGAGGAGCATCCAACGACTCTAAGACAACCTTAAAGACCCAAGCACACTTAAGTACAAGCAGAGGATCCAAGCTCTAAATTTCCCTTTGTTTGTGTGTATGGATCATATTTATTTCTTTGATCGACTTAACTTGATGGCTTATCAATTAGAATGATAAATAATAATTATATTTCATTGATTCATAGGTTGAAGGACATTTGATTTTGAGAAGTCAAGCTGTTGAGCAGAAGGCTGGGCGCTTTTTGGAGAGGAAGAGGACGTCAACCTTCTACATTACAGAGATAATGGATGCCATTTCCTCTTTGCCAATATTGATGTAGAAGTGGAAATTTTTTGGATTGGTGGTGTAGCCTTCCGTTGTGATATTGCAACATTTTAGTTTTTTAACACTTGAGAAACGGACGACTCTTTGGAGAACATCTTGCTATGAACCATTCTTCCTTTAATGAATGCTAGCACCACATCCTCTGCAAGGGCATATAAATGCCAGGAAAATGTCATGTAGGACCCCACATAATCTGGACCTGAATGCTTCCTTAGAGGAAAATTATTTCACAGGTGGTTAAAAAGCATGAACCGCCGATGACTTAGAAAAATGTTCCTATAGGGTTATACGAGCATCTTCTAAAGAGTCGGCAAATTTGAGGGTAGCAAATTATACTTTGCTACCTTAGGTGGTATTTTGTTCTCTTTTTTAAGAATGGGTGTAACAAATTTGATTATCTTAATATTTCTTTCATTTATCTTTAAGATGGTGCACTTAAATTATTATAGATACCACTCACACCGAATCACATCTCTAGAAAAATTCTCAATACTGTCTGGAAGCCTCTCCCGTCCTTTGGGTCACCCACCCTCCAATTAATTTCAACCACATTTTCTCTCTTTCTTTCCCCCCACCCCCCCCCCCCCCCCCCCCCTTTTTTTTTTTTTTTTGGTGGTTAAAACTCTCTTCTTTTCCTTCTTTCTTTTCCTATCCTTCCCACCACCAGAGAACCAGACGAGCTTCTTCGCTGCATCTCCAAGACACGATCTTGGAGATCGATCCACCATTTTTTTCGGTGGCCAATGGTGGAGATTCTTTCATGTCTTCCTATCTCTTTTCTTTTACTCCCTCCGTCCTACAAAGATAGACCATATTTGAAAAAATATAGAGTTTAAGAAAAGACTGTAATTACATTGACTTATCATTTATTAAGCTCCATTTTTCCAAAAATACCCTCTCTTCTTATTCTTCTTCTTCCTCCTTTTTTTTTTTTTTTTTGGTATTAGGTTTTGTGCTGAAAGTAATTATTGAAATAACAAAATAGTGTTAGAAACTTTAAAAATTTATGATTTGACTTTTCAAAGTGACCAAACATTTTGATACAAAAAAAGTAACAAAAATGACCTATGTTTGTAGGACGGAGGGAGTAATCAATCTCGCTTCAATGTCTTTGACAAGCTCCTCCGCCAACAACTTGAAGAAATCCCACCCGAATATGATGTTACTGTGCATCTTGGCTGGTGAAACTCATGTTTGTTGGAGGCTGAATGGGGCAGATCAGATGTGGGCTCTCCAAGTACAACCCCCCAATTTTTTATTCACAAAAAAAATTGTTACCTCCTTTCTCTCACTACAGATTTGAACCAATCTGTTTAACATTGTTACCTCCTTTCCTCTATTGGGATGCTCTAAAAAAGGAGTAGAGAACCAATCTGTTTAACATTGTAATGGTTAAGTTCAAGCAAAGAGAAACAACCCTACATGGACACAACAGAGATTTGAATCAAAAATTGCCCACAAAGAGGACCAAATTCTGCAAGCACTTCGTTGCTTAGAGTGGACTACCTATTTTACAACACACTATACTAATCCACATATCAGCACCAAAACATCTTTATCCATCCGCCAATAATGAAACTAAACTGAGAACTACGAAGACAGCAAAGTGAACAGCACATAAGACATGATAATAATACCGATACCTGCCAGTACCTTATATGTAGAACCACCTGACAAGTAAATGACACATAACAGAACTGGACACCATGCAAAACTCTGCCATTACTTTGGGTGAACTCCATATGCAAAACTCTGCCATTACTCTGGGTGAACTCCATATGCAAAACTTCACTTACCCTGTTGCCAAGAGTGCATCAAAATATAACATTATTGTCTACTTTCTCCAGAACAAAAGAGAATAATCGTTTCTTCATTGTAAAAACCAGTAACCAGAAAATGAAAGTTATATCGTATGTAGGTAGTACTCATAAGAGTAAAAAATAAAAAAATACATCCACAAACAAAACACATCTCTGAATCTTTCCACAGTAATACATCATTTTGGAGGATGTCAAACTGCATCAAGCTATGAGAAGTGCCACATTTGCCACTCATGTCGAAACCAGCAACCAACAGTAATTTTTTCAGACTTATGTATCAACAGCTTTCTGTTGGTTCCCTGCAAAGTCAAAGCAACTATTTTTTAAGCAACTATTTTTTCCCTCTTTCTTTTGTTTTTCCCCAATCAAATCCTAGTGCTGAACACTGTCAAGATGCAGTCAAAGCCTGTTTGCACCCTCTGGGGCCAGCATCAAGGCCTAATCAGCACAATGATGGCAAGAGTGATGCATAGCTCCTTTCAAACAACGCCTGTGTACACTTTTAAGGTTCTGTGCTGTTTACCTCATAATAGCTAGTGTTGATAGGATCTACTAGTGAATAGAATTAAAATCATCTAGAAAATATTATAAGTAACTTATGGGCATTAAAAGGGAGAAGATAGAGGAACAATACTAACAAAAACACAACATAAAGGTTTGGGCAAGGAGTCCATGATTATGTCATATCTAGTTTTCAAAAGACATTGAGCCGCCAAGGGAAACCCAATCACCTTTACATCTTGATATTACAGAATCTGCTGCCTTCATATAAAATTGAAGGGGTATTTTCCTCTCACCTACCTAAGTTGATAGAAAAGCATATTCCTTTTGAAAGCTGACTTTGCCCAAGTAGGGAAATTTTAGACCGGCTTGTAGTTGAGGATAAAAGCTAGCACCAGGGGTTGTCATGCAACCCACTCAGTGATAGGTGAAAAAACCTAAAGTTAATCATCCCAACAGAATGCACCTCACTTAAACAACAACCATAAGCAAGTTATGAGCGAAATAGGCAATTTTATAGCATGCCAATCAAAACTAGAGACCCTTCTATTTTTGGAAAATTCCAACATACGAGGTCAACAGTTTCCAAAAAAAAAAAATCTAAAGAATGGAAAACCTCCAGTTACGAAAAGACAAATGAAATTTGACAAAAATCAATGCCTATGAAACTAAACAGGTAAAAATACCACAAATCAGAGCTTCTGCAGATGTGCATTCAAGTAAGCCAGTTACATAAATGATGTACTTCAGTAGCAGCTGACGCCATTCCTTACATTTCTTCAAAGTAAGAATCAACCTCTTTTCTCTTCTATCACTTTCCTGAATTTTAAAACAGTTAACAACACAACAAGGTTGTGAACTTTAATTGTTACAAACAAATGATCAGAAATAGTTAAAAAGTAATCCCTATGTGCCTATCAGAACACAACTTCTAAATACTAATTCAAACATAAAGATTATCACAAATCTTTAAAAGTAACCTCTCCAAGCCTATTAGAGTGCAATTCTTGAATGATAATGATCAAAACATATAACAGAAAAATGATTCTTCAATACACACACACACACACACACACACACACATATATATATAATTTTTTTTATTTGATAACAAGGGAACCATCCCATAACAATGCCCTTTGGACCCACCCATGGAACCTAAACACACACACACACACACACACACACATATATATATATAATTTTTTTTATTTGATAACAAGGGAACCATCCCATAACAATGCCCTTTGGACCCACCCATGGAACCTAAACACCTGGGGAGACTAGTGTAGCAACCCATCGCCACGGCCCCCCACTTAAATCTTGGGTTGTCCTAGAGGGGAATCAAACACGTGACTATGTGCCTAACCACATAGATTATCATAACACTTTAAAAGTTATATATACAAGCCTATTAGAGTGCAACTCTTAAATGATCATCATCAAAACATACAACAGAAAATTAATTTTTCAAAACACACATGCAAACTCCTAATGCATAGATACATAAATACATACACTAGACACAACAACCATACATATTTCAGCATGTAAAAGTAACAAAATCACAAGAATCCGAAGTAGGCAACTATATGCAAGTCCAAAACAATGGATAAAATGCCAATGGCAAAATAAGTAGTAGTACACAAGGAGAGAGAGAGAGAGAGAGAGAGAGGAACCCAATCTCCTTCATTATGGAGTTATAAATTTTGTGTCATTAAAAGTGCCCATTTACTTGTGCAGAAAACATGATATTATTGTGATATTTCAAGAGCCATCTACTGGATCTATTTCTACCTGCATTCTAATGTCATTGATCTTTGTTGATTTCCTGTTACTATGCAAGCTCACACAATATGATATATGCAAGATATGGGCAGGGACAAAATCATCAATGCAAGACCCATTTGATTGGGAGGAAAAAAAAAAAAAAAAAAAAAAAAAAAAAAAAAAAAAAAAAAAAAAAAAACCCAACCAACCAACCAACCAACCATTTACAAACCCCTAACCTAAACCACCACCACCACCACCACCACCACCACAAAGCAAAAGGCAAAAAACAAGAAACAAAACAAAAAAGAAAAGAAAAGAAAATGACAGGAACCAAACAGATTTTCTTTTTGGATAAGTGAACCAAACAGAATTTCTTTTATCCTGTAGATATTCTTCATTGATACATGCAAATTGCCATATCGAATGGACTCTCCCATTTAACATAGAAACAACCAGCACCCGAAAATTGAGTCTCCCCGATATGAAATTTATGCAGCATCTCTACCAACTCCATGATTGCTAAAACAACCAATCACCACTCATCCCAATTGTTTATGAAGTCATTCCACATGGTTGCTGCAATTGACTCTCGTAATGAGGAAGCAAGTTGTTCTTGTATTGAGGAAGCCAAATGCATATCAGGTTGATCATCTAGATCAGGCAATTCTTCCACTGTCCTCCCTTCAACACTAGTGAACAACCAATCATCTCTTTCTTCACGCCGGATGTGATTATGTAAAACACAGGCAGCTATAACTATATCCCTTTGAATATGAAATGCATATTGAGGGGCAAGTTTAAGAATAGGAAAACGCGCTTTCAACACATCAAAAGACTTCTGAATGGCATTTCTTAGAGATGAGTGCCGGTGATTAAATAGCTCCTTTGCATTTCTAGGTAATTGATTAGCACCCCTGTATTCATGGAGGTGGCATCGAACTCCTTGAAATGGAGCAATAAATCCTTCCATATTTGAGTAGCCTGTGTCAACGAGGTAGTATTTACCTGTATCATAAAATCCTTCTTGAATAGGTTCAAAACAACAATTAATTGTGTGATAGGTAATATGGTTATACAAAAATAACATTATATATATATAAACGCATACAGAAAAATTCCAGTGCAAGATCCCAGACTGGAAATTTCTCCAGGCTTCTTTATGAAGCCGTTTGATCGAAATCCAAGTCAATTAATGAATTTAAGTGTTTTCGATCCAATGGCTTCAAGAAAAAATCCCGGAGAAATTTCCAGTCCCTGATCCCTGACTGGAAGGAAGTGGGGGATATTCTGATCTGGATACACATATATAGGAAGTGAACTCTGTACACATATATATGGGAATAACCTTCAGGAATGTGAGGGAAATTCTGATCTGGATCATCGAGGACAGCTCTTAATACACGTGAATCTGCAGCGGAGCCTTCCCAACCAGGATAAATGAAAATAAATTGTAGGTCAAATGTGCAAGCTGCCAACACATTTTGCGATAGAACACCTTTTCTATTACGAAATCGAGATTGATCTTTGGCCGGGACATGTGCAGGAATGTGCATGCCATCTATGACTCCAATACAATCCTGAGTGGAAAGAAGTGAAGTGAAGAACACAACATGACTTAATAATAAAATGGATAAAAATAGGTGTTCATATATAAACCTTGAAATATGGGTAAAATCTGTTACTTCTGAGGATTTCGGGGGGAATGTGGAGGGGTGGTGGTTGTAAGAATTCACGTGATAATGACTTGATCGCCTTCAATACATTATTAAAATGCCGACTAATGGTTTCGCCTGAGTGCTGAAACCGCTCTTGGATTACCCTGTTACGCTCGTTGTGGCCAACAATGTTCAAGAAAATCGCCAGCTGCTCTTCTATCATAACACCAGCTGTATCACGTAACATGCCTCTCTGTCGAAGAGTGTCACATAACTTGTGAAAAACATGTTTATCCATCCGAAACATTTCCCGACACCCATCATCATGACCATTCAGTACTTCAGTCATAAATCCAGATCCCTTAGGTGACAAACTACGAGGAGGCTGCCTCGTTATACTATTGTAATAATAGTAGCCAGCAGCAGCTGCAACTAATTCCATCTCATCCAATTCTAAATCAAAATCTTCCATGCCAGCAAATTTATCTGTAGAAATAGAATTAAAATATAGAATGTATAACACAGCGCAGTTACTTCATGGTATACAAACTCAAACACTCATAAAAGCAATTCAATCACATCTTATAGCCTTCAAGTACAAGCAGAAGTTAACCAACAAATGGAAACTAAAACCATCAACTATCATTTAAGATTATCAAAACAAAAGTGACATGGCCATCAACCATAATGTCAAACTAAGTAGAAGCATGATGGTTCTGCAGAAGTCTACTACAAGCATACACACCATAACGATAAAAAGTTAACACCACCGCACCCTCCTAAGAAGGGAAAAAGAAAAAGAAAGAGACCAAAATCCATTAAGTCCTCAAGACAGTTCAATTGGAGGAAGCACTACACTTGCCCTGCAACCATGTCAATCGTCTCTCACTCTTAAGAGATATGAAAGTTTCTCTTGCATTTGGATTCTCAAACAAATCCAAAGCAAGAAAGTAGACACGTTGATCAACACCTTGCATCTCATCCAGCACTTTTATGCATTTGCTTATAGAAAACCGATCCTCATTCTTCATAATTGCGGATGCTCTCATTTTAGAAGCAGCAGCTATTTCTAGCATAGCATCCACTATAGCATCACCAGTAGCCTTACGACTTCTCTTGCGACGACCTGAACCAGATGGCATAGCAGACTGACGCTTGTTGTTTCCATCTAACATGTTCAAGTCCTCCCCCGAGCCCGAAGAAGCATCATCATCCATGAAAGTCATGGGTGCACTAGGATCAACAGACATGCTTGAAGTCTCAATACATACCAAGAATTGATGAACTTTGGTTCCAACGTCCAACTGTCTTCATTCCAAAATAGCAATAAAGCCCATAATCATTCCAGTTCTCTATCAAAACTTAAATTCCTTATCCAATACAAATTAATGCACACAGAAGGAAAAAAAAAAAAAAAAAACAGAAGAAGAAGAAGAAGAAGAAGAAGAGAGAGAGAAGACCATAAGCCCATAATGACTAGTTCAGTATAAAAACAGCATTCCCCCACATTGCTATGATTTAAAAAATAAATAAGTCTACAAATAAGAAAATAAGAACACAGAAAGAGCAATTCCTCAATAAGAAACACAAGTACTCAAAACAATAATTACATGTTATAGGAATGTCATTATTTTAAATAGTATTTCTTATAATGTTTTTCACATTTGTAACAAATTTACACTGGTTTCTACAAAAATTTCCATCTTTACATAACATTTTATAGTACCCCAACTCTGGAATATAATATCCAGTGTTTTCAACTTCTCTAGGGGTGCAATGGTAAATAAGTTAAAATAATTAATTCTGCAGCAGTTGGTTGAGAACAAAAGAAATACTTAACTCTACAGCAAATACCTGAGAACAAAGAGACTCATTCCAAAATCCTCATAGTTTCCATCCATAACTAATCTACATCCATGACTCTTCTTACCCTTCTTTGTGGGTAACTCCAAAATTTAAAAATTTAAAAATCTGGAATTAAAAGGTAAGGGAAGAGAAGAGCTTTTAAGATTTGCTCATCAGTCTAAGTAACTTTCCAGAGCTCCATGTCCTATGCACGGTGCTTCAAACAAATCTCTTTTGAATATTTGATAATTATTTTCATTAATCATATTAACCCTGTTAAAAATGATTTGCTTGATTAGTATTATAAAATATTAAAAATGTATTCTACAATTGTGGGTGGAAGCTTTTTTTTTTTTTTTTCTTTTTTTTGGGTAGTTCCATTAAAGATTCTACTACTCTGATGGTGGTACGATCAAAATGCATGCATTTCTATTCCTTTAATTCTCGCCTTTGTTAATACAACTTCCTTTCACTTGCTAAGACACTACTATAGTGAAAACCTTAAGGGGTAGCTAGCCCAGTTGGCAAGAGACTACACCTTAGGAAGCGGAGGTCTTGAGTTCAACTCTTGCTAAACCCCTTAGGGCCACCCACATAAGGTTTCATGGTTCTCATGAGCCTTAGACGTACCTAGTTCATATGGGTTGTGGGGTCTTATATGGGCTTGGGGTTTGCTAGAAGGGTTTCCTCATTATCAAAAAAATAGTTAAGAGCCACAAATTTTTTTTCTCTTCATAATTGTACTTTAGTTTGCTGATTCTTTAGTTTCAATTTTGAAATAAAAAATAATTGCATCTCATGAAGAGCAAAATTTGGCAAGACTGAAGAGACATCATCACATTGCAGAGGATATTAGTCATATGGTAAGGGGCACAGTTGGAAAATTTTTAATTTGAAAAATGCTTGCATAGCAGCAAATGGTGATGACTACTCTCAAACTACACATGTCTACACAGCACAACTTGAGTTGGGATTAAGGCCGAGTTGAGTTGAACACGACATAACTTTGAGTATGATATTAGCTTAGCACATGAATCAGCCGTGCTCAACTAGACAACTATGCAACAATATACAACTATTACTAAACATATAAACATTTAAAATTAACAAAATCAATAATTAATTGCATATTGGTCAAACATCAATATCTTGAATTTATAAAAAAAAAAAAATTAAAAATTAAAAAAAAAATTCCAAAGCCCTCTGTTTGGTGGCCAAGAAAACTGAAAAAAAACATAAGGGACAAACCAGACCAAAATATTGAAGTCTCACTTTTTCTGCTGTTTAATTCGAAAAACTCAACCTAACCCAGTAGTTTAGTTGGCTCTTTTCATTTTCTCGGTAACCAAAACAATCCTAGATACAGGACTTCAGCTTTCCTTCTCTTTTCTTCCCTTTTCCACCGATTTCTTACCAACCAAACACAGCGTAAACACATACACAAATGTGTGTATGAGAGAGAAAGAGGATCAGAATTTCTAAACATAACATAATAAAAACTTCCTGTTTGGATGCTAAGAAAATGTGGGAAATGTAAAAAAAATTTAAAATTAAAATTAAAATTTTGAATATTAAATTATGTGCAAACCCCCGCTCAACTGAGAAAAACTTCAAGGGGAAAAAAAAGGTCACTTTCTTTTATTTTCCTCCGTTTCTAGGTAACCAAACGGAAGTTTAATTCAAAACCCCAGCGTATTGAACGTTACAAAAATTAAGCCAAAAAGAAAGAAAAAAATTTCAGAAAGAGAAGGTTAAAAATGAAATATGACTAACAGTGAAAAGCAAACTCACCGTTGATTCTTCTCCAAAACCTTCTTTATGCTTCAGTATTTTTCAGAAGAGAGAATGGAAGGAGAAAGCAAAACAAGTTCTAGGGTTTTGCTGCTTTCGTTTGGGTTTTGAGAATCACTTTTGTAGTTTTATATATATTAATTATTATTATTATGATGTGTTTAATAATTGATTTTGAAAAACTAAAAACAAAGTGACTTCCTCGCGTGCAATGGAGATGGGCATTTCACGGGCCAATAATATCATGGCTTTGGGTAGAAAATGAGTTGGTCAAACTCAGTAGTTGCTCAGTACAGTCAAGTTTCATGGAAAAAGTGTACCACTTTTGTGGATTTGGATTTGGTACCGTTGCTGCATGGTGTAGTAATCATAGAATCGTTGACATGTAGCAAGGAGAAGAAATAAAGGGTTATTAAGCGTTGGGTATTAAATACATCTCTTAAATTTCAACTCTCAATTTCTTTTCCTTATCGCATGTTATCGATCCTACATTTACTTCACTATGCAATAACTGCACCAAATCCAAATCCCATTTTTACTGTACAGTGTAATAAATGTAGGATCGATGACCCATAGACAAGGAGGAGAAATAGAGGGTTGTTAAGCGTTGAGCGTCAAATGCATCTCTCGAATTTCAGCTCTCTATTTCTCCTCCTTGCCATCTGTCATCAATCTTCCGTTATTGCACCATGTAATAACTGTACCAAATCCAAATCCACCTTTGTGCGTACTAAAAAGTAATAAGTTTCATAAAAAATAAAAAATAAGTAATAAGTTACACACACTCAAGAGTAATACTATTAATTCTTAGTTTTTTTATATAAATTTTTGTGAAATGCTAATTACAATTATAATTGTTTGTTGTGATTAATGCATGCCGTACACCCATTGTGGTAGGGTTGTATGTTTGCATGAAACATATCAATTATAATGCAATGGTCTAGCTATCTATGATTAATATTTTTCATAATTTTGATCCATAGTGATGTGGGTGTATTTAGGAATCGATAGTTTTTTCCATTATCATAATAGTAAGTGATTCCATGGAGCTTTTTATTACTTGCCAACAAAAACTTATTAGAAAACACATGTATTAAGTTTATGTTAAACATAGATCAAAATTTTTACCTAATGACACATATGCCTTTTTATTATACCATTTTTTTTTTCCTTTTGGCTCGTAATCAATGGAATGTTGTGGGCCACACGGTTTTATGTGACTACATGAGGTTTTCTCATATAGAGGATGAGGGGAAAAAAAAATGGAAAGACAAAAAAGGAATGCTTCCATGAGGGTGCCTTTATTTCTTTGTTCCGAGCAATTTTATTAAGTACACGTAAAATACTTGCTTAAAGTGCCTTTGTCATCGCAAGTGACTTCGGCCACAAAATCGAAGGGTGTCACTTTTCTAACGACTCCTTGTCCAAATTCTGAACATATTTTATTGTGAATTGTGTTGTGTCCATATCCTGCATGGTCAGTACCGGATTCTCATAATATTCATTTTTAGTTACTTATCAATAGATATATTAATATATCATTGAAATATCGACTTATTTTAGTAAATCAAGAAATTTCAAGAAAACTCGAACTTTTTTACATTGTTTCAAGATTTATCGACAACATTTCAACCTTATATTAATGATATTGGTGTAATATATTATCTGGTTGTTGTGAATTTCAAACTTTTCTGATGTACTTAAATTATCATGCTAATGTGTGCTATAGTACACTGTCCACGACCTTCTAGTAAGTGTTTTTTTACTTGTATTTTGTTTCCTAGTTGTATTAGTATGTTTTAGAAGCTTATATAGTCAGTTACTTGTTAGTTTGAGTTAATTAGAGATTAGTTTAAGTTAGTTTGAGTTAATTAGAGATTAGTTAGAGTTATTTAGAGAGTAGTTACAGGTTTGAATGTCTACAAATAGTCAATTAGAGTTAGTTTAATTCTACTTTTGAAAAATATTTCATTTTGTATGAGTTGTTAAAGAGCTGAAACCTCTTTCTCTCTCTATAATCAAAGTTCCTTTTAAGCTTTCCTCACTTTTTCTCTCATTTTTTCTCACTCTTTAGCATTTTCTAGCTAGAATGGATGGTTTGTTGGAATAAGTTTCATCATTTGGTATCACCAGGATTTCGATCCTGTTAGGATTATGCCCTAGATCCAATCATAGAGATGATTGTTTAGGGATTAGGAACAATCATTTGATTTCATTTATGTATGTCACATTTATTATTGATTTAATAAAAAGGCTTATTCTATTATGTTTATATGCTTTATTTATATTTACATAATATGTCCATGGAGTTAGAGTTGAGAATACGGAATTACAAAGAGTTGTAATTTTGAGACTATAGATATATTTCTGTACTAAACGCTTAAAGCATTCCTAGTTGAAGGTTCACTATGATGGACAATAATGAATCATAAGACTAGCACTTGTTAGGTTGATTATATAGGAGGATAGCTGGTCTCAAGCTATTTGTGTGGAGACACTACAACCAATAGGTGGGTGCCTATTAATAGAATAGGTATACTGAATGTGACCAAAGATATGAGATAAACTGAATAGAGTTTTAACCTGCCTGTCAATTAGTTTCTCATTATTATAGTGATACAAGTAATCCTTAAACCTGAGACACCATAGGTTTCTTATGCATGTAGCTTTCGAAGTTTGATAACACTAAGTGCAAATCCTTATAGGGGTCTGCAAGGGTGTTCATTGGCCCTACTGCTATATGTATGAAGGCATGTGAGTGATCAACAAGGAATCCATCACTCTCAAGAAAAAGAGAGAGAATGTCTCATATAGCATTCATAATATAACTCATTAAATCCATGGCCATAGTAGGATGAATATGAAAAGAGTTTCATGAGTTCATCAATGAGTTGATATCTATGAATGAGTATAAAGTAATTCAACTGGGGACTTAACAGACTTCCATGTACTATTGGTTCAATTGGAGACATTGTGTAGATGGAAGGATGTAATTGTAACCTATAAACTATAACAGAAGGGTTCTTTGTTAGATACTTATTCACCTCATTAAGGACAATACCATGAACCATATGCTAGGTGTTATTCATGGTTAGTAGAAGCCCTAATTGATTATAACACACTTATATCAATTAGGGAATTGGAAGGAGTTCCAATTAAACCCTAAATGGAAAGAGTTCCATTGTGAACACCTCGTGCTATTCCTACTACTTGATGATATGAACCCAATGGGTCACACACTGATCATGCAAGAAAGGCTTTAAAGTCTATGAGAGAAAGGGTATGAGTGCATAAATAATAGTTCTTTGAGGCCTTGTTTATATTTGATGTAAACAATAGGGGTTATTGTGCAATTTAGAGAAATTGCACAAAACCATAAAAGGGTTTCCCCTTAGGGCCGGCCCCCTTAGTGTGGACTATTTAAGTCACACTATGATGTGTGACATCATAATTTTTTGGAAGACACCAAGGGCTGGCCGAAATTTCCAGCACTCTCTCTCTCTCTCTCTTCTCTTCTCCTACTCTAGCAACAACAACGAAAAGAGCATTAGGACTTGAAACTCTAGCTAGGTGTGGATACCGTTGGAGGCAGCACACTTGGGCTGCTCATTCACTGCTGTTCAGAATCGAAGCTTGGAGCAAAAAGGAGAAGACCATTAAAACTGTAAGTATTCTAACCCTCTTCGTAGTTAGGGTTTGATTTTGTATTATGCATAGTTAGATTCATATGATTGGGAATCGTAGGAAAAATTTTTATATTCCACACTTCTATTTTTCCCTCTTGTTCGATTCCCAACAGATCCCTGTAGTGATAATTTCTACTATCTTCTCTTTTTTTCCTAAGTCGTGATACTATATTTGGTCTCCAACTTTGGTTGAACTTCTCTCTAGGGTTCGTACAATGGCATTTTGAAGTGATTCAAAGATTCTAAAGCAAGAAAAGTCATAATTGAAACCCTAAAAACAATCGACGATGGTATATTTTAAATAGAGGAAATTATGATTCTTCCATAGGTTCTGATCAAGGCTATTAGGGCTTGAATCTCCAGTATTCTGATTCAACTTTGGCGTTATGAAACCCTTAAGCAGTGGTGTTGTGTGACACTTTCCTGGTAGCAACAGAGATAGTGTTGAAGAAGAGGACAATCAAACTTGAAGAATTGGAGTTAGTCAACCAGTGCAACTGTAGTTGTGATTGTGTCTAGTCCATTGAAGCTACATGCACCACAAGTCTAGAAGACCAAAAATCAAACTCCAAGGATCCAACTCTAGGGCTCCCCAACTGGATTAAGCTCGGATGGCTCTTAAAGGAAGAACCCAGGACTTACTGGGGCAGGAGGAAAATTAAGAAATCGTGCATGGGCTTTCCTTAGGGTTAGGGGATTTCAGTTAGCTCTTGGTCATAACAAAAGTTTAATTTTCTCTTGCAGTTGTGTTTGAAATCTACTGCCTTGTTTGATTATTTCTCTGAGTTGATGCTTACATAAAAATTGTCAAGTTTACTTGAATCCTATAGGCCTAATTGTAGGGTAGCAATGTCAATCTTCTTCCTTATAGAGATTTGAAGGTTGATTCTTGTGAACAGAGTTGGTTTTGATGTCCTATAGCTTGATTATAGTGATCGACTCTATTGATAATGTCATTCTCTAACAATAGTGGCTTGATTCTATGATCGAGGGGCCATATCATTATTTCTTGCTGCAAGATTCTTGTCATTAATTCAAATTAGTGATAGGAGTTGTATTTCTTGATTGAGCCTTCCATTTATTGATCTTTGGTTAGTCTTATTGCTGTTATAGTTTTGGGATCAAAATGTTTGCTTCATTTTTGTTGTTCTAGAGCTTGAATCAGATTTGTTACTTCATTGTATTGTTGTTATGACTCAAAGCATGAGAATTAGAAGAGGTAGGGAAAGAGGAAATGTCAAGAATTTTGACATTGGAGTAGAGATTCATCCACTTATGGGATAAATTGATGCTTTAACGGATGTAGTCCAGTAGCTACAACCTCATCATGAGATGTTTAATGCCTCTTATGACTTGAAATCCTAGATTTTCAAAAATACCTTGATCTGGAGGATTTTCTTGCATGAAAAAATGCTCTTGACAGAGTATTTGTTATCATAACACATCAGAAGATCAAAAAGTTAAGGTAACAAAATCTTACCTTCAAGTAATGTTTCTGATTGGTGGAAGTGTTTGGAACAATCTCGCCAATAAAGTGGAAAGAAAAAGATTCAAAGATGGGATAAAATGAAAAGGAAACTCGAAAAGAAATTTCTACCTTCCAATTAAATGTTGATTGATTTCGAAATAGTGAATAAGCATTGCAAGGGGCAAGAAATTTTAGTTTCTTTTGACACTTATTGTGAACCCCAGAAAACGGCCCACAAGGATTTGGCGAAAGATAGGTGAAAGACAACAAACAAAAAGGGAGTCGCCACCTTATTTTTTAAGGAAAAGAGGAAAACGGTAAAATGTTTTATTTTCAAAACCTCATGACTCCATTTTAAAAGGAAAGGCAAAGTCTTCAAAACCGGAAAATTGGATTCGGGGGCTAAGTTACGATGTAGGAAGGTTCTGGGCTAAGCCTATAGGCACCCACATCGCCCGAGTTGGTCTCTTAATTTGATTGGGCTAAATTAATGACTTAATCACATGCAAACCAATATCAATCAATAAAATACAGCATGTATATCAATCACAAATCCATCCTACTCCTCTAGCAATCATATATGATGGAAAAATTCATCCTAATCCACTACCAATCATATGAGATGGACAAATAAACAAAACAAAGAAAACAAAACAAAACAAGGATATTTAGATCCTAGGGCGGACTTGAACATCAATTGAGCACTTACGTACCATGCATGGAAATACATGGATCAAAGTCCACGTAGTTCGAATAGAATAGGGTTAAACCCTAATACGGACTCACGGTAAAAACCCTAGGTTTCCTTATTCAAAATATATTGATAAATAAACCAAGTTTGAAACAATTGAAGAAAAGGTACTTTATTTGATAAGGAAGCCTTTGGAAATCACCATACGTCCATATTAAGAAATAACCCTAGGAGGGAGAAAAGAAAGAAAAGTTAAGAAAAGTGAATTAGGGCACTTTCACACCCTACTTACCTCATGCAATTATCTCCATGCAATAGCAAAATTAAGCGATAATAACCTTATTTGCAATAAGGCAATTATTGCCCCTATTTGCACACTTACAAGTGCTTATAATCATGCAAAAAGAACAAAGCACTAATCTGGACAGAATCATATTAAGGCCTAAAATCATCCATTAATTATGCAAACAACAAGAATAATGAATAAGCAAGTACCCTAACACAATCCTGCATGCAATAACCTAGCTAACATGCATAGAAACCAAGGAATCCACTAATATGAATGCAAACCTAGCATGATTCAACTATATGCATTATATATAGAATGACTATGATGAGCAACAACTCAAAAAGTTAAGCTAAACATGCTGTATGAAACTTTTGTGAATTTAGGGTTACCGAAACCTTATTTTCACAAATATGCCTAACAACCTATGCAACAACTCTAACATATGCTCAAATCATCATGAATACCATTCATATTATATATATTAACTAACAGAAACATCAATTCATGACAATAATCACAGCGAATAAGCTATATGAACTATGCATAATTTAAGAAGAGAGAGAAGATAACACCTTCAAAACCTTAGCAAACTAAAGTTTTTTAGGCATATAAAACCATAAATCCTCTTAAAATCATTCATATCATATCAAAAATGCATTGAATTAACCTAACATGGGGAACTACTACATACACTAGAACTATCATAGAAGAAAGAGAAGAAGAAGGAGGAAAGCTTAAGTTCAGCAATTGAAAGGGTGTTTACCTCTTGTAGAACCTCTCTTGCCTTCAAAGTCCTTGTTCTCTTGCTTGCCTAGGGTTGAAGAGCCTCTCCTTGATGTCTTTCTAGCTCTCCAAACTCGTAGCTCCCTCTCTCTCTAAGTATAAAGTGCACTTTCAGCCCCCTATGTGCTGAATATCATGTTTTTTATATAGAAGACTGACCTTATGAACCAATGGCTAGGATTAATTCATTAGATAATGATCCTAAGGCTATTAGAGACTCTCTTGGTGCTCAAACAACTCAAGTTACTTAATTTTAGAAGGAAACAAGTTGTAAGGGCGAAGAAACCCGTCAAAAGAGGAAGAAAGAGGTAGAATCCCATTTAGAGACGGATTCCCTCGGGTGACCGTTTGGGCTTGGACGGCTGACCGTTTGGCCCTGGACGATCACCCGAGGGCTCCCGTTAGCATTCCTTTGTTAGACTCTTTCGCTTTCCAGAAGTCTTTCTAGGGTCAAATTAAGTCTGATTTTGACGAAATAAAAGCCAAAATGACCGTAGTTTGATGAGGAACATATTTTTAGACATTTTAGGACAAAAATACTTAACTATGGGTGCATGGTTAGGTTTTACAAAGGCAGTTAACCGCTGTACACTACCGTCGCAAAGCCAGGGTTTGCACACAAGGTTGAGCCAAATGCTTTCCAAACCAAAATCCAATCTTTTAAAACATGTTTATGATGTAAATAAAACCCAATTGAAGTTAAATAAGAGTAAATTGAGTGGGTCTTATGAGTCAATTTGAGCAAACCAAAAAAGGGTCTTTTAGCCAACTTGAGCCGTTATGAGCCGAATTGATCTTAAACCATTAGTTCATCAAATTGACTCTATATATAGACTTTATATATCAATATGAACTCTAATTGACAACTTGGAGATCATTTCAAAGTCAAATGGAAAAGATACAACTTAAAAGACAATAATGCCCTTAAAGTAACAAAATCTCTAATTGACTATTGAAACCTCCTCCAAATCAAACCAAAATTCATATGCATGATCCTTAGTGCCTTAAAAACCTAATGCAAATGCCTAGACTCAAAAATAAAATAAAAACCTACATGAAATGATGACCTCTAACTAGGGTGACAAAAATGGGGTGTGACACTTATATTGTGGCAAAAAAAGGAAGTCTTCCTAGTGAAGAATTGATGGATATTTTGGATTATGCAGTCTTTGTGTTTGATGATTATCACAAGAAGACCTTTGTGGTTAATGAGGATAATGCTTTGTTGGGAAATAAAGACAGATTTTCATTGAAATTTTAGTGGTTGACTTTGAAACAGCCCCTATTTTTTATGCCTATGAGATGAAAATTGTGGACAAGCATTTGATGTTGACAAGGTAGAAAGTAAAGACATGAAAGAGTTTTCAAGTGCTGTTTTTGAGTTATCCTAGCCATGTTTTAATGAAGTTCCTTGTGATTTGCCTCTCGAATTTTCTTTTGTGCAAGATATGTCACCGTGATTTGATGAGGGACCTAAAGAAGCATCTCTTATTAAGGTTACTCATCAAATGACTCCTTTAAAGAAGGTTAAACTACAATAGTAGCATCACGAAGATGAACTTAGTGGCTATTTTTCTTAGGAATTAGGATACATGTGTGGTGATGTTAGTTTTGAGCTTCCAAGTGGCTTCAATAAAGCTTCTTTTCCATTTCCAAAGAAGATTTAGGACATGGGAGGTCAAGTTCATGAATTTTTGCAAGATCTTCATTCTTTTAAGAGGCTCATGATTGAGAAACTTAATATCAAGCACAAGTTTTAAGCTAATGATTAAAGAAAGAAGCTTCTTTTCAAAGCAATAGATCTTATTTAGATTGTGTTGACGGAGAACTTCAACAAGCTACATCAAGACCCGCTTCTACTTCTACTTCAAACTTGAGGACAAGTTTCTTTAGTGGGGGAATCTTGATGTACTTGAATTATCATGTCGATATATACTATAATATATTGTCCAACAGCTTCTAATAAGTGTTTTTTTACTTATATTATGTTTCTTAGTTGTATTAGTATGTTGTAGAAGCTTCTATATTTAGTAACTTGTTAGTTTGAGTTAGTTAGAGTTAGAGAGTAGTTATAGCTTTAAATGTCTATAAATAGTCAATTAGAGTTAATTCAATTTAGTTTTTGAAAAATATTTCATTTTGTATGAGTTATTAAAGAACCGTGAGTTCTTTTTCTCTCTAGAATCAAAGTTCCTTTAATTTTCTCACTTTCTCTAAGTTTCTAGCATTTTCTAACTAGAAGAGATGGTTTGTTGGAGTGAGTCTCATCATTTTCTTACAAAATTTCTTGAAGAAGAAGAATAGTTATATGTTGTTAATGTCGTCCACGCCAAGAAAATGAAGAAGAAAAAGAGAACAACATTTTACATACTTAGTACGAGATGTTGCCTCATCCTCAATGTTGGTTTGCTATCCTGGCCATCATTTTGGTCATCAATGTTAAAGGTTGAGGTCTTATCTTGGAAACCCCATATTTGACTTCCTATAATTAAGAGACATTTGTTCCTTTAATTTAGATCTTAATTGATTGTCACGAGTATCATGTTTTAAACCACGCAACTTGGTCGGGAGTACGCTAACTAATCACGAATTACTGGCAGAGAGTAGTTGGCACCCAATTAAGGTTCAGGAACTAATTGACCCTAAGTAGGGGTCTAACTTATCATAACCAGAGATTTTCATCGAGATTCGAAGCTAGGGTACGTTGTTGGGAAGGTGTTTGGTACCCAACAACACTCAGCCAAAGTCAGCCCCCACACATATTTATTAGCTTTAATTAATTAGGAATTAAATCAGATTTAACCTAATTCATGCAAATATATGATTTAACGCAAATAAAAGTACACAATATGGTAAGTAAATCAGAATAAAACAAGATAACAAATGTATATAAAAAATGGCAAAAGCATTAAAGTATCAGACTAAAACATACGTTTCCTACAAAATAGAAGTTAAGCTATCTAAAATATGCAAAGCACATAGGTGCATTTGGAGTGAATGTATAAGCATTAAGCAAGCATGTACTCACCTCATTTACCTCCTACCTTCCCTGCAAAACAAAGGTTTATCTGTCCAAAATGCATGAAACACATATGTACTTCACCTAAATACAGAATTCAAGAAGTGCAAATTCATCTCAACCCCATATTCGACTATGAATGCTTATGAATGACAACATGACATATAGATATCTACTATAGAGGCATGCTTTTATGACAATATGAGAATCATGTATCTATATATATAAGCAATAGAATGACTAAACAAGAGAACTACTCAAATAAATAGGCTAAATGATCTATCCAACAGTGAATATGGCATGATTTAGATGAATCATAATGAAAAGCTAAATATTCATAAATGTAAAATGAACATATTTATGCAATTTCATGAACTAATCTATTATGGTGTAATAATGAATAAGTTACGCATGAAATCATACAAGACATTAATCACATCATGATAAGAGAGAATGATATGAATCCTACATATATTCTATCAAGAATAATCAATAAATCATTCCAACGAAACAAGAGATAGGTGAAAGTTGTGTAACCCTTAGGTTTGGGTGGTAGCGAATCTTGAAACTTGATGAATTCCTTCATTAGAGCCTCCGCAATCACAGCCATCTCTCTCTATGTTTAGGGTTTTTTGGGATGGTAGACAAATAATCAGATCCAAGAGTGGAGATAAAAAAGGTCAAGTCCCCTTTCTTAGGTTGAAGGTGGTATATTTATAGGGATAGAATTAGGGTTTGATTGGGGTTAGGTAGGTTTCCAACCGTTATAGGTTAACCATCAACTAGGTAACATCCTTACAAGATAAGAGAAAGGATACCAAAATGGGAATAGAATAGATCTCGAGGAAAATCACATACGTGCATTATCCTGAACCACTCAGATGCACGTACATAAAATAGCATTAGTCTCTCAAATTTCATCTCGAGCCAAGTTTTATTGCATTGATTCTTTGAATATTATTCATAATAGTTCCATTTGACTCCCCCTTCATTATCGGGCTTAAAAGTGGTTTGAAATGTTAGGTGGTATAAAATGGGGTGTTAACAATTGTTGTTCTAAAATTTTAGAGAATGTTATCAATTGGGGAAGGATTTTCTCCTTCTATCTTGGTGAATTTGAAATTCGTAAGAATCATTCTTAAAAGGTTTCCAAATATGAGGAGACAATTTTTCCCAAATTATGAGAGACAACATTTCTATGAGTAGACTTTTCTATGAGGTGATTTGGGCCTCATGACATGTGTCACATGTGGGACCTACACAGATTTGATGGGTTATGTTGAAACATAACTTTTGGATTACTTGGATTAACTTAGTGAGTTGGACCAGTACATAGGTCGTACCATGTGGCCTGTTTTTATCAAATGAGTTGCGTCCACTAATGGTTTGAACAAGTCTAGTCAAATGTTCAACTTTTGAATTTTGACTATTTGACTAATTTGATGGTGATTTGAGCTTCACAAATTTTTAATGTCTATAGACTGAATAATTAACCTTGGTTATAATAGTTAAATTTGAGTTAAAGATAACCATTGAACTATGGTTAAGTTGGCTAGCATTTCCTGGATGTTACTCATGTTGCTACTAATTGCATAGTGTGAGGCCCGAACTTCTAGGCCATTCTAACAAGCCCATTGCTTGGGAACTTCGGTACAGGTATGAGAGCGTGTTCGGGTTGGCTTGCCACAGTATTATTCATGATGTTCCTTAAGCTCGTACAAATCAGACTTGACTAAGGCTACATACTGTAGTGTGGTTTGATGATTTGGTTTGGTCAAATTATTTCCACAAAATATCTTTAAACCATGGCATAGCAATCTTAAAGAGTAAACTAGCAATCCTTGAGAATAAAGGTAAAATAAGCATTTTGATATCTTTAAACCATGACATAAGAATCTCAAAGGATGAATTAATTAGTGGTTCTCCAGACACAAGTCTTGAGAAACAAAACGTTTTGTGTTCGCTTTCTTACTCCTTAACTATTGATCAGGTGTATCTAATGTATTAACAAATGCGGAATGGACGGTGACCTTATTCGTATATAGGAGATTAATCAGACTTAAAGTTTGAATACTCTATTGAGCCCATTTTCTTAAGAAAAACATGATATAAGATGATAGAAAATGCAATTATATAAACAAAATGCCTGATAAGGTAATTTAAAAAATTGATGTTTTGGACTAAGCTTAAAAAAGGTCTCCTTGAAGGGCTTCAAGACCTTCTACATGCAATGACGACACATGCATACAAAGAGTCATTTTGAGCTAAGGCTTTTCTGGTGATATTTTCCCTATCCTTTTGTGTTAGATTTTTTTTCTTCATTTATCTTGTTTTTTGCTTGATTTATTTTATTTATCACTTGTTGATTTTATATTTTTCTTGTTCATAGTAAGATCTACCTGGGAATGTTAAAGAAAGGTTTTCCCAACTCTACATGACTGATAATGTGGCATTATATAATGGCTGAGAAAGGGAAAGATAAAGTTTTAGGTCTAATTATAGTGCTAGAACATCTTCAAGATTCTTCTTCTTAATCATTGGATTTAATTTCATAGCTACTATAACGCCCCAAAATTTATATACAGTAAACACGTACAATTTTTTATGAGCTCCGTACGAATAAACCTTTTCAAAAATAAATTCCCTTTGAAAATACAAAATATTTCACAGCTATGGGTAGCGATGGTTAACCCAAAAATCATCATCAGTACACATTAGTCAACCAATTAAATAAAATTTACATCAGTTTTAAATAAAAATAATTGTACACAATAGTCTCTCTAAGTCTCAACCTCAATTCTACTACATGCCTCCAATAATGATCACCTGAAAATATATTGGGGTGAGTAAACAACAGCCCACTAGGAAATCCAATTCCTACACAATAAATAATGTTTCAAATATCACATGCAAGCATTTATATATTCAAAATAACATATAAATCAAATAATACAAACTCCAAATCATCAACCTCAAATGTAATGCAACTGTCAATGAAATCAACCATCATAATCCATGACATCAAATAATATCACTATCAAATATACATATCAAAATACTCATCATTCACTATACAAGAATTAAAGCCCCTACCTAAAAAATGAGTGAATAAAAAGAAAAACCACAACTGTAGATGTGTAGATCGGCTCAAGAAATACAAAATTCATAGTGTTACGTGATGGATTGGAGCTCCTATGCTCCGACTAGTGATCATCCACCCTTTGCCACTCTCTGGCTTCCTCCTTGCCTCTCTCTTTCTCTCCTCCCTTCTTTTCTATTTATTTCTTCTCTCCTTCTCTCTTTCTCCCTTCTTTCTCACGTCCCTATCTCCCTTCTCTCTCTTCCTTATCTTTTCTTCTTTTCTTTCTTCTACACCTAACCCGTCCCTTTTTTCTTCCTTCTTACTTTTCTTCTCTTCTTTTGACTTTTCTTTCTTCCACCGGTGGGTTATATAACAAAGCGAGGATTTCAATAGCAAATCCATGAAGATTTTTACTATAATCCCCATAAATTTAAAAGGGAGTGTTGGAGATTAAAAGCAGAAGCATTTCATAATAATGTAAGTGAGATACACCAGATCACTTCTTCCTAATCTTTAAAATATGATTGGTGTAATTTAATTAGGAGGTTAAGAATATTTAATTAAGCCTTGTTATCTCTTTTCCATATTTAAGTTATCTCTAGACTTCTATTTCATACTTTGTTATTTCAAATATTGCCTCTATCCTAATGAAAGAGGTGAATTCGTCATCATCTCCCAAATGTATGGTATCCAAAATTATCTAGTCTCATAATGACTTCCTCAAGTTAAGGGATAATCTGCCAACTGAAACTCAATTGGCTCAATTTCAGTATATGAAAGTCGACCTATGTCAATTGTGCTTTAACATTATGTGAAGTGAATTTGCGTGGACAAAAGGGGGGGGGGGGGTGGAATTCTTCTCTCTATCTCTTCTTGGCGTGTTGTCATTATAAAAAAACTAGCTTTCTCTAAGTCAACTTGTCTCCGTTAAGCTACCAAAGGGGTCAATCCTATAAATTATATTATTGTAATACCCCGCATTTTTGTAAATTATTAATTTATTTTTAATTCTAAAATCTTAAGTTTAAATTTAATTTTATTAGGCTAATTTATACTACACTATTTGGGATAAGATATACTTGGATTAGGTAAACTTTACAACCAAACAATATTACCCTAATTGGGTTAATATATAAGAATCCTTATCAGAAGATTATATTTTTTTTAACAAACAGTTACATTCTTAGAAGAGCAGAATGGGAACCCTAAAGAGAAACCTCCTTCGTCTTTTTCAGCAGTAAATTGGGTAAGTACCTTCATAGCTTTCCTCTAAAGGTATATATATATTGAATCTATATATACACACACAACCATATAATAAAGGTATGGAAAAGACAAAAGTATGGTCATGATTCTATGTAAAAGGAAAAAGTAGGTTTCATAAGAATGGTGAGGTTATTATTTTATAGTGATATATATATAGTGTACTATGTGTCCGTACATAGTAAAAGTTGGAACCTTGGTTTGATAAAAAGGAAGAGTTGGGATTTCTTGTAAAGGAATATAATATGATTATATAGCTACATGTTAATCGTACAATTTGGGAAATTCAATTAATGATATATGTATATATTATATATATGTATATCTAGTAGATACATTGGTTAAAGAAAAGAAAAATGGATATTTCCTAGACACACGAGTGGGTGTTGGGTGGGAAGATGGCTAATAATCCAATGTGGTCACATGTACAAACCCATTTGTGTACTAGTGTATCTACGACTTTGGGTGTTGAATTTTCACTAGTTAAGTTGAGTTCATCATGCCTAATTTGATGAGTTTGATACAATGGACTGTGTTGAGGGTCAGACTAAATAAATTAAGACATTTATTAACTTAGACAATAATTTATTGATAGCAATATTAATTTTTGATCTTAGGTTTGAACTACGTATTGAAAAGTGGAGGCATTTACTTGGATTTTGATGTTACCACTTGACGTAAATGGGAGTATGACATGCCAGTTTATTTATGACAAATGTTTTATTTGTTAAATAAATGATTTTCACGAATGATTTTTATATCCATTCAAACATGTCTATCTTATTTGTATGAGCCAAGTAAATGATTTTGTATTCCATTTCAAGTAATGCTTGATATGATCCATTAATTATTTGAAATTATGTTTAGCTAAATTGATTATATTTGCAATTCTAGTTTGGCTGCCTTATGTCTAGCCCTGGTCAGTAGGGGTTAAGTTATTGGCCTTTGGTTTCTTTTGGTTCCAATACTCTACCCCAGTCAGTAGGGGATAATATTGATCTTTGGTACCAATGCTCTGTTTAAGTCTTTTTTTGATAGGAGCACCGTTTGGACCTTTGAGTCAATCTGTCTGAGTCATTTGTGTGGTTAGCTAGAGTTGTTAAAAATATATATATGTATTCATTCTAGTCTGAAAGCTCTTAATGTTTATTTGAAATTTGTTATTGATATGAAAATTCTGAAAAATTACATTTCTCTGAACATCTGTTGGAAAATATTTAATTGTAGTTACAAGCACATGATTCATCGAAATACATTTTTATGAAAAACTCATGCGATTAGCTTAGCTTATTCTTGTGTATGTTATACTCACCCTTACTGTAACGAGCCGAAATGGGAGCCATTAGTTAAGTAGTAAGAAAATCAATTTTTTTAAAACCAATTTTGGTGGATGTTTATTAAAATAATTATTTTGAAAACATTTTTAGAAAATCTGGCATGGTCTTGTTTGTAAATAGGACATACCAAGTTATCGACTATTCAAAACCTGTGGAAAACACAATAATAATATTTCCAGTTTATCCACATAATATTCCAAAAATAAAGAAATCTACCGACTATATCGTAGTCACATAGGTCTCATTCAAATACGCATCCACTACTTAATTAATTATTATAGGCCAAGAAATTAAAATTAATACATGCCTAGGCTTAAAGCCTATCTTAAATATTCTCTACATGCATGAATGCAAGCATGCCGATGTGTTCCCAAAACCCAGGTCAACTTAGCTTTGAAAATATAATATGCAAGAAAACTGTGGGAGTATGAGTTACATGCTCAGTAGGAAAACATTTCTCAAAATAACCCGAAATTTTAAAAACTATAATTTATCTATTTTTCAAGGAGTCCTGCAAAACCAATGATTAGTTTGCAACATAATTTTCAGTAAATAAAACTAATACAGATATAATGAGATAAATTGCGAAAGTTTAAATCATTTGATACCAACACCCCTTTTTCGTTTTTTTTTTCTCTCTCTCTCTTTCTTGTTTTTTTATTTTATTTTATAAAATATATATAAAAAAAGTAAGAAATAACTCAAGTTATTTATGATTCATTATCATTCTTTCCAAATTCCATATCACGGCCTTATAAGCCAATAATCATCATCCACCATATTTGGCAATCTATAACATCAGTCTTTCAAACTAATAAATCCTCCCCAGGTTATAGGGGGCCCTTACGCGTAGAAATAAGAGGAAACACTATGAATCCTACTTGGACCCAGAAAGTAACCTCATTATGAGGAAACACTATGGATCTGCTTGGATCCAGAAAGTAACCTCATTTCGGGAACACTACGGTCATTGGGACCGGAAATTACCCTTTATTATCACATCCATATCATCACCACTTATCTATTCATTTATCAATTCCATAATTTTCATATAAACCGAAAAATTATATATATATATATATATATATATTCCAAGAAAACCGTATAACAGGTGGGTTCACATAAATCACCATAAATAACCCCCATAATCATTTCCAGATGAATGAATCCAAAAACAACATTTTTATAACAAAAATGATGTACAATCAAACCCTAGGTTTCCCACAATTTGTAAAACCTAGCAAATGTATACCCCATGCATGATATTTATGCAAAAACCACCAAATACATGTAAAACTACATGATTTATACCCAATCCCCCATGCATCAAGGGTTTAAAATGTCTCCTACCTCAAAAATGAGTGAAGAAAATGCAAAACCACCACCATAAACATGTAGATCGGCCTAAGATGTGTATGAAAGCTCCCCAAAGCAAGCCCTAACTTCTAAATGCCATGGTTGATGAAAAGAATGGAGATTCCAACTCTCAAAATGCAACCAAATCTCACAAATACCATGAATAAACACAAAATGTAAGGATATGATAAATCAATCCGAAAAGGAATGAAAACCCTAACTTTATACATGAGAAAATACCTCTCATATTTGAAATAGAGGCTAGCCATGAGTGAATCCAAGCTAGAAGTGAGAAGATCCAAGGCCAAAATGCATGAAATCTATGGAAAAATGGAAAGGAAACCATTTTCTCTCTAAGCCATCCTTCTCTTTCTCTTTCTATCTCTCTAGCTCTTCTCTCCCTCTCTCACTCTAAAGTGCTGAGAATAGGTAAAATGGGTCGGGGTTTGAGTGTTTTAAAACACCCCAAGGGCACATGCGTTATTTTCTAAACATATATAAAAACTGTCAGTCGAAGGTTTCAGACGTTTGAAAGTTAGTTTTAGACGTTTGAAACTAAATCTTAGAAATCATCGTTCTATGGAATTTTCAGACGTTTGAATGTAACTTTCAAACGTCTAAAATGTGTTTCAGATGTCTGAAATACATAGACAGTTGAAAATTGACAATCAGTCAGGCTACTCTTCATTAGCACTGACCACAACTTTATATTCATTAAAAACATTTAAGTAAATGTCCTCATGTTTTTTATTATCCATTTTCTTTAAGTTATTTAATGAAAATAAGCAAAGTCGAGATATCTTTAAGTTATTTAACAATTGGGGTTGGCTTGGTTAGATTTGAGATGGCTATATCATCCAAAGTCGAGATAACCCATTCATATGGGTTGGCCAGATTGACACACATCAAGATTAGAATCTTAGAAAACCATAGCATTGGGCTAGGCTTGGATAAGGAATCAATTTGAGTTGACAAGTTTCATCCAAGTTCACACATTCCAGTATTTAATAGGATAATAACTAATATTTACAGTGCTCACTAATGCATTAAGCATTGAATCAACCACTCAATTTTTCAATTTTCAATTTTCAATTCTATGATTCCCATGAATATAACCAATCAATTCAAAATAAAAAGTACAAAAACATTATGATTAAACCTACCATTACACACAATCGCCCATAGGACCACCTACCTAGAACACATACTAGAGAAAGGAGAATAAATCCCACATGGGCTATATCAAAATAATGTTGGCAGCCAACTTGGAAGACCTCCTCTCAACTTTGGCTGCAAAAAAAATGCACTACAAATTATTGGAAACCAACCTGCCCTAACAAAATAAATCTATTTGAGCTAACGTGTTACAATTTGAAGAACTTATTATTCCATATCATACATTCAGTGACGATTTCACTAGAGAAAATATATCAATGGCTAAGTTATAAAGGGCATTGAATCATAATCACATTGTACATGGAAAATTTGGTACAAAGTGATATAATTTAGGGAAAATTAGGGAGAAGTCCACTTTATAGGACTTATGAAGACATAGGTCTATAGAAAAAACTTATGCAACCATAAGTTCACTTTTAAGTAAAACGGTTTTGTATTTGTCTAAGTCTTAAGTGCATAAAGTCAAATTTACCCTTAAGTTGTTATTTTTTATTTTCAAACTTTAAAATAGCAAAACTTTCAATTTATAGATCGGTTCTCGATAAAATTTATATTTTTGTAATCTATTTATCGAGACCTTCAAAATAAGATCCATGATGAATATGAAATTATATATAAAAATAAAATAGTTACATTAACTACATGGAACATAATTCCATATAATTGCTTCTTCTTTTTTTTTTTTTATAAAAAAATATATATTTTTGAACATATGTATAATCTAACTTCAATATCCTATGAAAACTACTAAATTTAAGTGATTGTAACTAATTTTAACCATTTGAGGCAAGTTTTGTTAAACAGTTACTTGAAAAAATGATTATATCTTGAATATTTATGTAATCTAACTTCAATATTCCATCAAAACAGTTAAATCAAAGTGTTTGTAGCTAAATTTTAGTTATTAAAATATTAAATTGGGTTATTAACATTTTAATACCATTAAATTTACCCCAAATTTCAATATAGTCCATTAACTTTGACATTGCACGATTTAAAGACAATTTTAAGTTTGTTGCTTCTATGTGGGTTAGCCGTTAATGTTCGTTACTTAAGTTTGTCGGAATGGGCACGTGACCGCACATGATTACTTATGTGGCAATGACGTTGTTTCAAGTTGAATTTTTTTTAATATATATATATAACACATAAACAAAACACAAAAAATAAATAAATAAATCACAGATGAAGAAGATGTTTCCTTGCCTGGAAACTTTCTTCACCTCCAGATCTAAACCCCTAAATGGACTTTTTTCACAAAAAACAAAAAAAATCCATGAAAGTGAGGATGGTCCAATGCTACCCTTTCCTTCACCTTTCTCTCAGTAAGATCAGTGTGCCAAAATTTGGGGATGGCTTTATGTGGATAGAACGAATTTGGGAAAAAAAATTAGGAAAAAGAAAAAGAAATAATGATGGAGTTCTACCAATGATGCTATGCGAGAGATTGTGTCTGATGAAGAAGATTAGTCACTACCTTCTCAGTGATTTGGGTTTTAGGATTTGCTTGTGGATAATGGAAAATTGGTTGGTAGTGATGGTGAGATTTGCATTCATCAGAGTAGAAATGGTGATCTGAGGCCAAAAAGCCATCTAAACCCTTAATAATTGACGTCGATGCTGGTGTGGAGGATTTGCCATAGCCATGATTCACCGGAAAACAACAAGATCTAATGCATGGAGAAATGTACCTATAAGAAGGGGTGTAGCTTCTATATATGCCACATTTTTTTGGCAAAACCCCCATTTTTTCCGACGGGCCTGACCTGTTGGCATCAAAACCTTAACTTAAACAAAACCCACTTTGATGAAGATGAGCTTCAGCTTAAGCCATAGAGAAGAAGGCAACTCTTTTTTTTTTTTTTTTGGCCAAACGACGCAGGAGGTTGACGACGAACATTGTTGTGTCCTTCACCTTCTTCAATTTGTCTGTTTTTTTTTTTCCTTTTTTTTTTGTTTTTTTTCTCTCTCATCGACACGTTTAGCCGGAAAAAACCTAGATCCAAGAACGATTAGGGGGTTTTACGTTTGATGGAAGCTTTGCGAGCGGAGGCTTTAATGGAGATGGGATAGTGTTTGGGTTGGTGCAAAGGTTTTCTTCAATTAAAGTTGCAATTTCCTTCCATTAATGGCAGCTGCAATTTTAATCTATAAAATTGCTCCTGTCGTGCCTTAATGGAGAGGTTTTAATGGAGATCGTGGTTTTGGGGGGTGGGGGGGTTAGATAGCGGCTGCACTTTTCCTCTATGAATAGAGAGTTGAAGGACCTCATGATGGGGTTAACCACTGTTGTCAACGTTGAAGGAAGAAGAAAAAGAAGAAGTAAAGGAATAGGGTTTTTGAGTTTTAATCATCTTCATTTAGATTTGTGTTTGGGTTTTGATCTCATCAAATTTGGTTTCATGGACCATTGGAATATTAGTATTTGCTCTACCATTGTCGACTACTCAGTAATGAACTCAAAGAGATAAGAAAGAATTGGCCATAGCAGCCACCACTGTAGGCAACTCTGCGAAGCCATTTTCAGGTGAGGAAACATCTTCTTCATCGGTGTATTTTTTTTTTCTTTGATATTATTTTTAGTTTTTTTGTGTTTTGTTTATGTTTTCTATTCTTTTTTTGTTTAAAATATATATATATATATTCAGCTTGAAACGCCGTCATTTGGATCATCTTTTGCTACATTATTGCCACATAAGTAAGCACGTGCGGTCACATGCTTATTTCTTCAACCTTAAGTAACGGATGTTAACGGCTCACCCACATTGAAGCCACAAACTTAAAATTGTCCTTAAATTGTGCAAAGTCAAAGTTAATGGACTACATTGAAATTTGGGGTAAAATTAATGGTATTAAAACATTAATAGCCTTATTAAATTTAAGTAATTGAGATTATGTTTTTTTAAGTGAGTTTTGTGAAATAGTTACATGCAACTTTATGCGACTAAATTTTTAATATTTTGTGCAATCTAACTAAATTTTTTTTATAAAAACAAATAAATCTAAGTGTTTGTGATTAAAGTTAACTTATTAAAACAATTTGCAGCTAAATTTAACTTCTTAAAACAATTTGATGTGGGTTTTGTAAAACAGTTACATGTAATTGTTTTAGAATTTATGTCACTTCTGTTGGAAATTGTTAAAGCTATAGAAGCAGAGCAATTTATGGATGCTTTTGAACATTTCCTACTATTATTGCTTTCTACATCTTCTACCTCCACAGTACAAAGGTTGCCATTCACTCAAAATGCCAATGGGTTGGGATGGGAAGCTTATAGCTTATTGATTGTATAAACTTCATAATTTTGGTTAGCAAACACATCTTAGAGTATAAAGATCAGTGGTTCTCTATCTTATTATAACCCCCAACCACTATCAATGTTTTATGAAATCATCATACGTGCTCAAATTATGTTCTTCAAGAGTTAGATATTCAAATATGGTTCAGATTTGGAGCGATAAACTCAAATATTATTAACGGTTAAGCACTTTCCTTGTCAGAAAAAATGAAGGTTTCTTGGTTGTGCACCTGCTTTGTTAAAAAAAAGTGGACTGATGACTTTGGATCTAGATGTCTCCATCTTTCAAGTAACAGATCTGTAGATCTAATCGACTTGACTCAGTAAAAAAATAGAGGTTTCTTGGCTGAGCACCTGTGTCATCAGCTACCATGGTTTTCGACATCATAAGAGATGGAGTGAGAAAGAAAACAAATTATAGAAAGAAGGAAAAAGAAAAGGAGAAGGAGAAAGAGAGAACGATATTTTTTTAAAGGTGTGAATATAGTGCACAGGAGGATATTTTGGACTTAAAGATTGTTTGGTGGACCTAAGGCTACACAAGAATTTCTAATGAATATATGGCCACATAAGTCCTATAATTTGGAATTGTGGCCAAAGTCCCTTGTAATTTATTAAATAAAAAAAGCATTTGATGTACATTTTCTAGTTAACACATGTAATGCTTCAAAATCCTAACAAAATAACTACCACCATCATATACCAACATCATACCTTCCCAAAATCGCATATAAAAACACAAGAAAGTCATTACAATGCATTAATACTAAACTACTCCAACAAATCAGTAGATAAGGGGCTATGGGTCAAGGTTAATGAAATCAAATGGAGCATTTGATGCTCCTATAGCTAGATGATGAACCAGAATTGCCTGCACGACTACAATGTCTTCGTGGTGGAGGACGATATGCTTGAGGAAATACAGGTTCATAAGAAGTCTGGTATGGCCTTGTATGTGAAGCCAGGATTAGCGGAACTCTACGTCGCCTAGCTAAGAATGCTTGACCTACTGTGTGAGCAATATTGTAGATCTCCCTTCCATAAAAATTCAACAAATGCACATATGTTTGGATAGTATCTAAAGAACGCTCCATATCCGATACCCGATTCTCCAACTCTCCCAACCGAATACGAAAACCCGAGAATCCTTTCTCCACTACATTCCTAAGGCTTAATATAACATCCACGATGGCCTGAAATCTGGGTGCGTTTGTTGGAGCATTTGGTGGATCATTTGTTGAAGCATTTGCTGGTGCATTTGGTGGAGCATTTGTTGGAGCGGTAGAAGTGTTGTTGGGGGCTTTATTTTCACATATGGATATCACCTGATTGTTTTTGCTATCCAACTCAAACCCCATACGTTTCAACATGGACTCACTATATATATCAGTCGGCTATGCAACAATCATATCTCGCTTCGATTCCATTGGCACTTTAAAATGCTTAAATATTGTAGTGAGCATCATCCCATATGGTAGTCACCCTTTCCTTTTGAATAATATTTCATATGGTAGAGAATGAAGTGTGCAAGGTTAAGCTTTTTCCCATTTATAATGCACCATATAATAAAAACATCAAAATAACTCATATGTACTTGATTGTCGACGCATGACAAAATACAATAAGAGATGATGCTATGGATGATTCTTACCTCAATTTTCAACTCATTGTACTTTGGTGGCCTTTCCCCATTGATGTCTTTTGATTCACAAATTTGTTTCAATGCTTCCTCTCAATTTTTAACTCATTGTACTTTGGTGGCCTTTCCCCATTGATGTTTTTTGATTCACAAATTTGTTTCAATGCCTCTTTCTTATCAAACTCATCGTAATCAACCCAATAATATATGAAGAATTTTTTGAACGTATCAAATTATGGTAACCCAAGAAGTTGGTTTAGTGTGGCACAATTTAAAGAAATAGATACCCCTTTCACATATGAGGTGCACTAAAGTTTATCATCTATGGAGAAGTGAGCGTAGAAGCCACGAATCAGTCGAGGGAACATGATATGGTTCCGGATGAGGAATTCATAACACTCGATAGCGTAAAACATTGTAGGGATGCAGAACCCATACTTCGTAAAGAAACTGAAATCAACGACCCTTCCAAATTGAATATTGACTCTTGAATTGCAAATTTTATTTAAGAAGAATAGTATTGTTAATACATAAATCTAAGTCAGAAGAATCAATTCCGGTGCGAGTGTTTTTTTTGCATTGGTTCGATGATCCCTCACATTGTGTATTTTGGTTACCTGAATAGTGTGATGTTTGTGTCATCGGTGGTGGTGGTGGGATGTCGTTGGATGCATCCCCTTCACATCATAATTAATGTTTAAAACTTGTTCATCTATCATGCAATAACTGATTTGTTAATTTTAATATATATATATATATATATAATAGAAAAAGTTGATTATGTTATTAAACACTTGAGTATTCTCATGTCATTACTTAAAAAAGTTAAAACAACTGTTGCCACGTCTACTGTTTGTTGCTAAACCGATAGGCCATTGTGTATAGACCATTGTACATAGTTCATAAGTGACACGAATAAAATAGATAATTATTGTCTTTTAAGCACCAAAATAGATAACTATAGTATAACTATAGTTATAAAATATTAATATGTCCTACATTAAATAATTATTGAATAGATAACTATTAAATAAATAAAATGTCTTGCATATATGCAACATAATATAACAAAAAAATAATTAACATTTCTTGCATTTTAACTATAGTGTAAAATAATTAACAATTAAATTACGAATACTACCAAAATATATTTGAGATAAGCATTGTAAATAGATCATTAAAAAGTTGCCTGAATCATATCTAATACCTAGACCTTACATCATAATTGATATTTCATCGCCCCCATGACAAAATGTGTAAAGCCAAAATACCAAAAAATAAAACAAGTATCTTGCTGATTCTAAGCAAATACATCAAAGTACATAACTCTATATTAATTATGTCTTTTAAACACCTCAAACATCATTTTCCTGCACTTCTTCAAGCATTCATGATTTCAAGAAGGCTTAATCCATCTATTTTCTACAGCTCCTCAATAACCTATTTGTTTGTAGTACTCTCCTTGCTCATAGCATGCCTATTTTATCAAAATAAACTATGATACCATTAACGAGTTTCTTAATAGATGATGACACCTCTAACATATCGCGACTCCATCCATCTGTGTTCTTACGAGTCTTTTGTTGCGACGACCCAACCAGTGATGGTTGGGGTTGAATACTAGAAACTTCAATGTCATCCAGACTTTCCTCATATTGCATACTCTACTCAAATTCATTGCCAGTGGTTGTTTCAATTACTTCTTCCTCTATAGCTGGTATAATAACACCCAATCCATTTATTTTCTAACAAAGTGTCATAATAAGGGAAATGCTTATTTCGTAAGCCTTTCGCAGTAAGATGACTCTACAATTTGAAAATTATCAACTAGAATTGAATTAAATAAATTAATTAAAGTATAATGCAACACACACATATAGCATTATGTTGACTCACAAATTAAAAATTGATCTTTCTACGATTACCATCTTATCTTTTTCATTCCAAGAGAATTCACTTCCGGTAGTAAACATATCAGTGATTGCCATTGTTTGTTTCTTTAAAGTCTTTACTCGAGATTCAATGTGTGAGGTAGCTTCAACCCCACATCCAGGCATCTTTTCCTTCATCATCTTTTCCAATTTCAGTAAGTAATTGGACTTCAATCCCATATTGCATTTCCATGATCCTATAGTATACAATTCATATAGACTCTCAACCAATTTATCGTCTTTTGTTGCAATCCATTGATGCTTCAAGTTCCTTGGAACTAAACTGGAAGTTGAATTATTGTCTCTGCTTGATGCCATCTTATATATATGCAACACAAAATAAAGTATATGCAATATAATTTTTATATAGTCAGTTAATTATCAAACAGTTATACATTATGATATGATAATACGACGTTAACCAAAAATACACACCTCTAACAAAAAATATTCCGATACTTATAAGTCACAATAAGATAATTATGATACTAATAACATTAATACATCATGTCAACATAAATACAATTTGCATTAAATAAATAGTTAATTACCTAACTCTAATTAATAATTGAAAGTAAGTAGACATAAGTGCGCATAAAATCCAAGAAGAATTATTGTTCCATACAAACAACTTAAAACAATTAGAAATAATACATTCCTAGATGCCTTCCATTCATTGAACATTTCATTTGCTATTGTATCCCTCCATGTTTGCCATGTGTCAGATGCATCAACATATTTAATTGGATCTCCATGCAGCTTACTATAATTTTTAGTAAACAGGAGGTCCATCAATTGGATCTCTATGTGGTTAACTATAATTTTTAGTAAACAGGAGGTCCCTAAATGGATTTGTAGGCATCTCTTGGGTTACGTAGTTGTATAGAAGAACACATACCATAATAATCCAGTTGTGGGTCCGCACGGGATAAAAAGGATTCCCTAGAATGGACCACCTCCGCTTAAACAGTCTAAAGCATTTTTCTATGACATTCTTAGTACTTAAATGTTTCATGTTGAAAAACTCTTGTGGAGTGACAAGTTGGTGATCGGTCTTCCAATCATTTAAATAATATTGCTGGCCTCTATATAGGATAAAAAATCCTTTTTCCATTAGGATATCCAACATCAACAAGATAATTAAAACCCAAATGACAGTAACGTAATATAATTTTTATAACAATTGCTTGTAACGTACCACAAGGGACCTTAAGACCATATCTCCTATTAAGAGCATCTCTTAAGACTTAAGAATTAGCTGTAGAACCTTCCCAACCTGAGAGAACAAAAGTGAATTGCATGTATTGGGAACATACTCCCAATACATTTGTTGTACTTGTCCGGTACCGAGGTTTATCAATTTCAGGCACATTCACATTAATATAAGTCTCATCTAAATCTCCCAAATAGTTTTGCACATAAATGGAGAAAAAATGAAAACAACAAATACTGCCATTTCAAATAATAATAAACAAATGCTTATTGTTAAAATAGACTTGTTTTAATTAAGTAAATGTAAGATACAAAGAATTAAATAGTGTTTGGTATATATACCTTAAACCATTTCTACCTTACATATGTGGAGTTTTCTAAAACAGCTTTCGGTTGTTTAAGTAAATAACCTTACAATCGTATAACTCCATTCAAAATTTCATTGAAATGTTTACTGATTTTCTTACTAGAATGCATAAATCTATTTATTATCATTCTATTCTTGACATGGTGCGCAAGTATGTGTAAAAACAATAATATTTATGCAGTTATCTCCTCCATTATTACGTGTCTAGTGTATTTTAACTTCACTATGGTGCGAAACATATTACATAATTTGGCAAATGTATACGTATTCATACGTAATTGATTTATGCACGTTGTGTCATAATGAAAAGTGATATTATTAAGGTACAACTGTCGGGATTCAAGTTTAAAATAGGATTCGGACTTCAATACATGGTTTTGTAATGTCTACCAAAAGGCAAGTATAATAAGACTTGTAGTAAGGAAATAACATTCAGTATACATTGAACACTTTCCAACATATAAATCATTTGGTTCTTCTTGGATACCATCATTCTAGTCATATCTATACATCAATAATATTTAATAGGCATAAGACTTCTAGCATGCGAAAGGTTCATTCGAAAAACATACTAATTAAATTTGCAAAATGTATAGTGTTATGCGTAAAAAATGAAGATAATGAGATGCACATATGTTAAATGGTTCAATCCACTACTACAATAATCAAAATAGATCACAGTTAAAAACCGTGATCTATTGCAATAGATCATGCTTTTTTACCATAATCTTTTTTAACCAAAAGTGTGATCTATGCCGGTGTGATCTAAAGCACCTACATTAGATCACATTTTTTTACTGTGATCTTTTCTAACTAAAGATCATGGTTTAACGATAAGCCGTGATCTTTTTAAAGAAAAAGACCATATAAAAAAAATAGTGATGCTATCTTTAAAAAGATCACAGTTTTTTCATAAACTGTGATCTTTAGTCATAAACGATCACAGTAAAAAACCGTGATCTATTCTCTTTTTTTTAAAAAAAAATTAAATTAAATTAAATTCGAAAACCTGTGTTGCTTCTAGTGGGTGAGGTACCTGTTGATATTCTTACATTCTTATTTCAATTATTGAATTTATCATGTAAGTACATTTCAAACATTGTAAATCAAAATTAAAAAGAAAAAAACAAGAGCAATATTAAGAATGAAAAACAAACAATTTTGAAGTCTAAGTACCAAATGAGATATTTAAATTCTAATCAAATAAGAATTTCGCATTCAAAAATACAATCACTTAGCATTTTGGTTACAATTTTGTATCCAACTCGATCCCACCATATGTAATTGTATCAAAAATCAAATAACCATATATGTAATCAGATTTACTCGGATTTTGTTAGATGTACATTGTATTAAGCCCATTAACATCCCTACGCCACTTGATAGAGGTTAAAACTCCATTAATCCACTGCATACCTGAAAAAATAGACATAAATATATTATATGCTAATAGTAACCTGCACGATGCGCAATAATTGCAAATGAAGGCAACACATTAGCTTAACATTATTTTTAGAATTCATAGTTTATGAGAAAGAAAAAATAAGCACTCACATTAGCTCAACACCATGATGCAAATTCGATGCTGCTCTAGATGATCTTCTTTGAAGGAAGCATATTGATTTTAATTCTTTGAGAGAGAGAATGTTAGAAATCAATAATAACTCAATAAAATGGACTCTAATAATAAAATAGCCATTACTCACTTGATATGGACATCAATATACCCATCAATATCTTTCAATATTTCTTCCTTCATAAACAAAAGATGAGCATTAGCTTTATGAACCACACACACACACAGGTGTTTACATTTAAAACCACCCATCTTAAATTGAGCCACTCTAAGTTTAGGTGATCAATGCCAACTATTAACTGAGAGTAAATCCTTAGTATATGAAAGTATAAATCCCCATACCTTTCTATCAAGTTCCTCCCTTTTTTGTTGCCCAATAAACTCTTTTTTTTTCCCTGTAATGACAAAGAGCCAAAATATATGAGAGAAATAAAAGAAGATAGCAATTAAAATAATAAAAATAACAAACCACTTTTTTTTTTCTTTAATAAGCTTGTATTATTTTTTTTGACTTGAAAAATAGAGCCTCCAATCAAATGAGCCTAAACCCATAAAAATTTGCATGCTCTAAACTTGCCACATATTTCAGGAGAGCTTAGATGTTACATAAACTAGTGGAGGGATCTAACTTGTTACACTAAGCATATATAAGGCAATTCAGAAAAATTTGAAAGAGCATGTTTATTTTTATAATAAAGAACTTATTGAGAAAAATGCCAACAGTTTAAAGCACAAAGGAAAAGAGTTGGGAAGGAGAAAAATAATGCATTTGATTAGTACTTTATGATAGTGATCAATGTTAAAAACTTGAAAATTATGAGTGGAGAGTCTTATGTGAATTGGTTGTAAGTCATGGGGCAGCTGGTGTTTTCCTCCTATTATAATAACCCCTTGCACATTACAAGAGCCCAAACAGTCCAAACAAGAATGACGTTTAAATTACATCTCAAAGATCCTATCTGAAATAGATAATTTTGAACTAAAAATATTACAAGCCAAATCGATCAACCACAGATAAGAACAGAGGAAACATTCCAGCCACTCTATCCATACCCCCAGGAAAAAAAAAATTCCAAATTTGAAGCACCAACCAAACCCAAGTATTCCCTAAAAAACAAGGTGTTTCTCAAGACTTCAACCCATGCTTAGTGATGACGCAAATAGCATTAAAATATTATGCAACTGGAAACTAAGGAGATCAGATAGAGGATAGACCATTTGCTCCAGCATAGTAATAGACCCTAGGTTAAAAATGTGCTGCATCCTCAGGTCCATTCGGATTGCCCTCATCCTATCCCACAAAAAGTTATACATACCAAGAAACTTGTCATCGTAAGGCTGATCTAGCAAATCAAGAAGATAATCAATCATCTTTTACAGAAAAGACATTGGTCTTATCAAGTCTGCTTCCCTATCTGCTGTCCTATTGTATTGTAAAAATCATACAAGAAAAACAAACACCATAATTCCTCATGTATATTATGAATTTATGACTTAAGGTAATTTAATAAATGAATAAATTCCTGTTTGACAGAAAAAATCCCAAATTGGTTCAGGAATACCTTCTTTACAACAAGAGATTTATTGCTTTGGTTTCTATCCCCATCCAAGCGTTCATACTGGTCAAGATCCCCTTTCCTCTCTCGTTCTGCCTTCTCTGACTCTGAAACGTGAAGCAAGAATCTAATACAAATTAAAAGATGAGATGAGATAAAATTTTAGACACCTTTAGAACTCTCCCAACATAAACACGAAAATGTCAGGCGGTATCTTAATAATTATAAAGAACCAGATGGAACCTCAAATTATAAAGAGTAAGATATTTTAGATTTCTATTGTTTCATATCCTGGTAGTATCTTTGCTAAAATATAAAGTAAATTTACAAAAGAAGAAAAGAACGAGTACAATCCTAATTTTCTAATGCCATGAAACCCTAACTCAAATTTGCATAAGAAGAAGAAAATGATAAGATGAAGATCGGAAGAAGAAGAAAGTGAGAGATTGACCTAGAAAAAGCCTTTGTTCTTAACCCCAAGTGCCGCTGTCCGTGAGAAAAAGCCTTGTGGTGGAAAAATTGAAGGAGTTGCTACTGTTGCCCAAAATCACTCGATGTCTGTCGTACCTACAAAACAAATTACAGAGCTTTAGATCATGTCTCAAATGGGATGTGCCTCTATCTCGTGGTCTGTCTTCATCCTCTCCTATTCCGATTCTGATAATGAACACCGCCGGCCTTACAATGGCGTCATATAGTTGTCTCTTAGCAGTATCGCCACTTTATGGTTCATGTGCTTGTTGAGAGGAGGTTAGGGTTTGAGAGAAGTGATAATGGAGACTAGAGAGAGTGGGTCGGGGTTTGCAAGAAGAGAATTGAAAAAAAAAGCCCCCATTTTCGTGAGAAGAAGAACATGTTTTTTATTTAAAAAAAATTCTTTCTAAAAAGATCACGGTTTCCATAGAAACCGTGCTGTATTACATTCCCTTATAACCACGGTTTTTAAAAAAGTGAGATTAAAAATCATAAAAAGATCACACTTTTTCTTAAAACAGTGAACAAATATTTTGCCCACACATGATCACAGTTTTTTTTAAAATCGTGATCCTTCTATTTTTCCAACTGTGATCTTTCTCTATTATTGTAGTAGTAATCAAATACAACAATATGCATTGGGTTATAACCCTTCACACCAGTCACTAGATCTACAAAATCATGATATTCAAAGTACAATCATCTTTTGATATGTGAGAAAATAAAATGAAAAAGAATTCAAATATGAGAAAAAGTAGACAATTTTGAGATATTTAACATGATAGTTGATAAAAACATATAAAATAAACTTCACATATGAGAAAATGAGATTCGTTTGAGATATTTAACATGATAGTTGCAAAAACATATGGAATAAACTTCAAATTTGACCAAATGAGATATATTTGAGATATGTAACATCATGTGTGAGAGAACTATATGAAATAAAATTCACAACTGAGAAAACGAGACAATTTTGATATATTTCATAGTATATATGCTGAAATATACTTCAAATATGATAAAATTCCAACAAATTTTATATATTTAACATGCTATGTGAGCAAAATATATGAAATAAACGACACTTTTGACTAAATCAAACACAACAAAGTGCACAAGATGTATGTAAAAAATTTTGTTTAATATTTCAAATATTAACAATTATACTATGTAATTTAAGCTATATTGATCTACAAGAGGGGATAAAGCAATAAGGAGTTGTTGCGGGTTGACGTGAAGATGGAGATATGGTAGATCTGTGTGCGGTCGCCGTGAATGAAGATATGATTTTCACATCAAACAACAATACATGTATCGCACAAGAAACAAAGTAGATCTATATTTAGGAGATAAATCATACCTAGACAATTAATATGCGGTAATGGAGTTTTGGCCGAGGTTAACAAGGCTTCTATGCTACTATCTTGTGGGAGAAGAATCTAGGGCAACTTCAGATGCAGATCATGGTTTTAATGATTGAGATTGGACACAAATAGAATAGGGATTTGTTCTACTTGAGAAGTAAGGGCACGTTCGTAATTATGAAAGATTGTAAAACACATGCTCGAGAATGGAATTTGCAAATTTATCTTCTAACAACCTGAAATGGGGGCCGTTAGTTAATTAGTAAGAAGATCAATTTTAAAACCAATTTTTGGTGGATGTTTAATAAAAATAATTCTTTTGAAAACATTTTTAGAAAATTTAGCCTGGTCATATTGTAAATAGGACATACCAAGTTATCAACTAATCATAAAACCTGTAGAAAACAACATTTATAATCATTTCCAGCCATCCACATAATATTCCAAAAATAAATAAATCTATTATCGTAGTTACATGGGTCTCATCTACATCTCCACTAATTTAATTATTATAGGCCATGAATTAAAATTAATACATGCATAGGCTTTCAGTCGAAATAAAAATTACAATGATTTTCTAGACTTTATTACACATTCTCTAAATGGAATGAATGTCTGTTAACTTGCTCCCAAACACAAGGTCAAGCTTAGTTTTAAAAATATAAGCTGTAAGAAAAACTGTGGAGGTATGAGCTACATGCTCAATAGGACAACATTTTCCTAAAATAACCCAAGATTTTAAAACCATAGTTTATATATATTTTTTGAAGATCCCTGCAAAATCATCGATTAGTTTGCAATATAAATTTTCAGTAAATAAAATTGATACAAGTATAATGAAATAAACTATAGAAGTTAAATTATTTGATACCCACGCTCCTTTTTCTTTTTAAAAAGGTAAGAATTAACTCAAATTATTTGTGATCAAAATCATCATTTTACAAATGAATAAACCATCATTTTCTGATATCATATCACGGCCTTATAAGTCAATAATCATCATCCACCATATTTGGTAATCTATAACATCAGTCTTTCAAATTGATAAATCCTCCTCAAGTCATACAGGGCCTTCACATGCGGAAAATAAGATGACACACTATGGATCCTACTTGGCCCCAGAAGTAACCTCAAGAGGAAACACAACAAGACATTCCTGCATAGGACCACAGTAAATACTATTTGGGCACGTAGGCCAGGACTGAAAGCTAGGAAGACATGGACGACGTTCCATTCTTTTGGGACCGTAGTAATCCTATTTCTAGTAGCCCTCACCATCACCACTTGTCTTTTTATTTATCAATTTCATGATTTTCATACAAATCGGAAAATTATACATATAAAATTTCCAAGAAATCATATAAATTAATCCTTATAAATTAAACAAAACATTTCCAAACCATTTCCAAAATTATGGTTTTTAGAAACAACATTTTTATATAAAAAAAAAAAAAAATTGATGTAGAAATCAAACCCTAGGTTTCTCACAATTTGTCAAAACTTAGCAAATATGTAGCTTTTGCATGATATTTATGCAAAAACTACCAAATACATGTAAATCTACATGATTTCTACCGAAACCCCCATGCATCAAGGGATTTAAAAATGAGAAAATATACCTTACCTCAATGATGAGTGATAAGAATGTAAAACTACCGCCGTAGACATGTAGATTAGGCTCAATAATGCAAGATCCGCGCTTACTGACATCGAATCGGAGCTACGGTGCTCCAGCGAGTCATTGTTAACCTCCCACAGTACTCTCTCTCTCTCTCTCATCCTCTCTTTTCCTATCTCTTAAGTTCGAAGACCAAAAATGAGGTCTAAGGGTTGGCCAAAGAGGGTTTTAAAACATAAAGGTAGGGGCACATGCGTTATTTAACCCTTCATAAAAACTGTCAATCACAATAAAATATCAGAAGTATCAAATTTCAAGTATATCAAAATCTCATTTCCATGTTTTAGTACAAAATCCATTTCTCGACAAATTTTTCTAAAACAAACATATGAGGAACCCAATCCAAACATGCTAATAAAATCTCATAAAATCATAGAAGTTTTATAATATTATAAACTTCCATTACTGTAACAAATTATCTTTAAAACGAAGATTTGCAAAAATTTATTTTTTCCCAACACTTAACTAAATTTTAGCAGCTTAAAATCCGAAACTGCAAATAAAGCCAAACATTCACTTAAGACACTTGATGCATAAAAACAAGCATCAAATCACATATAACATTATATTATCATATATATAGATTACCCATACATGAGGCAATCCAACAAATCAAAGGATTAACTAAGCTAATCATAGGGGTGTTCATGGTTTAGGTTAAAACCGAAAACCAAACCAAACCAAACCAAACCGGTCAGTTTGGTTTAGTTTGGTTTTTTTGTCCTTAGGTTTGGTTTTGGTTCTAATTTTAGAAAACCGAATTAAATTGGTTTGGTTTTGGTTTTCATCTTTAAAAAACAAACCAAGTCGAGAAAACTGAGAAAACCTTAAAAAATATAATATAAATATATATTATTTTATATATTACATATTAAACTTAGTTTGTAATTAAATTTTCTATTCTAATAAGGGCATAGTAGGTAATAGATTGTAAATTTTCTTAATGTTTTTTCTTTATTAGATTGGCATGTATTAAACTAGCTATTATTTTTGTGTGAGATATTGGCACGTATTAGATTGGACATTTGAACTTGGATTGACATAAGTCAATACTTTTCCATTTTGATACAATGTTTAATGTTTTTTTTAGTTGCTAATGTAATGATTTTATTAAAAATGTTTTTATTTAGAGTTTAGCTTGTCATTTTTTTATTTTTAATTATTTGTTACTATTTGATAGGATAAAATCGAAACCGAACCGAACCAAACCGAAATTTTATGGTTTGGTTTGGTTTGGTTTTTTTTATAAAATGGTTTGGTTTTGGTTTGAGAAAACAAAAACCGAAGTATAATGGTTTGGTTTAAAATCTACCTTAAAACCGAATCAAACTGAACCACGAACACCCCTAGCTAATCATACATTAAACCATAATAAGCTCTATTAAGAAAACAGATCCTCACACATCTTGCCCGTGTTATTGGGATACCTTATATGGGAATCCTCCTGTATCGATAATAGATGATTCCTGGGAATGTGGTCGTGCTAAACATTGTAATCAGTAATCAAACCCTTTTCCTGAGAATGATTCCCACGAACCAAACATTGCCTTAAGGGAAAGATGATGAAGTATTTAGGGCTCTTCTTAATGACAAATGTTTGTTAAAAGAAACTAATTTTCTTATAAGAAATCCTTATATACTAACTCAATTAGGATAAAAGTGTTTGATTATTGGGTTAACTTATTGCAAGTATATCTAATCCCAATAGTGTATTATGAAAATTAGCCTAACAAAAATTAAATATAAACCTAAAATTTTAGGTATAAGAAAGATTAATAGACTATAGAAATGCAGGACATTATAGGTAGTGCATGAATAACATATGCAAAATGGAGTTGAGCAGTTGGTAGAAGATGGAAAGCTTACTAGGATGGCAACCTAGTTGGGATGCTAGTGAAAGCTTGATATGATGCTTGAAGCCTCTTCTTTTTTCTTTTTTTTTTTTGTTAATAAAGAAAACAAGATTTTGATTTTAGTTATGGTTCTCTTTTCTAGTTGCTTTATTATGTGGTATAGTGGTACTATGTTTTTTTTTTTTTTTTTAAATATTCAATTAAGGTTTTACTTGCTATGAAAAAGAAAAGGGAATTTCGGTAATAGCCCCTATGTATAATACTCATCTTACAATAGGACCTAAATAAGAATCAGTTTTTTAAAAACCTTTTTCAACCCCGTATAGCCAAAAAGCCCTTTATTTTGCTGTTGGACCTATTTACAACCGTGCCATTATCCTCTTCATACCTGAAAATCAGGGATTTCAGATCCCCATTATTTCCGGTGACGTTATAGAAGGAAATCCCAAACAAAATACACCTTCCACACAAGAAAAAAAACACCTTCTAAACATATCAAGCAATGATTCTAGAGTTTCATTACCCTGTTCATGCGTCTCAAGTTGTTTTTTGAAGACCATTTGAAGAGATTTGGATTTGTTTCAAGAAGCAAAATGCCAAAAAGAGGTGAGTATAATGCTTCTATTTTATTACGATTCATGTTTTCTTTTTGATTTTCAGTTAGGAATAGTAAATCACTGTGCATTTGGTTGATTTTGTTCCCGTTTTTTGAGATTTTAAACTGGGAAGAGTAAATCAATATGCTTTGGGTTGCTTTTATTCCCAGTTTTTCAGATTTTAGGAAAATTGAATTGTATCAGTATGCTTTCGCATCAGTATGCTTTCGATTTATGTTTTTTTGCATCCAACAGTATGCTGTTATCGTTACATTTAATATTTTGCATCAGTATGCTTATGATGTCATGTTTTTGTTTCCCAACATAGTGTATTGTTATTGTTGACTTTAATACTTTGCATCAGTATGCTTAAACTATCATGTTTTTGTTTCCAAATAGTATGTTGTTACTGTTGAGTATAATACTTTGCATCAATATGCCTTTGTTATCATGTTTTTTGTTTCCAACCATATGGTGTTACTATCATATATTATATTTTGCAATAGTGTGGTTTTGCTATCATGGTTTTTGTTTCCAACAATATGGTGTTACTGTCACATATTATATTTTGCAATAGTGTGTTTTGCTATCATGTTTTTTGTCTCCAATAGTATGCTATTACTGTCACATATTATATTTTGTAATAGTGTGCTTTGCTATCATGTTTTTTGTTTCCGAAAATATGTTGTTACTGTCACATATAATATTTTGCAACATTATGCTTTACACTCACATAATTGTTGCCCATTTAACTTATTACTTAAATTCATTGTTGCATATAGAAACAACAATAGAAGGTAGCAACTTAAAGATACCAAAATAAGTAAAAAGAAGACGCGTTGAAGATGCTAAAAAAAAAAAAAAAGAAAGAAAGATGCCAAGCTACTATTAATTGCGTATCCAAAAACTAAAAGGGGTAAGTGAAAGGGGAAAGGGGTGTACAATGAATAGTGTGTTGGGGTAATCTGTACAAAAGTAGATATTCGCTTGAAATGTGAACATAGGTGTGCAAATATTTCATTACTATTATGCTGTTGTTTATTTTTTACAATCGCAGTAGTAACAGTTTACTATTGATATTATTTTTCACTACCAATTCAAAAAATGTCATAATGGTGAAAAATGAGTAGTAATGTCTATCAAAATGTCATCAAGTGTAATCGGATATTCACTTGTAATGTATTGCTGGTTACTTTCTGTAATTGCAATAGTAACAATTTACTATCAATTGTATAAACTTTAAAGCAACATTTCTTGCAACAAAAAATGTAGCAAGTGTGTAATGTGATGCTGTTTATTTTTTCCCATTTATAACAATACCATCATTCTGTTGGTAGTTAAATTTTCGTGAGTTATACACAAAAACAAATGACACACCAAGGCAACTACTTGGACTTTATAAATCAACCTGCCAACAAACCCTAACATTTAAAAAAGGGTAAAATGCAATAAACCCCCTGTTATTATTACCCATTTTGCACTTTACCCCCCTTTATTAAAAAAGTGAACAAAAAACCCCCTATATTATCTTAGGGGCTTATACCGTTAACAGAAAAGCAAAAGGTCTTTTTTACCTTTGTACAGAATTGATTAAAATATTAATATCTGATTTATTTAAAAAGGTTTTTAAAAATAAATATTTACACATGAAATGGTGTGTTTGGTAAACCCTTCCCTCTCACTCTCATTGCCTTATCATCCCCGCCAACTTCCGTAGTTCGGCGAGAAGGTACACCGTCGAGGTTAGTCACTGGTGAAGCACACCCATGATCTAGGTTTTCCATCTCCCTCCCTCTCCCTTTCCCTTTCCCTTACTAGTCTGGTGAAGCTACACCAACCCACGACGACTCACCTCAAGCCCTCCTCACCTTCACACCGTCAGTGACTTGGTTCGGCTTCCCCCATGATCAACTATAAATTAGAAACCTAGATCTAGTTGGAATTCAAATCTACCCCCTTTTCTTTACATAATCCATTTAGGGAAACCTAGATTTGACTGGATCCCCACTATCCCTCTTCATCCAATAGGCGATTGGGTGACATTCCAGTTGTACACAATTCGCCGGCGACCAGGGGTAAGTTCTACTTTTTTTTCTTTTTCTTTTTCATTTCGCTCTCCAAACCCTTACATATAGAAACCAAAAAAAATTTTGTGCGGCAGATGGAGGGTTTGTAGAAAGAAAAAATTTGCCAAGGTCGCTGCCGGTGCCATCTCTGTTTCTCTCTCCATGGTACACAGTTCATTGGCGACCTAGGGTAAGTCCTACTTTTTGGTTTTATTATTTTTTTTCTATTTCTCTCTCCAAACCCTTACATACAAAAACCAACAAAAAATTTGTACTGCAGATGGAGGGTTTGTAGAAAGAAAAAAATTCGTCGAGGTTGCCAGCGGCGCCATTTCCGTTTCTCTCTCCAGTGGTACACAGTTTGCTGGCGACCTGGGTTAAGTCCTACTTTTTGGTTTTATTATTATTTTTTTTGTTTCTCTCTCCAAACCCTTACATATAGAAACCAAAAAAAAAATTTGTGCGGCAGATGGAGGGTTTGCAAAAAGAAAAAATTTGCCGAGGTTGCCGGTGGCGCCATCTCTGTTTCTCTCTCCAGACTCTCACCTTCCTGGTAGATGAGAGTTGAGTCTCAACCTTATCTTCTTTGGATTTGACGATTTAAACCCCTCAAACTTCATCGCCATGCCCACAACCTACAATAAATTTGGGTTTTCCAGATCCAAAGCAACGAATTAGATCGTGTACGTGATCTGCAACAAAGGCTTTCAACGCAAGCAAAACCTCCAATCAATTCATGTGTGATCAACGGCTTCCATGGCTTTTGTTGTGGTTACTTTTTCTTACTTCATCACCAGGAAAAATGGTGTGCCATGGCTGTTGATATACGATTATTCTTCGCCTTTTTTTTTTTTTTTTTTTTTTTTCAATCTAAAGAAGTTTTTTTTCTGTGGCATCTGTAATTTTTCTTCAAGGGTTGTCACACTGGTAATGGAAGGAGGTGTCTACCATGGCAACACCAATGATGGAAAGAGGAAGAAAGGAGTGGAATTAGTGGGTTTTTTTTATACGGAAATGGGGGAATACTTGGTTAAAGGGCATAATAGTCTTAAACTTGCTTCTACATCATGTGCCAGTCACATGTTGCTTTTCTGTTAGTTTAAGTAACGGTGAGTGGACGTACGGAGGGTAGTAATTTGCTAACCCTACACAATATAGGGGGGTTTTTGGTGAGTTTTTTTTATTAGAGGGGGGTAACCTGCAAAATGGGTAATAATAGAAGGGGTTTTTTTTTGCATTTTACCCTTTAAAAAGTAGTAAAACAACTAAAAGTAGTCGGTATCGCAGACGAAATTGGTTTTTTGCATGTCTTCTTATTATGGGTTTTGAGTTGTCTACACCTATTGCATTTTATTTGTCTAATCTTCTCCCCTCTATAAGGTATTCTTTTCTTCTTGGGCCTCCTCGATGGTCGTCTCGTGTTGGGTAAAGGTACAATATCACAATTTTCCTCGCTGACAGCTAGTTTTAAAGTCGTCGAACCCTTAATTACAAGACAAATAGTATCACGTTACTATATATTTAGAAATGAAACACACACAAAACTTGTGTGTATGAAAACATATCATCAATTATAACATAAACCCAACAATAACATGTTACTATCCACTATGTTAAAAAAAAAATCATATAATTGAACTGTTGATAGTAATGTGGTATTGTCAACAGTATAAAAAATTGAACTACACCTACTTCCATCTAAAAGCAGCATGTGTGAACAACACAAACCGGCATATGTGAATAACACAAATCGAAAAAATGTAGCAAAAGACAAAATTGATTGATCTACTCCTCTGGTTGTATTAAAAATCAACCCAAAACATACTAAAAACGAATAATATGAACACAAAATCTGGTGATATGATTGTCAAACCCATTAAAAACCTTGAGATTAAATTGAAAACATACTATAATAACAAAAAAATGGAGTTCTTAACATAAACGATTCAACAAACTTACATCGAAAACTCAAAATTTTTAGAATAAAGCAACAAAAACAATGAAAACTCTGATCTGATGCTCGAACACCCTTCAATCCCTCGTCGTTGTTGCCATACTTAGAAAATACAAATAAAACCAGCGTAGAATTTTCATCAAACTTCAAAAAAGGCAAGAAAAATGGTTGATTGAAATTGGAGAAGACTATATGAGTGAGAACATTCAAATCCAACATTGAATGCAACGCAGAAATGCTAAGACAAAGAGAAAGAGACAATATCCCAAAAATTCCTCTCCCACGAATGGAAGCCCCCCCTCCCCAAAAAAAACTGTTACATATCTTGCATGGAATCCGATTTTCCCAAAATTCTAGCAAAAACAATATTGAAAAGTCAAAAAAAGGGTAAAAAAAAAAGTATACAAAAATCACTACTTACCTTATCACAAAAGAAACTATTAAAAATGGGGTTATGGAAATTAAAAAACCCAATGTGGGGTTTTGGTTAAAAGCCGTTTCCTAATAAGGGTAATTGCTAATTTCCCCAAAAGAAAAAACAAAAAGGCAACACAATTCGCCAACTTGTTAACCACCATGTTAATAGGAGAGTGGAATGTCAACTTTTAGAAACATATTATTGTGGGGTGGGCTCTAATTTCAAAAGTTAGGGATCTGAGTGCGTTTTTGAGAAAGTATAGGGGTGTATGAATAATTTACTAAGAATACAAATCCTTATATTCACTTGTCCGGGACAAGAATATCCTTAGTTGATGGAAGGAAATCCTTGCCTAAGTGGAGTATATAGCCCCCTAAACCAAACAGACCCTAATGCGTTTTTGATTTGTGGAGTCGTCTCTCTCTCTCTCTCTCTCTCTCTCTCAGTTTCTTTCTCTCTCTCTCTCGCGTGCAGTGACAAATTGGAGCAATCATGCCCGGAAACCCAGCCTGTACAGTTTACATTGGTAAGATTCCGATGATCTCTCTCTATGTATGTGTATGTACACGTATATTTTTGTGTTTCTATTTTTTATTTTCCCTGTGTTTGGTTTCGGAGAAAATTGTGGATACGGAAAGTAAAAGATAGATGAGTTTCGTATATTAGCGGCTTTAATTTCTTATTAGAATATGAAGAACTTAATTGAGCTTATCTAAGTAGTTCTATAAGAGACTTAACTGACTTGAATATTATGTTTTCTTGGAATTTCTATTATCCGTTTCCCTCTCTCTGTCTCTCTCGGTTGAATTCAAGCACAGAGCCTAGAAGATATAGATATTTGAAGATTTGAATAACCGAGAAACAGAAGTTGCAGTGAAAGATTACTACACATAGATTATTGGAAAAAAGTTATTATTATTGTTATTATTATTATTATTATTATTATTTTTTCTTTGCGGGCAATTGTTTAGTTTTTATGCTATAATTGGTTAGCATGAACAATGGGGTTAAACTCAGGTCTCTGATATGAATGTATGATGCGGATGAGGCTTTACCACCTAGTCTAGGTACATGTTTGAGAAAATTTATTGTGTTAATTTGTAGGGATGTAAATAATCTTGTGAATGTAAAAGGAAACCTAATATCAGATTGGTGTGTTGATTGATCTCCTTCAAGGAAACAAATACATACAGAAAAGCTCATTGAGAACCCAAATTTTCGATAGTTGGTTGGCCCTATATCCCATGGATGTCCCTTCTAATATACCGAATAAATTGGGGCAATGGCCAAAGTTGGTTAGTTTATTAAAGATGAACTTGTTAGACTTAAGGTTCAGGTCTTTTCTCTCACCTCTGTGGGGCACCATTAAAGATTCAGCTGGTTTTTGGTACGATCAATTTTACATGATGGGATTAATTTGGAGATGGGTCTCTAGTTCACTGTTGAGTTGTTGCCATGTGCACCATTCATCCTCACAATGGAGTTCAATTCATTAGATCAGCACTCCACTTATTAGATGTTTGAGAATTAAGGGAATCATTCAACCGGGAAAACTCAAAGGTGGTGAGTCACAGGGTTTTCTCCTGTCTGGAGATTGTTAGGCTGTCAAAATTCTGCAGTTTGGACATTTTTAATTAGCTTCAACTGTCAGTGACGGCTCCACTACTGTAGAGGAAAAGTGAAAAAAGAGAGAAGATGTTTCCTGATTTTGGAGTAGGAGTGGGTTACATGGTAGCCCACATCATGAGGAAAATGGGGTACATACCCAGAATGGGAATGGGGAAGGATGGAAAGGGAATTACTGAATTTCCTGACTTTTGCGCACAAAAAGATTGGAAAGGATTGGGGTATGAAGGGAAGGAAGGAATTCCAAAGAATAAAGGCACTCTTAATGGCAATTTTTTTCGCTTGCAACTTGTTTTTAACTCTAGTGTGAGACGTGTGAATTTGCAAAAGATTGTAGGTTTTACTATCCCCAATTCCCCATTGCGGCAATAGAAGTACTATCCTGATGCCAAAACTATGCCATTGATATCATGGTGTTTTATCCACTGAAATGTGAAAGAAAAAAATCTATTAATATGTATGAGGTGATGTTCATTTGATGTAATCATAGTGCTTTGGTTTGACATTGGGGAAAGGATTTTTGATTCTTCTTTGTATGATTTGATATAGAAAAAACAATGTGGAGTATGCTTGGAGCTCTCTATAAGTATTCTCTTGTCTTCTTTGGAGGGTGGAGAAGGATAGAGGATAGTTAATTAGTATTTTTACTTCTCTGAAAGCCGACGAAGGGAAAAGGTAGTGGAGTCTTTTCCCTACCTTTTCTTACTCCATTAACGAAAAAACAGACAGAAGAGAAAATCATTGTCCTTGGAGACAAGCCTACAAGGGCTCGAATTTCTCAAATAGACAGATTATCTAGGAAGCATGGACATAAGACAGCAACATGAAAATGGACAAGACACGACACAACATGGACATGCTAACATGGTGGATTTTAAACAAGTACGTTGTGGACACAGAAATATATAATTGCATTTGTGTGTGTGTGCAAAGGTATGTAGGGACACTCACAATACATAACAAATACCTTTATGAAATTTTATGATAACTATTGCATAACTTAGAAGATGATGCTCATCAAATATGATCAGCACAATAATCAATAATATTATATATTGCGACTACTAATATTTCTCCTGTTATAAATTTTTTTGTTAAAACTACATTTTTTTTATTTGAATCATTCTTCAAGTCATTGATTGGGTTGAGTGGGAGGCGATTTCTTGCGTCTTTGATATGGGTCCCTCAAGTTCCTTCAAGGGTTTCATTTTTCACATCACTCACATGTTGGGGAAAATGTTTAAGAATTGACAATTTGTGGAGAAGAGGGTTTCAACTATTAATTGGTGTGTGCTTTGTAAGAGGGAGATGGAGACTATGGATCATTGACTCATTAATTGCTCTCTGGCTTGCGAACTTTGGGTTTTTGCTTGGGATGCAGTGGGTAATGCCTCACAGGGTCATTCAGATTGTTTATTCGTGGTATTGTAGAAGCCCCAACAAAGTTGCTAGAGCGGCATAGAGGCTTGTGCCTCATGTTATTTTTTGGACTCTCAGGAAAGAACTTAACAATAGGACTTTTGAAGATGTGGAAACTTCAGTAGAGGCTTCAAAATAGAATTGTAGACTTCCTTTTTGTTTGCAGAGACGCAGATAATTTTTGTAACAAGGAACCCTTTTTTTTTTGTTTTTTATGAAATTGTAAAAAGGGATCCTTTTATAAATTTTTGGATATTTGATTTGATTGGATTTGATTTTTTTTTTTTTTTTTTTTTTTTTTTTTTTTTTGAGTCATTGAGCTATCTTCTGGTTCTAATACTTTTTCTTGCAACTTACATGTACTATATGTTTACCATTAAATTCATTTCGTTTGGTTATTTGTAGATTTGTATGTTTTGGTAGTGACTTGATGGTAGGTTCTATTCGAATCTCAGGTAGAACGAGGAAGGGAAAGGAAAATGCTGAAAATTGCTAAAAAATTTAATCTCTCTTATGCATTTTGAAACCTTTTCTTTTCCTTTCTGTGGTTCTTTCTAACATCTAAATGGAGGTTCAGTATATATTTTGTTAGAAAAGTCTTAGTATATTTTGCTTATGTAATGTTTTTTCCCTTTTTATTTGCATGCTTACGGAAGCAATTTGAAATGGATAATTATATAATGCTGGAGTTTCCAACTTTGACGTGTCCCCCCCCCCCCAAAAAAATGGTTTTCCTACTCAACTATATAGTTTTTTTAGTCTCCGTTACAATAAGGTATTCTCTCTATATTTTTCATTATAGTTGCAGCTGGTCATTGTTGGTAGAGCTGCTGTCTTTTGTTTATAATCTTATGTTTTTAATAATGCAAGTTGTGTTAAATTTTCATCATATTTCATCCCTTTTTACTCTTAAATTATTAGTTTCTCAATATTGGGGTATTAGTTTTTTATCTGACCAATTTGTATCGCATGGGTATGAGTCATCAATCATTAGGGATTTCTTATCATTTCTTTATTATGATTATTATTACCCTTGCCTTTTTTTTTTTTTTTTTTGATGGTTTGACTGCATTATGATATCGCCTAAACTGATCTATTGTCACTCAGAAGCTGATTCTAATGTAAGTAAAGTTTTTTCTACATAGGTAATTTGGACGAGAGGGTAAGCGATAGAGTATTGTATGATATTCTTATTCAGGTGGGCCGGGTTGTAGATTTGTACATTCCTCGAGACAAGGAAACCAATCGACCCAAAGGTTATGCCTTCGCCGAATATGAAACTGAGGAGATTGCAGACTATGCAGTCAGGCTTTTCTCTGGCCTTGTAACTCTGTACAATAGAACACTGAAACTTGCGGTGTGTTCTTCTTTCCGATGCATCTTCCACAGTATTTATTTATGTATCTATTTATGTTCTTGTGGAAACATCAAAAAAGTACACCAAATCCTTATTCATTTCTTGCGTGTTTAGTAGTATATTAGGATCTGGCTTATGCATTTTAGTAATTTTAGGTGATTGTCAGTATATGTTATTTAACTTCTATGTGGGCTCTTTGGCCCCTTTAAGAATTGGCCTGGTAATATTGACTAAAGTAACATGTGAACTATCAAACAGATTTCTGGGCAGGAAAAGTCCTCACAAAACTCTTCTGCAACAATGATTTCAACATTGAACTCACCTCTTAGGCCAAGGTCCCACCCTGTGCAGTTTAGTCGCATGGAAACTTTCCAGCATTCTGTTAACTTAGAACCATCAAGCAGGTCTTCTGCATACCTCCCAAATTACAGACAAGGTGATATAGTTTTCTACGCCCACTCAACATAATAGTGTCGTCATTTTGATTCTTTCATTCCTTATTAGCTTAACTACTTTCCTTGCAAACAGAACCTGCTCCTCCTGGGGTTGTACAAAGTAACGGTTATAGATCAGATTTTGACCATGAGGTTTCTGGAGCAGTGAGAGGTAGCACTACCTATTCTAGTTCGAGACGCTATGATGCTAGAAACTCGATAAATTATACTCCATATTGAATTTCCTAGTACGACTCTTACCTGTAGTCTAGAACGAGGTAGGATTTGCATCACTTGAAGGTACTTGTTAATGTTTCAGAGTGGTAAGTACATTCCTTTTGCATTTTTATAATTATTTTAGGTGTATGGGGATATGAGTGTGTTTTGCCATATTGTGGCTACTTATTGGGCAGCATGCCACTGTTTTCCTATGTGAGGATGATGTATAGTTAAGTGTTTTCTTATGTAAGCTGGTTTCTCTTCTCTGTGTGTTGTATCCTGAAGTCTGAAGTCTTTAACATGAATTTTCTAAGATATGTATTTATATGCTGTTGGCACCTTCATAATTATTACATACCCCTCAATGTTGCCATGAAATTCTCGTCCCTTGTATTGCTCAGAATAAACTATTGTCACCCAGATATTAGACTTCCCATATATATATATATATATAATTTCAAATTTTATTGTGCTTTTTTGGTGGGTAGAGAGGGGAGGGTGGCGTTGATGCCGTTACAGTTGGAAAACAGGGGAGATATCATTTACTTAAAATTTATGGTCAACATGTTTCTGTGTGTGTAGTGTTTGAGCAATAGGTTGATATTGTATAGATAGGGAGGAGTGGATATATATATATTTAATTTAATATATATATACATATACATACATACATATATATATATATATATATACACATATACATACATACATACATATATACATACATACATACATATATACATACATACATACATACATACATACATACATACATACATACATATATACATACATACATACATATATATATACATACATATATATATACATATATATATATACATATATATATACATATATATATATATATATATATATATATATATATACATATATATATATATATATATATATATACATATATACATATATATATATATATACATATATATACATATATATACATATATATATATATATACATATATATATATATATATATATATATATTTATATATATATAGATAGATAGATATAAGAGGGGGTGGGAGTAGGATTTCTCATCATCTATGTTACATTGTCCTTTGCTTCACCCCAAACTACCCATGTTGACATGAGACAACATGAGTGTGAGTATTCCTGCTGGACACTTCACAGTGGAAAATCTTTGGAAAGCAAACGAATTTGATACTTGGACAAACACCTGCACTTGACACCCGTACCTGAGTCCATGTAACATTGGTTGTTTTATCATGTTACAACTAATTCATTCTGGTGATGACAAGGGCTTTGTCATCATATCATCTTGCAGCAAGTTTTTCTTGTGATGGTTGGTAGTTTCTATATTGGCATGCATATTGTAGAATTGTTTGCTTCTGCTGTTTGCCACTGAGGCGATTGGATTTGAGTTGCTTCTGCAAAATTATATATCAGATCTGGTTTTTGGGGCAAGTGTTAGAAGAGTTTTTGGCATTGGCAAAAACAGCGAATTAACCATTGTAGATGGGTACTTGTTCAAAGAAAATCGGCTTTGCATTCTGGAAGTTTTTCTAAGACTGAATGTCATTGTCAAATTGCATGGTGGAGTTTTGTGTGGTCATTTTGGTGGTGAAAACACCCTTACTTTAGTCCAGAACACTGCTATTGGCCTAAGATGAATTGAGGGGTGGAGTGGTATGTTAGCTGGTGCATCCAACCTTGGGAGACATTAGTATGGACTGTGTTGGGATTGCCAAGAACAAAATGTGGAAGTGGTTCAATTTTTGTGGTAGGGGATCGGTTATTCAAGGTGGCTCACTTCATTCTTTGCAAGAACACTACTGATGCTTCGCATGTTGCTCATCTCTTCTTTAAAGAGGCTGTTTGTCTTCACGGTGTGTCTAAAATCATCACTTTGGATTGTGATACAAGATTTATAAATCAATTTTGGCTTACTTGTGGAAGCTCATTGGAACTCAACTCCAATTTTCAAGTACTTGTCATTCTCAAATCGATAGACAAACAGAGGTTGTGAACTGGAGTTTGGGGAATCTACTGAGGTGTCTTGCTAGTGAGAGTCCTTTCCAATGGGACTTTGTTATTCCACATGTTGAGTTTGCCTACAATTCTAAGAACCGTTCTACTCAAAAGGCACCATTTGAGGTTATGTATGGAAAGTCACATCCTAGAATTTAGATTGTGTGCATATTCCCAATCTTGCAAGAAGTATCATGGAAGCCAAATAACTTGCTAGTCACATTGGGGATATTCATAAACAATATCGAGCTAATTTAGAAGTTGCTTAGTCTCAATATAAGAGAGATGTTGATGCACATAAGTGCCATACAGTTTGAAGAAGTTGACTTGGTAATGATTTACTTAAGAAAGAAGATGTTTCCAATAGTGACATATCACAAGCTCAAGAGTAAGAAATTTGACCCTTGTTGTATGCTTAAAAAGATTAGACTTAATGCTTATTGACTTAAGTTACCAGAAGGTATGGAAGTCAGTCCAATTTTCAAAATTTTCAACATTTACCCACATAATGGAGAGCCAAATCAGCCCCTGTTAAGTCTTGGTGACTTTGGCGTTCAACTAATTTCCAACAACAGCCAATATTGTTGACATGCTTAATGTGAGCTCAATTACTACACACCAAGGAACTTTTATACAATATCTTGTTTGATAAAGAGAAACCTTGAGTCCAAAGATGCTTGGATTAATGACGAGGAATTACGGAACATTGATAAAACGATGTGGGAAAGAGTTGTCCAATCAAACTTGAGGACAAGTTTTCTCTATGAATGCTGCAGCCACCAAGTCATTTTAGCGAGCTGCATCAAGGAGCTAACACCGTTTGGCATCAATAGCTCCGTTAGATACAAAATGACCATGTTTCAGCCATGGATGTTATGGATGTTTGGCTAAATCTCTGCAACTCCTCCATCTTTGACCATGCACCGCTTCGCCACCTTTTATAACTCTTTACAACTTGATTAACCTTGCTTGGCCGAGTTGCACATGGTTGGATTTGGGATCTTAAGTCACAGATGGAGAAATAAAAATGTTAGAAGACCACTTAACCCCAAAAGCTTAAGCTGTAAGGGAATGGTCCGACAATGTATATCAAGCTAACACCCAGCCCCCAACATGTGGCCCCATCCTGCATGTGGAGAGAGAGACAAGCACACAATTGAAAGGAAAACAAACTAGTGGGGAAATAAAAAGATGGAGGTAACAAGACTTGAACCCAAGACCTCCTACAAACTAAAGCTCTAATACCATGTTAGAACACCACTCAACCACAAAAGCTTAAATTGTTAGGGAATGGGCCAACAATGTATATCAAGTAACATAGGTGGAGAGCTCAAACTATTGGAAAGTACCACATCTCATATTGTTTAAATATAAAGTTTGACATGGCTTCATATATTTATTTGGGCCCTTCATCTAATAGCTTAGGCTATTGGGTTAGAAACTTAACATGGTATCAGAACATGTCGTTTTTGAGCCGTTTATAAAAATATATAATATAACATATATAAGAGATGTGTGGTGTGTGTGTGTTAGCAAAAAGAGTTGCGTACTGGTCTGATGTAAATTTAACGGTTGTTTTGGTTAGGGGGTCATCTTTTGCTGGTTGTAATTTATGGTTTTTCTGGTGTTTTCTTATTGGATATAAGGTAGATTTGTTTTAGGGATTGTCATAGAGGGCTAAGAAGCAAAGACTTGTTAGTTGGCCTATTTGGGATGGGAGTTCCTCGGAGAAGCTATTGGTGGATAGCACTAGATGGGTGAGTTTAGATTCTTTAGAAAGGTTTCTGATGTAGGAGGGAATGGTTCCGAAGAGATAGTTGTTGCTTATTTTAAGAGTGAACAGATTGGGGAAGGATGAGAATCTTAGATTATGGTCTCATAAATAAAAAATAAAAAAAGAAAGAAAAAAAAAAACTTAGATTATGGTGTGTACCTTTTAAGCCCATACTGGTAAGGTTCATACAGCCATACAGGTGATGCTTCCTGCCCTGTTGCAGGTAATGCCAACCCATTTGCATAGGTTGCTTCCATTGGAAGTGTTGAGATGAAGTAACCAAGAAGAGAGGAATGAGTCAAATTGGTTGTTTAGGCTGGCCTTCCATTTGAGAAGAGCATCCTCTTCTTTTACGTGGTTAGCAACAGAACTTGCAGAAGCAGAGGCAAAACTACTGTAGGAGAAAGAAACCAATGTAAGTATGAATGTGACTAGAAATAAAACGATGAGGACTGATTTCTCTGGTAAGGATACCATGGTTTTTTGAGTTCTTGATGGCCGAATTAATGTGTTAGCTAGAAAAGTAGTACAAGTACTGGGGTAACCCGAAAAGCAATATACAAAGACAGATGCAACAAGAAATAAAGGAAGACAACTCAACTGAGGTGTGCCCACCCTGCCTGCAGATGAATAATGGGGACCAAGCCAGCAGCTTTGATTAGGTCCGAGAAAATTTACCAATAAGAAGCTTATATTTGAAGGAAATTAAGAGTATCTCTAAAAAGGGATGCAGAAAATTAAGAAGAGAACTGGTTCTTGAAGGAGTTTCAGAGTCTCATCTCAGTCTTGGTTAAATTAATGCTTATAGGAGTTTGATAATTCAAGACTGGGAATGTATAGCATCTCCAAGATAGCTATCCAACCCCCTTGGCTATTTTAGCTAGCCAAATTTCATTTATACTTCTCCATGGGATTAGCTATATGGCTAGCTATTTTATCTCGTCATTTTAGCTAATGTTCACTAGATAAACTTTTATTAGTAAAAAATGTGACACTTTCCCTCTCTCTATGCACCATTTCTTCTTTCTTTCTCCACCAAATGATTAAAAAAAGAAAGATTATGACTAAAAAATTTGAAATAGCTAAAAAATAACTAGTGCCTTTGGATTACTCGCTTGGATAGGTAGCTAGCTAGCTATTTTTTTAAAAAAGTCATTTTGCTAGTTAAAGTAGCTAAGAAATACCTAGTATCCTTGAAGGTTGTTTAGTTTTCATTTTAATTGTTTATATGTGAAACTAACACTCTTCTTTTTTGCACGTGGGTCAGAATCAGGCGATACAAATGTGGTCCAAAATATAATGAAATACTAAGCCCAACTAAGCCTATAGCAGGGTGCTGCAGGATGACCCTATATAAATTAGAAACACAACTTCTGAGTTCTAAACCAAGTGATGTGGAACAAAGAAATTCTGAAGCTTTAATAGATAACTATTTATTTTACTAACATTTATAAGCTCGCCCTCCCTATTAGGGAAATAAACTAGATAAAGATCTAAATAGAAAATAGCAAAAAATTCCTTTAACTTTATTGACCCCTTCTTTCTAAATAACAAGTAAACAGCTAGCAATCACGCGACTCAATAAAAATAAAAGTAAAAAACCCCTAAGGATAGCTTAGTAGGCGAGGCACCACACCTCAGGAAGTGGAGGTCTCGAGTTTGATTCTCGCAAGAATCAGATCTGCTAGGAATGGCATCAAAGCAATATATGATGGTGAAGGTCGGAAATTGGAGAAGCAAGAAGCCATTAAAGATGAAACTATCAGATTTTTTCAGGAGCTTCTTGGTTGCAAAGACAAGAATGTTAATCCTTGTTCTATTGACGATTTAAGAAATATCATTGGTTTCAATTGGGATGAATCTTGGCAGCATGTTTTGGGCAAACCTGCTTCTGTAGATGAGATTAAGCTATCTATGTTTTCCCTTGATGATAATAAAGCTCCTGGTCTTGATGGTTACACGGTTGATTTCTTTAAAAAGGCTTAGAGAATTGTTGGCTTTGATGTTGGTAATGCTATCTCCCCTTTCTTCAAGAGTGGAAAGCTTATTGGGGCTATTAATCCCACTGCTATTTCTCTCATACCCAAGGTTCCAAATCCCTCTACTATGAAAGACTTTGGGCCTATTTCTTGTTCCAGTGTTATATATAAATGCATTACCAAGATTATAGCTAATAGATTGAAAGGTTGTTTACTCTATTAGCAATAATCTGTCAGCCTTTATTAGGTGCAGAAGGATTGTAGAGAATATTCGTTTGGCTCAAGAAATCCTCGAGTTATCACAAGAATGTAGGAAAACCTAAATGTGCTATTAAGGTTGACCTAATGAAGGCTTTTGATTCTGTGGATTGGGAATTTCTTTTAATCTTCTAGGAGCCATCAATATCTCTGCTCATGTTGTGAAGTGGATAGAAGCTTGCAAAACAACTCCTAAGTTCTCTATCTCCATCAATGGGGTTATGAAAGGTTATTTCTCTGGGGTAAAAGTCTTTGTCAAGGTGATCCATTCTCTCCATATCTTTTTGTCATGACAATGGAGGTGTTATCTAGAATGCTAAATGGACTTCATCTGTCTAAAGGGTTGATTTTTCATGAGAAATGCCAAAGAGTTGGACTAACTCATTCATGTTTTGCTGATGATTTGTTTATATTTTCTCATGGAAGCTCTTCTGAGATGGAGAAAATTATAGATATCCTTGATAAATTTTATTTGCTGACTGGCCTCAGAGCTAAAGAGCTCCATTTTCTTCTCTAATGTAATGTTGACCCAGCTAAGAAAATGATTATCTTACAGACTTCTAAATTTACTGAAGGTATTCCACTTATGAAATATCTTGATGTTCCATTGAGTTCTAGGAAACTTTCTTTTGCTGATTGTAAACCTGGTGGATAAAATAATGGGTAGAGTTAAGTCACGGGGGCAAAAGTAGCTCTTCTTTCTTGGTAGATTACAATTGGTGTAATAAGTCCTTTGTAGTATTCAAGTTTATTGGTCTTCTACTTTTTTTCTTCCAGTCAAAGTTATCCATCAGATAGAAAGGATTTTTAACTCTTTGGACTGGTCTTGAGCTTAAAAGTCAGGGTATTAAAGTAAAATGGTCTCATTTGTGTTATCCAAAGAAAGGAGGTCTCGGTATTTGAAGTCCTTCTGATTGGGGTATTGTTACAATGATAAAAGGTATATGGAAAATCTTCTGTGAATTTTGTTCTCTTTGGGTAGTTTGGGTGCAAGCTTACTATTTAAAGGGTAGAAGTTTTTGGATTATTCCATGATGGTTACAAATACTCTTTTATACACTTGCCTCTCTTTTTTATTTTATTTTATTTTATTTTTTGGGGGGGGGGGGGGGGGTGTTGATTAAGAAACACATAAGAATTTGGTTGAAAGGGGAAAAAGGAAAAAGAATTCCTCAAGAATCTCTTATTGAAAGTGCTATATATAGCACCAAATTATATAGCACCTATACAACGCTTTGTCTCACCATCTCCCTTCCTCGTTAACATTGGCGATCTTCTGCCTTGACAACACCGGCGACCCCCATCTCAACACTCTCTCTCATACTCTCCTTCCTCCATGAAGCTTCTTTCTCACTATCTCTCTTCCTCGACAACACCGGTGACCCTCCGTTTCATTGCTCTTCCTCACTCTCTCTTCTTCCATGAAGCCTTTTGTTTAGATCTCATTGGATCCAGAGTGGATCTCGCCTTATCTGAAATGGATCTCACCTTATTTGAAGCTTTAGTTCAATTTCTCTAGCATTGGAATTTTGAATGTCCTTAATCATGCTCTTGTTTTCTCCCTCATCATTGACGCTGTCAAAGAGACTACTACAATGCATTTAGTAATGATGGCATGGCTTGAAATTCATAAAGTCATGATTTAATCAGTGAATTTTTGAATTTATCTATGATATATTCTTGATTTTATTTATGATTTTATGAATTTATCTGTGATATATTGTGATAAATTTTGTGATAAATTCATGAATTCATTATTTTGTCAGTTAATTTTTTGAATTTATCTATGATATATTTTTGATTTTATGATTTTTAAAATTTATCTATGATATATTGTGATAAATTCATGAATTCATGATTTTATCTGTGAATTTTTGAATTTATTTGTGTATTTCTTTGTTTATCAGTGATCTCATCCATGGCATGGAAGCCATGGCTATGGCTCGCTCAACGTAACCCAAAAAAAAAAAAAAAAAAAAAAAAGAGAGAGAGAGAGAGATGAGAGTGTTCATCAGAAAGAGAAGGGAGGGTTTGTGGGTGGGGTTCATTGTAGAGAGAAGAGAAGGTTTGTTTGAGGAGAGAGTTTTTTTTTTTTTTTTTTTTTTTTCCCTCGGTTCACAAGTGTTGGTTTTTGTTGACGTGGGCTTAGATGGGCGTTGCTATATGAAGTTCCTTTTGGGCAACAACTTGCTCACGTCAGCAAAAGCCAACCCATGTGTACTAAGAAAGAAAAGAAAAAAACTCTCTTCTCAAACGGACCCTTCTATTCTCTCCCCGACAAACCCCACCCACAAACCCTCCCTTCTTTTTTTGACGAACACCACCCATAAACCCCTCACTTCTCTCTAATGAACACTCCATTCTCTCTTCCACGAACACTCCTCTTTCTTCCCCCCCCCCCCCCCTCTCTCTCTCTCTCTCTCTTTTTGGGGTTGTGTTGAGCGAGCTATGACCATGGCTTCCATAGTCCTTGGCTATGGATGAGATCATTGATAAACAGAGAAATACACAAATAAATTTAAAAAATCATAGATAAAATCAATAATATATCACATAAATTCAAAAATTCACTAAAATCATGAATTCATGACTTTATCACAATACATCACAGATAAACTTAAAAAATCACATATAAAATCAAGAATATATCACAAATAAATTTAAAAATTCACTGATAAAATCATGAAATCATGAATTTATTATGATATATCATAGATAAATTCAAAAAATCACAGATAAAATCAAGAATATATTACAGATATATTAAAAAAAATTCACAGATAAAATAATGAATTCGTGAATTTCAAGTCATGCCATTAATATTGGACTCATGGTCGTATTCTCTTTGACAGCGTTGGTGATGACATAAAAAATAGGGTTGCAATTGAGGACATTTGAAATTCTGACACTGGAAAAATTGAAAAAAAAAAGCTTCAAATTCGGCGAGATGCACTTCAAATCTGACGAGATCAACTTCGGATCGAGCGAGATCTAGATGAAAAGCTTCATAGAGGAAGAAATAGAGAAAGCGTTGAGATGGAGGGTCACTAGTGTTGTTGAGGAAGAGAGATAGTGGGAGAGAGCATTGTATAGGCGAGATGGGAAGAAGATGGATGAAGAGAGAGATCTGCTGTTGTGGGCAATTGCCAATGAGATGGAGGAAGATAAAGAGGGAGATAGAAGAAGATGAAACGGAGAGAGAGAGAGAGTGATAGATGTAGAGAGAAGCAAGGAAGGGAAAAAAAAGTGTGGACCACATCTGTGCAATTTGGTCCATACACATAGTGCCACATAAGGTGATGTATTTTGGTGCTGTACATAGCATTTCCCTTTATAACAGTATAGTTCAAGATGATTATAATATACTTGAGATGCTGATATTGCTAGAGAAGCAAATGTTGCTTCCACAGCTTTTTATTTCGGATGGACTAAATTATCCTTTTAAACTATAAGGAGAGAATCGAGAGAGGAGAGAAAAATAGAAGAAGAAGACATCAGAAGAGAGAATGGAGGTTCGCATTAGGACGATGACCGTTGTTGGTGGCTTGCCAACATTAAAAGAAAAAGAAGAGAGAAGAGGAAAGAGGAGAAGGTAGGTGAGAGAAAGGGGCTTGGACATGGATTGGAATTTGGATATATTTTGTAGTGAGTATTGCAGTTGGAAACTTGGAACTCCCTTTGTGTTTTATTAGACGAAGCTGCTTTGTTGGCCTATCCAAATACAATGGAGGCAAACTATATCCATTGAATATGTTGGGAGAAGTTCCTTGTTATTCAAAAAATTTTGCAAGGTGAACTCACAAAAATTGAAGTTTTCATTGTCACTTGATGGCTGATGCTAGGGCTTGGGTCGTCCCATAAGCGTTTCTCTAATCTGCTACCTTCAGACCTTCACTTCAGTATCTATCTAGGAAGCATAGACACTTCTCTAGAGTTGCCATGTCCATGTCAGACATGATACACCTCCGACACGACACTTCTCTCTTCTATCATTTTTGTCTTTTTAATAGTCTTCCTTTTCCTTTTTGTCTTGATTAACAATGAATAACTTCACTAAGGTTTCTGAAACTTCTCTAGAGGTGCCGCGTCTGTGTCGAACATGACACACTTCTGACACGACACTTCTCTCTTTCCATCTTTTTTGTCTTTGTAATAGTCTTCCGTTTCCTTTTTGTCTTATTTAACAATGAATAACTTCACTAAGGTTTCTTAAAACAATAAAAAAGATGCATTTTGAATGATGGATGTGAAGCTATATGATATTATCTAACTATATACATAAAATATGCATTTTATTAATAGCGTGTCCTTGTTGTGTCGTGTATTAAATTTTGAGAATTTGCTGTGTCGACGTGTCCGTGTCGCGTTGTAACTGTGTGTCGTGTCTGTGTTCGTACTTCTTAGGTATCTATGGATTCAATTGATTAAATTGGCTCAACTATAAATCTAAAGCTTCCTCGTTTCCTAGAGGGTTTCTCGATGGCCTTTGTAGCCCTCTCAACTTCAGCAATCACGGCGTAGTGCCGATTCCCCATATCTTTCCTCCTTCCTCCTTCCTCCTTCCTCTTTACCTCTTCTTCATCTCTTGTGTACTTTTTATCTCCTCTTTTTCTCTCTCATAATTGAAAGGGTGATATGGTCTGTCTGTAATAAAAATTCGTGGAAGCAACACTACCCTCGGGCAATATCGTCTCCCTATATTTATTTTCCAATAAAACCATGATTTGTTTGAGAATTTCCTATATGGTAGGGATTCTTTTCCAAAAAACCCTCTCCTTCCAAAATCAAAAGCATTAAAACAATTGTTTCTTTTCCTTCTCCAACCAGACTCTTCTCCGCAACCAGATACTTCTCCTCGTCTTCATACCAAGGAAAGTCAGCAGCCATGGTTGCTCATATCTTACGCTCAAGACCAACCCCAATATACATACAACTTGAATAATATTCCTCCTCGTCTCTGCAAGAGGGAGACTTTCTACCCGTCAATGGATCCTCAAACATTGGGTGCCTTTGTTCCGTCTGAAGATGGAACAAAGCCACTAGATTCAATCTTAACTAGCAAAAATAATAATAATAATAAAAATAAAAAAATAGGCAAAATAGGCAAAGGTTCAAGTTTTTTCGAACCCACTTTTTCTGATTCTTTGTGCCAATTTTACCGTCTTTTTAGTAGTCCTTTGAACTGGACAAGTGGAAATAGTGGGATGTCACTTATTAGTCCCTTTTTTTTTTTGGGGGGGGGGGGGGGGGACAATTTATAGAAACTACCTTTACCACTAACTCCTTTTTAATATCAATAATGAGTATTAATGTTTTTTTCCGTAAGTTTGAATTTGAAATCACTCCCTTAAAAGTGAGTATTAATTGCTCAATTAGAACAATGATGCATAAAATAGGGAAAAAATTGCGGCATAGAATCTAAATACATTTGAGAAGAAGGAAATTCCAAGGACAAGTTTCCACCTAAGTGCCTAACTCTGAATTGTGTAAAGCCTGGAGCACCTTGACTCTAAGGAAGGCTCCATCTATTATTACATCGTTGTCACAACACTGGCTGCCTGGTCTTGCCATCAACAATTCGGGGTGGTTTCTTCACCATCCTTCCTCAATAATGGCAGAGCTAATTACTTAGTAAGTTAGTAGCCCCCACTCTCATGCTGTCATGCACATAGATATATACCGAAATATTTATGGGCCTACACCCAAAAAAGAAGTACATATATACATGGGGAGGGATCCGTTTTCTCCCAATCTAAAACTTTTTTATTTTACATCCCTCAATATCTTAATATATTTTTGTGCTATTGATATTTTTTCAAACCAATCATTGGATTAAATACTCCTCTCGTGAAGATCATGCACATTAAATTTCACATTGATCGGATAGTTGTGAACATTTCATCTATAAATTCTTTTTTCTTTTTGCTAATAAAACTATAATTTAGGTCGCTTTGTCGATGGAATAGTTCTTAATCTTCAATCAATGTAAAATTTGGCATGCATGATCTCCACGAAAATAGTAGTCAATCTAACGGTTGGTTTTGAAAAATATCAATACTACAAAAAGTTATTGAGGGATGTAAGAGTAAAAAAATTTACACTTAGTATAAACGAATCCCTCTCCTATATATTTATGGGCCATTTGACTATGAGTCACTCCTGTGAATTTGTGAATTTTTATATGCTGTTTGGTTGTTGGAATTCATAGCGAAAGAGAAAATAAAATTCAAGGAATTGTATTTTACCTTGTTTCGTTGTGAAGGAAAATGAGAGGAAACAATACGGTACAAATCTATTAACTTCCTATTAAATGATTACTAACTTAACTAAGAATGACTCATAGCCCAACCAATTTGTAATTCCTCCAAAAATATATCATGGATTTTTTATTTTATTTTTCTAATTTGGGTTGCGGGGGGGATTTTTTTTTTTAATCCATTTTCTTTTTAAATCGTTCATATTTGGCCATAAATCCTACATACCCTCAAAACCAAATTTAATTTTCTTTGCTTAATCTGTATCTTCATTCAAATCATGTAGGGAATACAGCATACCTTTTTGTTTCTTTATTTACGGAGAATTTATATTTTTAATTTTGATAGGAGGAAAAGAGAATAGGGATGGTTTAGCTTAGTTTATCAATGTATTTTTAATCCAAGTCATGGAAGGCATGAAGGTCTCCTAGCCTGCTCTCTATTTGATGTACATACATGAAGCCCAGAAAGTTAAGAAAGAAATAAACTGCACCTTACAAAGTAGAAACTAAATCATCAAATGCAGGAAATATATATATATATATATATATATATATATATATATATATGGCACCAATAATTTTGGAGATAATTTCAGTTAATCTCAAATCTGTACATTAGTATTTGCCATCAAAATTGGAGTTTAATTTTCACAATTAGCACCCTCAATGGATGGGCAGATTAATGATTTAGGCACGGGACAGAATTCCCAACAAAGCCACTCTAATTGAAATTAAATGCCTATACAGCTCCTTCACTCTCCCCTCCATGGGCTTAATTCCTTCCTCTAATTCCTCACACCTTCTCTTCAATTCCTCAACATTAACCCCATTATCATCTTTCTTCCTAGACTTAATTTGATCCCTCAAGCCACTAGCTGCCATGACTGCCCCTCGCAACTCCGACATCATCACTGAGCCAGATCTCTTCTGCTTCTCCGTTTGCTCCTTTAGTCCTTTCTGTAATTCTTGCAATGAACTCGACCAAGACGTCGCAGGCCTAGACTGCATTGTGGGAAACCCACGTTTCGACTTGAACGACAGAGCGATTCCAAGAACCCCACACGCCGTTAAGGCCACTGCTTTAGACCCACTTAGGATCTCACTCAATTCGGACTCATGCCAACCCACCTTGGTTGCACAAGATGAAGTGCCTTGAGCTAGCTTCAGGCTCAATTTCCTCAACCCTGATCCACACTTGCCCATTTCGCTGCATCGTTTTTCGATGGCCTCGCATGAGTCTAGCATGTCTGATGCGCGTGCTAAGGCAATTGGGTTTGGCTCAAACCTCCCATCAAGCAAGTGCAAAACTCTTCTCAATGAGTCCACGTACTTGTGAATAACTTCCATTTTTTCTAACAACCCATTGCATGAATCAAGCAATTCAACACTATCTTCGAGGTAGTCCTCGACGGCTTTTCGATCCGAATCTCTACACATCACATTGGCAAGAGACTCCAGAGCTATTTTTTGGGAGTTTGTGGATGCATCAAGCGCTTGGAGTAGCCAATTAGCACTTGTGTAGTCAGCGTCGGAGCCCCTTTGTGATTGAAGGGCATCGAGCTCGGTCGTGATTTGTTGATCGAACGAGGTTGGGACCGGCAAAGGCGCCACTGCCAGCGATGCTGATAGCCTCGACGGAATTCTCAAGGAGAGGGTCCTGAGAATTGCTGATGGCCTCATTTTTTTTTTTTTTTTCTTTTGTGTGTTTCCTTTCAAAGCTTGGAGAGTCACAATTTTGCATAGTATATGGTGTGTATGTGACCCTCTATATATAATAGACAAGGTTGTGGGTTTGTGGGAGTTAAAGTTACAAAAGAGAGTGGGCATGGGCCCCTTTGCCTTTGTCAAAAGGCTAACAAACAAAACACTATTATTTATGAACAGCAATCTTGTGATTGAGGCTCTTAGCAAAAATAAAAAATCTTGTAATTGATGACGAAGGCAAAGTGGACCCAGGTCTTTTTTGTAGGTTGTGCCCTGGATTCCTCCACAGTGGGGCCAATCAAGGGGGATGAGACCCACGTCAGTAGTATTCAGAATTCTTAAATAATTGGCATAAGAATGGGGTTAGAGTGTGAGCTGTCTTAGATACCGTGGTACAACCATAGAGTACCACGTAGTCGAAGAGGTGGATACATCAAGATATCATTGCCCAATTATTGGAGGCACCAGTTGATGAAGACGGCTCTCTCTAGAACTGAGTTGACTGGGTTTATTCCACCACTCAGCTAGGGTGACAAGAGATCCAAAATAAACAAAACCACATTGTTAACTTCGGTGTAAAAATTGAAAGGGTTAGGGTTGTCATGAGAGACTTTTTATTGGCGAATGGATTAACTTTTCCTTAATTTTTATAGTTAATATATAAATTTCAAGACAAAACTCATATTATCAGATAAAAGATTTTTCAAAGATTCCACATGCAAAAACTTATGATAAAACACTAACATGGTTTGATCACGCAAGCCAATTAAATTTTGTTACTCGATGTGATAAACTAAAATTCTTCATCAATTTTGATTGACTCGTGTGATAAAATTGAAAGTCATTTTTTTGATAAATTTTTATATGTGGGACCTTTGAAAACTCTTCTATCTGATGATATAAATCTTGTCTTGAAATTTGCACATTAATTTTTGAAAATGAGGTCGAGCTCATTAATTCACCAATGAAGAATCTCTCATGGCAGCCTTACCTAAATTAAAAAGGAAAATGTTCTTATGTTGAGAAGAAGACCCAAATAAACAAAACCAAATTGTTAACTTTGGCATTCTGGGTCGGTTACCTATTGTTATTGCAAATGAGCCAAGTTGAATTGAGCTTTGTAGCGTTTGAGTCTAGTTCATTTTAACTTATTCAACGAGCCTAAACTATTATTGTGTTTAAGCTTGGTTCATTGAAAAGCTTATTTGTTTACTATCGAGCCGCACTTTTAACAAGTTCAAACTATTATGATCGAACTTGGCTCAAGAAAAAATAGAGAAGTACGATCTTAAGCTCAAATTTGGTTTGGGCTTAATTTTAAGCTTGTCTTGTGCTTGTTAAAATGGTTTTGCATTTACAATTTGTAACCTTTAAGTCTAGTAAAAAATATTTATGAACTAATAACCACTGCATTAGTTTGTTTTATTTATTTATTTAATGATAGTTGAACTATTTTATTAAACAAGCCAACTAACGAGTTCATTAGGTTGGCTTGTTTATTAATCGATCAAATTAATGAACTTTTTTGCGAGCTGTTAATGAAAAGTTAAGCTTATTTGTAGCCCTACATGTTGTATTTCTCTTCTTCTTACTTACTCATATAAAAAGAGAAGAGATAGCCAAGCTACCCCATTCACAAAAGAAACAATATAGATGAAGATTAAAAATAAAAACTAATGGCCACATTCCAATTTGTACTTTTGTGGTTTCTTTCTGGGATATTTATCCCAATTGAAAGACTGAAGACCTGTTGTTAAAATTTGATTGAGGCAGAATTTATAAAGTAATTAAGTTCTATTTAGATTGATTCCAAATTGTGCATATATATATATAGATGTGCATTTACTGTTAAGTAGGGTGGTGAACAGCAGTCTGAGTTGAATTTGAGTTGGTTGGCAAAACATTGATTCAACTCACTGAGTTTTTATTCATACAAATAGGGAGAAAAAAAATGTGCTGGAATATATGGAATAAACATTTAGACATATAAATATAAAATATAAAGGTGAGATAAAAATATGTGGATTTGGTGAAGGCAATGTGCCCTATCTTTCGTAAAGTGTATATTATATGTGTGTGGAGGTCCTTTAAAAAAGGGTGCTCCTTTGGGAATGAAAAAAGGAGCAGATTTTGTTAAAAGGTTGAGTACAGTATCCTCCGACATGGTGTCCACGCTAAATCCTTCCACATGGCATGCACCACCTCTAGCATTTGTATATGTTGTCTCCTGGTTTGCCACGTTTGGATCAAGGTATATATATATATATATATGTTAACATAAATTTACATGTATAAAATAAGGAAAAAAAATTTGCCACTCTCATTAGAGCGTATGTATTTTAGGGAAAAATGATAAAATGGTGGATTAAAATAAAATTAAATCTAATAAGAGTATCAAAACTCCCATATTTAATTCAAATAGTAATAATGAATTTTAATACCTTCTTGGTAAATATTTTTACATTAGCCAAATCTTTTTGCTAACCCATCTCAACTTTCCCTCATTTCTTTTTTATAGGCATCTCCTCTTTCCCTCTATATTTTTTATTACATGGATGTGTAGATCTTTTTTACTTTAAAGTAGAGTAAATTGTTAATATATCTTTTATTGATGTTGCAGAGGATGGAGGTATCAGTTGAATCCCAAGTAAGCATTAAAGGAGTTTTGAGACTTTGCATTCTTTTTACAAACAAGTTGTGTTTTGTTCTAAGCTTTTCATAATTATTTTAGCTTCATTTGTCATAATTTCAAACAAGTTATGCGCATTTTGTGAAAAAGCCTTCTCAAGATTATCGCATCGTGTCCTTCTATCATGTGCAACTCATCATTGTCGACAAAAAAAATAAACGAAAAGAACTTGTTACATATCGGAACTCTTACCTTGCTGAAAAAGGAAGAATCATATCAAGGATACTAGTTATAATAATAATTTAATTTATTTACATTCTAATAATTCCCAAATCCCAATACACTGATAGTATATTTTTAATTATGATATGGGACCTTTAAATTAGGAGAGGAATTGGTTAATGGTGGAGTAAGAGTTTAAGTAAAATGGCAAACTGGGTATTATAAAATGGAAATGATAAATTGTTTCTTTAAAGAATTAAGGTTCAATATTGTCATTTTAAATTGAATATGATAGATTTAGCCATTCTTATTGGATTATTTCTATTTTGACCCATAATTTATGGGGACTTTGGCCACAAGTCCATAAAATAGGACTTGTGCACGCAAAAGTCTACAAGGAATTCTTATGCAGTTTAAAGTCCATCACATATTTATTCAGACTACACTACCCTCACCTAAAGCATTATCTCCCACCGCTAACCCCGTTGACCTTCTCCTTTTCCTTAAAGGCTGTGAGCCCAGCAACCTTAATGCACACGATTTAGGGCTTTGCCTCATTGGTCCCCACAGCATGATTCACACCAAATACATACATAGTTCCACAGAAAGGATGGGAAGGGGAGAGAGAGGGAGATGGGCAGGGGGAAGATAGCACGGTTCCCACAATAGTGCTCAAACCTAGACATCATCAGAGGCAAGGCATTATATATAATATGAATAAATGCCATTGTTCAGATTGCTTTACTCATTCCTTTTTAATGTTTCAATGCATCCATCTCACAAATGAAGCCTTGATTTTTCTTGGATGAGGCCAAGGGTAGGGATCGGTCTAAAACTCTTAAAACACTTTTCACGATGAAACCCAATTTTCATTATCAATATCTTCCCTTTTTTTCATTGACTCGATGTTTCTATGGAATCCATACCTTCCTACTGGCATTTTCATATAGGATTAATATAATAGCCATAAGCTTTTTTTTTTTCTTATTTCCTCTTGACCCTCTTCGCCCTAAGATGATTCTTCGTCGTATGATCGTGGCCCATATTTTTCAAATAGTCACATGTAATTATTTTAAAGGCATTCCATTCTTTCAAATTCACAAATTTCCAAACCATCAAAATCAAATCTAATTATTTTATTCATAATTTAATTGTTAAACTTACTCACGAAACTATTAATTTAAATTAAACTCTATTAAAAACGATTTAAGTTTAATTTTTTTGAAATAGTGAAATACTGATACGTAACTATTTTGAAGTAGTTACATACTATGTTCAATGTAACTACATGTGTTTTTTTCTTATATAATTTCATATTCAACATGGGTCTTGCTTTGAAGATCTCGACAAATATATTCTAAAAATATAAATTTTATAAAAACCCGATCTGTATAATGAGAGTTACGCCATTTTCAAGTTTGCAAACAATAAATAATACTTGAGGATAACTATGACTTTATGTTTTTATCATTCTCATAAAAATACTCTCGTTTCACTTAAAAGTAAATTTATGGCTGCATAAATTTCCCTCATGGAATTATGCCTCCATAAGTCCCATATTTATTTTTTCTATTACTCCATAAGCAAGAGAACAAAGAGGGGTGTGGAAATCACTCATGGGCGTGCCAATATGGCAATAATAGTAGTATTTGATTTTGAAGGGCTTGTTTTAAAACTCTCCATGATTCCTGTATTTGCAACTGCTCCCTCGTTTTGACCTTAATTGTAAATGCAACCCTTTTTTTCCTAATGGTGTTTCTTTAAAAGAAAAAACAAAAGGGTAAATTACAGAAAACCCCCACGAAGAATGGAGGGTCAACAGATAACCCTCTTATGTTTTAATTTTGTCAATGTGCCCTCTAGTTCTAGTTTAGTTGAAAGATAAAACCAATCATCGATGGCCACCCAATTGGCCATGACGTCGGCGAGGGTTCTGACGATTTTGGGCAATACGGGCCCGTTAATGGTATTACGTGCGTAACCATATGACCAATTTTCGTCAAATTTCATTTATGGCAAGTGACGGTAGGACACATTGACAAAAATTAAAACATAAGGGAGGCACATTAACAAAATTAAAATTTAAGGGGGGTTATCTGCTGCCCCCCATACTTCAAGAGGATTTTTTGCAATTTACCCCCCAAAAAAAACACTAATAAAAGAAAATTGACCAAATTTTTCGCTTCAATCCTCTTATATCTGAATGTTATGGCAAGTCCTACGTCAGTTCACTATGAATTTTTTTTTAATAAAGTTTTTTATTAGTTAACCTATCTACTATGTCATTTAAGCAACAGTATATAGGCAAGATCAAATTATTCTTGATGTGAAACATTATGCACTTATACTGGATCAATTACTCTTCTTATGGATGTCATACATGCATAATTTTTAATTGAATGGATATTGATTCTGATCTATAAACTCATATTTCTTAGTATAAATACAATTATGGGAAACGTTTTTGGGCCTCCTTTAACAATCCCCCCAATAAACCCATGATGTGGTGTGAAAATAGTGATGAAATAATGGGGCCCAAAAATAAATCCTATAAAAAAATATTGAAAGGAGTAAGAATAAAATGTTTTATAGATTGGATATTACTCCGTACCATAGTGGCTTGCGAGAAGTTTCATTTCAAATCTCCAAATTAAGTGGTACATGGACTGATTGGGTATTACCATAATTCTTTATTACATGGTGTTACAGGCACCATTTAACAATTTATTATCGAATCACCCCCCAAAAAAATAAAAATAAAAATAAAAATTGATCATCGATTTATCAACCAGTTGACCAAAGTTTTGAAAAATTGATTTCAAAAGAAAAATGGAAATGAAACATGGCATCTTTCCTATCCAATAATTTCCTTGTCAATTTGGTAGAAAACCAAGGGCCCTAACAATGCCTAATTGGGAAGGTAATAATTCTCCTCAAATACTGAATGTGTAAGCCACGTACCCTTAATCATGATTTAATTGGAGTGGTGTACGTATGTCTGGTAATTTGGACCAAACAACTCAAAATTGTTTAAAGAAAGAAACATGCATTTGTAGATTACATGAGCAGGAAGATATTTCATTTTTCCATTTTTTTTCTCTTTTGTTTTTTTTCGTCTCTTAAGAAAGAAACATGCATTTGTAGATTACATGAGCAGGAAGATATTTCATTTTTCCATTTTTTTTCTCTTTTTTTTCGTCTCTCAAAGAAGTGGGAGGAAAAATCCAATGACAATTAATTCTATTAATCTTCAAGGACAATCATCTTTATTGAGCACAATAGAGGAGAGGGTGCCTTTGTCCGGAACACCCCCCGGGGCGGGGGTGCGGGGCGGCGGTGGGCCAAAAAAAAAGAAAGAACAAATACTATTAACAAATGGGTATCAACATAAATATTTATCTATAAGATTGAAATTGAGATTACTCACTTAACAAGTGAAGCAGATGCTATTAGACTACCATGCAATTAGCGAATATCAATGATAGTTGGTAAGAAAAAAAACTATTGAATTGAGTATCCTTGTGAATGTAGGTTGTTGTTTTTGTTTTTTGTTTTTATTAGTTACAAAAGGGTTTCCTAAAAAACCAACGAGAGTTGGCCTTGCGACAAAGGGGTGAACTGTAAACCCAAACATTTCGGATTTAAAACCAATCAATCTCTCTTGGCTACCAATCAAGTCAGGGTTATTAGCTTGAACGTTAAACGACTTCATGGGGCGGTGGCCCTGTGTGGAGAGCGGGGATTAGTCGAGCTCTGATAGTTCAAACACCTCGTTGCTTGACAACAAACAAAAAAAACAAAAGGGTGGGGGGGGGGGTGGTTTCCTAAAAAAATAATACGCATAAGGTTGCATGATGCATGGGATGCCCATTTGTGAAAATACTTAATTAAGGGCTATATTACATGGAATCATGCGTATCCAAACAAGAGATTAGATCTGATTTTATAATTATGAGGGATAAAGTGCCCAGCCTTACAGCGCATGTACATCGTTATTGATCCCAAATTAGAGACTAATGCATGTACATAGATTTAATATTTTCCGCCTAATGGCCTTTTTTCAGACAAGTTTGGATTTGATTTCGGTGTCCCATATCGAATCTATTGGAAATAATTATGCATTTTTTTTCTCTCTAATGTGCCGATGTTTTTCTTATGGGAAAAGGGTCAAGAAAATGATTCTTTGGGGAATCATGGCAAAGCTAAAACTCTCAGAGTCTATGAACCTATATAGTTAATTAAAATTATGCTACCTTTTTTTTTTTTTTTATTGGTTTTTTTTTCCTCTCCATTTTTGGGTGAAAAGGACTATGTTACTTTATGCAGTTACCACTTTATTTATTTATTTGTTTATCTATTTATTAAACTTTATACAATAATTTAAAGCTCCATTAAATAGGCAGCGGTTTGAGAAGTCTCTTGAAAGTAGTCACAATATAAGTGAACCTCTAATTACCAAATTAAACAAATCTTTTTTTTTTTGGGGGGGGGGGGGGGGGGGGGGGGGGGCTTGGACATACAGGGTGCACCCAGTTGAACAAATAGTATCTGCGGATCAATTTAATTATTTAGGGAAGTTTCTACTTTGGAATGGTAGAATATACAAGAAACATGGGTTTTCCCGGCGGTCCAAACTGCCGGCAAAAACAAAAAAGACCGTAGGTTAATGTTCTCCTTTAACAAGACATTTTAATTAAGGGGTCAACATTTCTCTTGGGGGTGTATGTGTGAACTGGGGCTCAAATTAAAACACCCCCCCCCCACACCCCAAAACCAAAAAAAAAAAAAAAAAACCCCAATATTTGATGAACAACTTGTTAGAGATATTGGCCATTTATAACAATGTGGGTCTCATATGTAATTTGAGATAGTCCATATTGAAATTAGTTAATTTCTATGTGGAGATTTAATTTGAATATTTAATTAGCCAAAATCATTTAAAGGTTGAATGATAAATTGTTCTCTAAAGTCATCCTTGAATAGTTGGTTGAAGAATGGTAATAAAGATTGTCCCACATTGGAAAACTATGAATTCCTTAATGAATTTATATACACATACATTGGGCCTATGGTTTCGGCCCCTAAGGGCACCCAAGTTTTGTGAAAAGGAGAGGACTTAGCCAATGTTGGACCTAGACCCAAAAACACCCACACCACACCAAACCGAGCAGGGCCGGGCCAGATTGGGTTAAATAAGACCGACCCATGTGTGTTATTTTTTAACCAAAATTTAATTTTTGCTAATTCGGATTAATTACCATTAAAAGTTGTGTTTGTTAACCCATAACAATCATGACTATAAAACGCGTCTGATCAACGTGTCTTATAATTGTTCTTGAGAGTTACCATTGAGTCTATAAAAGCCCCATTTCGTACACAATTGGGGGTTAATAATCAACAGATTTGATTTTCGCACCATTTTTGAGTTGTCATTAGAGAGAGTATAAACACAATGGGTTTGTCAGACGTAGAGATTGCAGTGCTTATTCTGTGCGTGTAGATGATTGTATCCTAGAAAGCAGATGTCCGAGAGACTCAAAGCACCAAGTGAGGGACGAAATTTGTCTTAAGGATATAGTGTCAAATGCTAATTTTGAACAATCCGTTTCTATTTTAATCATCGTTTGCATACTGTAAGTTTGTGATTTTCCAAAATTTATTTCATTCTATTTGTGTTTTATATGCTTATTGTTTTTACAAATTTATAATAAGTAACCCATCATGTTCCAACACAACTACCTTAATCATTTGCATTTGTATGATAATTATGTAGCTATATGCCATCGAGTGGATGATGAAGTGGATTCAATCATATCTAGGAGGGGTAAAAAACTAAAACGTAAAATGAAAACGGGAATAATAGGCCACTTCGAAGATCCAACCATGCATCACCAGTTCTTGTGGTCTAACTGTAGTACCCAGGTGGATTGGGGTTGGGTAGTCTTAGGTTTAAGGATCAATTTCCTTACAATATAGCCCAAAAATGAATAAATAAAAAGTAAAAATAAATCTAGCCTTGCAACAAATTAATAGGGAATTTAAAGGAGCAGTTCCAACCAGGTGAGCACGTACTCACCTACCTTATATCACCACCATGTATTAAGGATCATATCCTATGCATTAGTCCAACATACCCTGTAATTTACTAATACACTAGGTATTACCCTTAATGCAAGAGCTAATATGAATTATATTAGCACATGCTGACTTGATCGTCATCCTTTAAAGGAGCACTATTTTAGAGATGTTCTAATGTATATGATATATATCTGATCAGTAGGAATAATAGGAATCATCTTTGTTTGTTTTTTTTTTCTTTTTTTTGTTTAGTGATCTGTACAACAATGTTTTTTTATGTTGGGGGAAATTACAGTTTCGCCCCAGGGGACTGACTACTCTTTGTTTCAAGAAGAGGAAAGGAAAAGGGACACTTATGGCAGATAAGGTTGATTCTAGAAATTGTGCCTCTAGAACTCATCTGATGTATGCCAATGACTAATCATTTTCTCAAGGGCTGAACAATCATAGGCAAAAGCTATCCAAGACTGTCTTGAACTTTTCGATGGGGTGGTTTGGACAACAGGTTAATCTTGAGAAGTCATAGGTATGTTTTAGTGGGAACATCTCCTCATCCTCAGGAAAAGGCCACAACCTTCAAGTCTCAACTTGGGCTTAAATGCATTTAGAGTGCAGCTGTCTATATTGGGCTTCCATTGGTGGTGGAAAGATTTTTGACAAAAAAAAAATGCCTTTCATGCCATCCTTGAGAAGGTATGCAGCAAAACAGTATGCTGGGAGAGCAAAGTACTATCATATGCTGGAAGGGCGATGCTTGTGAAAGCTGTGCTTGCGGCTATAACATCTTGAGCAAAATTGTTGGGAGGTTTGGGGTTAAGATGTATGAAACACATCAATTGTTCCCTTGTTGCAAAACCGGGATGGCGGCTGATCATGATGAGTGGTGGAGGAAAATCATGGGCCTCTTAATTAGGTAGCAAGGAAAAAATTATGGGTCTCATAATAGAAATGGTTCGGACTCTTTTTGTTTGGAAAGCAATGCTACAGTCTAGAGATGTAGTGAGGGGAAAGGGGCATCTTCTGTAGTTGGTGATTGTACTTCCATAAATATATGGACTGATCCATGGGTACCAATCTTGATAGAGGTAACTTGCTCTTGACCTCCCTTCCCTGTTGGCAAAGTTGATAAATCCAAGCACTGGAACATGGAATGAAGAACTCATTAGAAGTACCTTTGAGGCACAATCAGCTTCAGTTGATAATGCAGGTTTCTCTCCCTATGAAAAAGAAGACACGCTCAAATTGATTGAATAAAAAAAGCAGCGGTAAATTTTCTGTAAAATCTACCCATAATCTGGATCATATGTTTAAATGGAGTCAGATATGAGGAAAATGTGAAAAATTGATATTGCATGTGAGACGAAGATCGATTATTACATTGAACATCTGTTTTCTAGTTCCCTATGGCTATGCAGATTTGGTTCTCGAGATGGGGGTCCCTGACATGCCTTCTGTCAATGACCACCCTCTTTTTTGCTATGGATTGCTTTCTTCTTTGAGAAACTATGGCATTGCAGAAACAAAATGCATCTTTGAAGGACCGAAAAATGAGACAAATGACCAAGACAGAAGTGAATGTGGAGGAATTTTTTGCTGCTATCACAGGCTAAATTGAAGATAATGTCATGACATAACAAATAGGCTGGTTGGTGTGTGGAGTGAAATGACTCTTCCTCTTGCCCCTTGGTGGATTAAGAGCTTGAAGCTTAGTGTTGAGCTCAGCACATTTGGGCTGGAAATTGAGCTCTTCACAAGCTTGGCCCTGGTCGAGCACGAACAAGCTCTCTACTGCATCCCTTACGATCCCAAAATCTACGGCACATCATTTAAACAATAATATCTTCAAAGGAGTCATCATTAGATCCAATATTCACAACCTGAATAAAATTTTAAAAATAAAAAATAAAAAATGCAGTTCCAAATTTGATCAATACATCATCAACCTACAATGGTTGTCCTAAGTAACAGTTTCAAAAAGGATTGTGACCGGCTTCATATATAATAGCCCATACATAATCATAGTCAGGGTCCAAAGTTCTCATAAACCAATCTGTTGTGGGTCGAGACTTCAATTTGTTAAACAAACAAATCAGTTGAACAAAATGTTTTGATGTTAACATTTGCATAAGTTTTGTACAAGCCTTAAATTTCAGATATAAACAGTGTAAAAGGCCTATGGACATTAATTAGTCTTATACCACTTAAATTATGGAGTATGGCTTTTCTAATGCACTAGAAATGCCATACTGATACAGTTCTAGCCTCTTTTTTTCATTTGCTCAGGTGAAGGTGAAAAAACAAAAAAGGAAGAAAGAAACCTAGCAGGGCATAATTCAGAAGCAAATGACCCTATCATGTAACTGCAAGCTATGGCCCAACATCACATATGCCAACAAACCCTTGTCTTATTTTATGAAAGAAGTCCACTTAGGTAACTAAAATTTCCAAGCTCACGCAGAAGTGTAAAGGAGGCACTAACTAGACTTTTTAAATGACAAGATTACTATCTAAAAAATAGGGGAAGCGAAGATAATTGCTTAGACTAAGAGAGACATGAAACAAGGAAAGGGCTATTCATTCTATAGTCTTGAGAAGCCTAAACAATCCAGCCGCTTCCCTGATCCGTGAGAACTCGATGCAGAAGGCTTGGACTTCAATGAAAAGATCGTTTACTGCAAAGGCACAACCATTGATCAACACTGCTGCAAATTATTCTAACATTGATAACAGCATATATGTATATGTTATTAGTCTTGATCAGGTCAGCACGTGTTGATATAAGTTATATCAGCACCATGCATTGGGGTTGTACCTCATGCATTGGCTTAATGTATCCCTTAACCCACTAATGCATGAGGTACAAACTCTAATGCAGGTGTTGATATAAGTTATATCAGCACATGCTCACATGATCATCATCCATTATATATATATATATATATATATATATCCTAACATAACATTGAAGTATAGACAGCTAAGCACTACACTGTAAGGGATTATAGATCAGACATGCATGCACACATCCATCCAGGTGCATAATTAGTTAATTACATTGTATATACACTGCAGACTTAATATGGATATGCTATCTGCATGCATAACTGAGATAAATAATATGCATATATATTGTTAAAAGCATGAAAATTCTCAATGACGCCGGCACTTGGGAAGGATCAGGGAAACATTTTGGAAATTCCCAGGAACAATTTAAGCCACATTTCAAAAATCCTTTCGGAAAACTTGTGCTTTTAACATACTTGAAGACAATGGTTATAGAAGGCTATTCCTTTAACATACACAAAAGTATATGCATATAAATGTAGCCATCCCTGGATGTGCAACTATAAAGTAATTACATCGAATCACTTCCAAATAACAAAATAGTTCTAACTGAAAGTACTCACCATTGATAATTTTATTTCGAATTAGGCTCTGCAAGAAAACACATACAAGTCTAACAAGCCTGTTCTGCATGTACTTATCCTGCCAAAAAAGAATAAGGTAAGAAGTGCAAACCTCCTCCAGTCCAGTTCTTTAATTTCTATACGAAGTTATAGTTGTACCGGTAATAGAGCTTACTAATATGAACAAAATGGAAACATTAAACTCAAAAAAACCCAATAGGCTAATAGTTAATAGTTATCCTTAGAGCACAACAAAGTTTACAACCTCTTAAACCTACAAGGCTAATAGTTCAGTCACAAGCCTCCACATGATCATCTTTAAAGTCCTCTTAAACTTATAATTAGTTATCCTTGAAATCATCGCTATTTAGCTTGCCTTTGTTAAGGGAAGACAAATGGTTAAATGATATTCTCAACTAACAGAGACAGGGTAAAGACACGATCGAGACACGGCCAAATGAGTGTCGGATACATGTCCAAGACGTGTCACAGAAGACCTTATAAAAAAAAAAAAAAATGTGCCACAGAAGTGTCGATGTCTAACACAAACATGGCCCTTCTTTAAAAGTGTCCGTGCTTCTTAGGGAATAACCACACAAATTTGTCCCTAAAAGTCATGTCAAAAAGCACTTGCAAAACGTGTGCATAGCATATCAGTAAATAATAAATAAAGCAATAATTTTCAGTAAATCAACCACATTTTTCCCTCACGTCTCAAAAACTTATAAAATTTGTCATGTTTGGAAGTGTCAAAAATGATGTTATGTGGTTGTGGACAAGTGTTTGACAGTGAGCTAGCAACAGGTAAAATGAAACCTTAATGCTAAAAAAGAGATGCTCAACCCAAACCCAATCCATCTATTTATCAGGTTGGATAAGTCCAACCCTGCCCAATGCCCAATGTGCTTAAAGTAGACCCGATCCTATTTATATATCCATATAAGATGATTAAAATGCATTTCAAGAAAATAGTCTAAGATTCAAAAAAAATATGAAGAAAAAAAAGGGTTGCACAAACTATTTAATATCACTCTTGACTAGACAATGATGTATGATTGTGTAGCTTTCTAATTGGGGGAGAAAGCTATTAATCTTAGGAGTGCGCTGTCCTCACAGTGTTTTGGGTCATTTGTTTGGAGAGGAATGCAAGAATATTTGAAGATAAGGAGAATTCTTTGATAGGTTTGTGGGATAGGGAACATCTCTTGGCTTCCTTTTGGGTGTCCATCTCAAAGGCTTTTGATGGGATTCCACCTTTTGTTCTCAAATCTAATTGGATTTCTGTTTGTCTTTAGTTTTGTTTAATTTAGTTTTTTTATGTTGATCTTCTAGGTGGACTTCTTGTTCCCCTTTGTATTTTCTATGCTTTATTTTCATTGATAAATCTGTTTTGTTGCTGATAAAAATATATATAGATACATAGATATAGATATAGATATATATATATTGTCCAGGTTTCTAAGAGTAAACTTTATTATATTTTGCAAATCACAACTTATAAACCTATCAAACACCTTTTAGCATAAATATATAAGTCAATCTTAGTAAAACTCACTGGGTCAGGGGATCGCCATAAGCTAACCCAAATATAGTCAGGCTGACCCAATCCTGAAAACAACCATCCCACAACCTGGTAACCCATGCAAATTGGATCAAGTTTTTCCAACTCTATTCTACCCAAATCAGTTTACATATTATACAGTGAGAACAATAGAAAACCATGTTCCATGGATACTTTGTTTACCCTGAAGTACCCATGTCGACATGACATAACATTGGTAGGCGTAATCCTAGACACTTCAAAATAGTGAAAAATCTTTGAAAAGTAGACAAATCCGACACCTGGACACACCCCGCACCTGGCACCTAACACCCGTACCCAATTCCATGTAACATAGAGAGAAAATAACAGCCAGAAGTCAAGTTGAGGGGAAGAACCTTGGTGTTTTCACAGGATGATATACAATTAGTTATGTACATGTGTATGAACTCAGTGGGAAGTTCAACTGCTGTCGTGAGCCTGTTCACAACTTCCATAGAATGTAGGCTCATGTTCATACTGACAAGAACTGTGAAGTATCTATAGTCACAAAAAAAATCAACAAAGAAAGAGAATTGGGATGTCAGGATGTGTATCACTTCATCAGCAATAATAAAAATGAAAAGTAAGTCAGTGCACCAAAAACATACTCAGCAATCTCTGAAGAATTCATCAGCTTAATGAGAACTTCAACCGCTATAAGGGGATTGTTTTCTACCAGTTCCTAATAACAAGATAAGAGGCCTTTGAAAATACAAGCAGCACCAATCTTATTAATATTAATAATGAACTGTGAAATTATAGAAACCCATACCGGTAGCTTTCTTGGTGTCAGTCCGCAGTGATATACAAGCTTTGAATCATTTTCCAACTCGACCAAGACTTGCTGGAAATAAAAGGATAGCAATAATATTAAAAATACCAATAAGAATATTCTTTACAAGCTTCCTCATAAATGACAAAGGTTATAAAACAATATATAGTTAAATAATCTCTTCCTTCAAATATCAATGTTAATAATACATGAAAATATGTGAAGTCTGTAATTGGTCTCTTGTGGAAGATGTTTTGACTCTGGCAAGCCACAAACTGATTATTTATTATTGGAAATTTCCATAATCCAAATCCAATGTCTAAATTAAAGGAAAGGAATCTTAACAAATCTTCAAGCTAAACACATTTCCTCCCATCATCAAGTTTATTATCTTCCAAAAAAAATCCCTAACTCATCAATATGTTCCAGGACATTAGTAACTTGTTCTCTCAACCCACACTATCTTTGTTAATGGAAAAGGCTATTGATTTCAAAATATTTCCCTACTGATGTGGCTATTGAGGTGGCACGCATTTGGAGAACACCAAAAAATCCATGTGTTGATGTGGCAGAAGCCACATCATTAAGGGAAAGAAATTAAGAATAAAATTTAGGGATCAATAGGTTTTTAAATTATTTCCACATTCATCCCTTGCTCTATCCCTTATATCATTTCATATCACATTTTTCTCATTTATTTCTGAGGAACATAAAACTGATATCTCCAAAGAAATACCTGCCCCCCCCCCCCCCCCCCTTCTTTTTTTCCTTTTTTTTTCCCCTTCTTATTGTGCTTTTTTGTTCAAAATCCCTCCAAAGATAGTTGTCCAACATGTATACACAAATCCCAAGCATCACCTGCCCCTCAATTGACACAAAATACCAACACAACAAGAAAAAGAAAATCCTGATTCAAGCAAGGAGACAACGGATAGTGAACTGGTTCATACACAGAGTTGAAAAGGCATCCATAAAATACATGATCAAATATGACAATTGACTCGCACTTAAATCTAATCAGAGTCCAACTCATAATACCAATACATGAAGGATGATTACATTATTTAAATGCGATGGATGCAAATACTCAATATTTGACGAACAAACTGTAGCTCTGTTGGTAGCCAAAGGGCTTCCCAAGTAAGGTCAGGTTGAGAGACTGGGAGTTGAAACCATCCGAAGTACAACAAGGCTAGGTATGTTTCAAAGTTGTAACCCTTTAAAGTTTCTATACATACTCAGCCAAAAAAAAGGAAAAAAAAAATTGGAATAATTACATAATGTATTATGAATTCTGAAAAAAGTGTATAAGCACCTCTTGTTGCAAAGGTGCAAGTGGTCCCTTCAGAGCTTTTGCAATCAGATCCCTAACTGCTGCACCTCTACTAGTATCAGCGCACATACCATAATCCCATAAAAGTTCATGATTGTTGTCAGGGTTGAGCCACACTAGCTGCAAAAGGCTTAAGAACATTAAGTCCAATAGGAATAAGTTCCATAGATTGATTACAAATAAATTATCTCTTACCTCCCCATCCAATACAGGGAGCCTAGGGGGAAGAGGCCTGATCCACCGAGGACCTAATCCTTCCAGCGACAAATTTTGCAGTATCCCATTTATCGTCTCATCTCTATCTCCAGACCCAATTTTAGGTTTGGCTCCAGGTTGCAGGTCAAACCTGAAATTTGACCCCCAAAACATATGCAAGAATAATGTGAAAGAGATTAAAGTGAAAGGAAAAACAGAAATTACTTTGGGTTATGTTTCTCCAACTGAAAGTTTAAAATTTAAACAAAAATAGTTAAAGCCTCAAACTATTGTTGCTTTATTGCAAAGTGTCATACTCTGGTGAATTTGGATCACAGCCGTTGGGTACATCAGGATCTGGTACCACATTTTTCACAGAAGCATCCCTAAACAAGCAACTATAAGATTGTGGACGGCTTTTATCACAAAACTGCTGCTGTAATTGTTCATGTGGCGGGAATACCTGATAGTTAAAAGGAAAAATATACCAATCAACCAAAGGATATAAACAGAAGATAAGAATCAGCAAACACTAAGTCACTGGACTGTGCCTCAGTAACAAATATCATCTTCATCTGTAAACTTGACATAGAATTCTTCACCAAAAGCATAATTATATATATATAATTGTGAAAATGCATGCATTTATACATTCATACACACACACACACACACCCATTTATATATATATATATATATATATATACATATAATTGTGAAAATGCATGCATTTATACATTCATACACACACACACACACACTCATTTATATATATATATATGACTCACATGTGATGAAGGATCAAAACCTTTGATGAAATCTGCAGCAGACTGTTTAAGGATCTGCATGAACCACTTCTGGAATTCATAATCATGAAGAGAAACATCCAGGAATAAAGAAGGCAAAATGGTAACAAAAACTAGATAGGTGCAACATATGAATCATAGTTCTTCATAAAAATAAATAAATAATATGAATCATAGTAGGATCACTATCCACCTTAACTAAACCAAGCGTGGACACAAACCATGCTTCTTTTTCATTAGAAAACAAAGAATGTAGTACAAACCAAGTATAAAGAAACAGAAGGACAAGAGGTCCTGTGCAAACCATGGAAAACATTAAAAACAAAAAGGTACAATAAAGCACTAGAGCCCACAACTCCTTGTTTATATCATATAAATATTCGACAAGGGCCCGGAAGTTTGACACCTTAGACACTCGTCTCTTATCTTTTCTCTGTACCCTAACCCTCATAGGACTACTTGGGCCAGTGGCAGGACCCGAGGGGAGCCGATTAGGGTTTTGGTACAGACTAGGTGCTGAAACACCCTCCGCCGGCCCACCTCTATTTGGATAGCTTGAGGATCTGGGATTGACGGCTAGATCAAGGGCTAATCGAGTTAGTCAAGTGGCTCGCCCATAACCAGGACAGTACACCTTCTACCTTGGTCACCATGGAAGGAACGAGGTCCATATTGTCCATTGGGCACAAGCCATGCACATTGAAGGCTCATTAAATGGGCTCATGGGCCTATAACTATGAAAGCTGATAGGCACCATGAGTGGGAAAGTCTCCTATTGGTTATAGAATCCTACCAATATGCACCAGAATTTCCAGCAACTGTTTCTTATCTTTCCAGCAACTGTCCTACCGTAAACCTTAGCCTATCTCTACCCTTTAAACTTCTACAAAGCCTACCACTTATCAACCTCGGGTTTTCGTCTTGCATCAACTTGGTAACTGCATAGTATAAGCAAGATATGCACAAAACATTTGGTTCAAAAGGAATTACATCATATTCAAATAATTGGCAAAAAAAATAAAGAAGAACCTCTTTATTATTGCCAGAGCCCGCATGGCTTAACAACTGGAGGATAAATGCCCTTTCATACTTTTCAGCTTCATCATCACAGACCGCCTGTAAATGCCCAAAATTAATAGAGGGGGGGAGGAGAAAGAGAGAGTCTTTCAAATGGTTAACAAAGAATCATATTATAATAATGTAAAGCACAAACAGAAGGAAGCATTTATCATAAATAATTAATGAAAAGATCAAAAGATATATATATATATATATATATATATATATATATATATATATATGAAAATTTAGATTAAATGACTCAACAACCAAAATCCTATAAAAAAAAATTTGTATCTTTTCCCTGTTCTAAAATGAAGTGACACTTGTTTGATTATGATTCAGATTTACCACCTTTGTATTAAGAGTATCAACCACAAGGTTGGAAGAGGATGCAAGTGAATAAACTTACTTTGGCATAGGCATTATACATACATAATTTAGGAACTTGGAACAACTCCAGAAAGACAACACAACAAACAAAAAGAGAAGACAAATACAATTGCATACTAGGTCTCTTATTTATGTTTCATAGCAAAGAAATAAAACTTCCATAAAAGGGTTCGAGAGTAGCTGAAATGAGGATCTTGCATTGGGCGAACATAAGTAAAAGAAAAAAAAAAAACACTTTTTGAAGGCATAGCAACACAGGTTAGCTTCCCGGGATATATGTTAAAATAAATGTTGTCAGCTCCTCTACAAGAGACTGAAGAGAGCTTCTTCAAAGTCGAGGATAAGTGGATAACCCAAAATTCAGCTCGAACTCCAGATGACTATCCACAATTTAAGTGACAAGAGTCTGCATCTAGTGTCAGAATTAGCTACAGAAACCTCTACTCCATGGTAAGGGGGAGGCCCTGATAAAACTTTGTGAGTGAGCATCCACTCTTTTCATCCTTTTGACACAACCCCAAGGTCAGAAAAGAACCCAAGTAAACATTTGACACAGCCACCACACATAAAAAAAACTATAAGGCAAGGAGGACACACTAACCATCGGCCAACATTGTCCCAAATGACCCTATTATTTCAAACACTAACTGGTTAAGGTTCTAGAACCAATTAGAACTTTTATCAAATTATCTTTAGCCTTGCACAGATCACATTGGTTTCCCTCTACAATATAAAAGTTGGGAAATAAAAATTAAACGATGAAGGAGGAGAAGAAGAATAACAAAATAACAAACAAATAAATAAAGAAACGAAAAAACCCCAGGTGCTATACTGCCATTCATCAGTCATTTTGACATGATCATCTATCAATTGGCAATTAAAACAGATTCCTAGGAAGTGTAAGAGCCTAATTTCATTGAAGGATGAAGTATTCCTCTTGACCACCTACATCCAAACATGTAACTGATTCCTGATGCAAAGAACTTAATAACCAAGCCAACATCTGGATGTCCAGGGGCAGAAGATTTAAAAAGTGAAACAAGAATGTGATTGCTTTCAATTTTAGAATAAGACTAGAATACCATGCTTTGCTTACATCCACAAGTAAGGAGATGAAAGGGTTCGCAGAAGGTTGCTGGGAAGAATAGGTCTGATGAAGAATAGTGAATGCAACTAAGCGCTGAGTAGATTTGAACATTTTTTTGTCCTGCAATAATATCATTATATAACATACAACTAGTTAGCAAATGGCACCATAACACCTTTTTAATAGAAGGTATGAAAATTGCAAAGTTATTTATATATGTCAGGATTACAACATCAAAAAGTAATAAACTTATCAATCCCAGTAGATAAAAGATCTGGGAAAGTAACACAATTTTCCACATACCATATCAGTTAAGATATGGAAATATATTGACTTTAGATAGAATTGATTGAATCAAAATTTTACGGCCATTTTTTGTTTACCGTCTTGTCTTCAACTAAAAAAGTCCCAAGCCCAAAGAAATGAGAGGGCTATGAAAGGTAGAAGCAAGCTTAAAACCTTTGGTCAAACCTCTATAAAAATGAATCATGAAAATAACTCGAGGAAAAAGGCCAATGTAGTAGACCCCATGAAGATAGAGCTTCAAGGAGCTGATTTGAGTCAAATCAACATTTTAAGCAAAAATGGTGGACCTTCAACTTGATACAGAGGTCTTTACTAGCATCATAAGAGCAACCTGGAGAAATAGGCAAATTGCCCTTCAAATATTATCCACACTAAGCTATGTAGTTTCTCCACCAAGCAAGACCATTCTAAAATGTTCAATTTGAGGCAAGCTTGCTACCGACAATTTGCGGAAACATAATGCGGTCTCAATGCAGTGAAGGCAATGTTCCAGAATCAAAATAATATCATTAATTGAAATGGGGTTAAAGTGAATCAAATTGTAAATCATATCTTACTTCATATAATTTTTTTATGAAAAATATAGAAAATGACTAAAAGAAAATTTTAACAAAATCAATTAAAATGTGCAAGAGAGATAAATTGAACTCATCATCATCTTATAATCCAAACAAAAAGCAATCCTGATAATCCCACGGCCACTAAAAATTTAAAAATATATATAGATATTGAAAGTTATTTTTTTTTGTAAGAATGTTCAAAATTTGAAATCTTAAAAGTTATTTCAGTCTGAATTCATCTCAATGAGGTAAGTCTGATCAATGGAACTAGAATAACCCAAACCAACAAAACCCCGAGCCTGGGTGGAACCTATCTGATCCCCAGCGTTGGAATTGCGTTCCATGAGATGAAGGAAATATTCAAACCCTAAAACCCAAAACCCTAATCCGCCATTATCATTTCTCAAATCAAGTCAAATCAATATACGTATACATATGATTAGAGTTGAGAAACCCAAATCGAGTGGAGAATGATGAGAGAGAGAGAGAGAGAGAGAGAGAGAGAAAGGGGTTTGCCTCTAAGAGAATGGCGAGAGAGCAGCAGACATTGAAAAGGCGACTGCGAGGGAATTTGGTGTTGAAGTCCGTCACGATCTCCTCCAGCGGCCTTTGCTCCGCCGCCAACAGCGATAACAGTGTACGCGATTCCTCTACTCCTATCATATTTTTCTTCCGACTCAAACACCTCCAAGAAAATCAGAGACACAAGCACCACTCGGACTTCTGCTTATATATGGAGACAACTTTAACAGAAAAGGGAAAGACGATGGGTCTGGATTGTCTATCATAAGGTCCATGTGGAAAATCTTGTAACAGTTAATCACATCTCGCCATGTCATCACCACGTAAGAGGCCAGCCATAAGGGTACCAAAAAATTCATCCTGATTGGATGGGGCTTATAGCCTCTATTCCTTTAAACGAGCTGAGCTTTGAAGTGTTAAAGGTTGATTTATTAAAAAACTTATTTATTTACTATCGAACCGTGCTTTTAACGAGCCGACAGTAATGTGATCAAACTCAGCTAAAGAGAAATAGAGAAGCTCGGACTAAAGCTCATGTTCAAGTTCCGTTTGAGCTTCATTTTATATTTATCATAGGAGTTGTTTAACAAATTTAAAAATCTAATCAATTCAGGATAAGTCTGATCAGTTTTATTTTCATATTATTTGGCAAGTCTCTTTTTTCTGCTAAACAGTTTAGTTTTGTTCTAAAAATAAGGTATAAACACAGTTTTTTATATTTATTTTTAAAACCAACTGTAAGTTGGTTTATTTAAAAACCAGATAATAATTATGGATTGAACCTAATCTGATCTAGTTTTTTAAGTTTCCAAATAAGCCCTTAAACTCATTAAAGTGTCTTGCATCCATCTACAATTTGTGACATTTAAATTTACTGAAAAATATTTATGAACCAAAAACCTTTGTCTTTGCTTTATTTTTTTATTTATTTCATTTCTTTTATAATAGTTGAATTGTTTTATTAAATAAGCTAACTAACGACCTCATTTCAAGCATTTAAGAAACTCTTTATCAAGTTCGTAACAAACTAATTCGTGAGCCTAAAAAGGAACCAAACTTTAGTCTTGATCTTGGTCTGTTTACTAAACTAGTCTAAACTTCAAGTTTGAGCTTAACTTGTTTACTAATCAATCGAATTCGAGTTGAGTCATTATCGAGTTATCTCGTGATCCACTAATGAGAATTTCAAGCCGTTCAACTCATTTGCAGCCTTACCTATTGGTGCGACTCAAAATCATTTGGGAATTTGGAATGAGCCTGATTTGAGTTTGGGTTGGGCTGATTATTCTTAAAGTTTTTGGCCTAAACTTAAGTTAGGGTTGCCCCTGAACTATAATATAACAATACTTTGCTTTTTCATTTTTCATTTTTTCATTTTTTCTATCTACTAGATACTAAGCACACACGATACATATGCAACGCAATAATTGTAGAATACAAGACTTTTTTTTTTTTTTTTTTCTATTTTTTCCAATAAAAATAAAATTTTGTAATAAATGATTACTTAATGGAAAATACAAAATCTATACTACCTATAAAAAGTTGAATGTGAGAAAAACTTTTGATTGACTAATATACCATTATTTTAAAATTTAAATACACAACTATCCTTCTGCACCCTTTTAATCTTATTGTAGTTGAATAGATAGACAATTACTATTGTAGTAAAGTTTATATAGGAGACATCTATACCCTTGTAGTTAACTCACATAGGAAACATTTCTCTTTGTATTTCATTAAAGTTCTATGCATGGTCATTCTTTAACTTTTTCATTGTGAATTAATGATTTTTCATCAAAACTTTAAAAGAATTAGCAAGATTTATTGGTTTTCAATCGTTAGAGGTTAGAATTTGGTAAGCTTGAATTTATTGTTTTTCTCCATAACATGTATGATGATCATTTCATGATTATGATATACTTACAAAATTCATCAGTGCTACTTTGATTTGTGCAAATAACTTGCTTATTTTATGTTATTTTACTCAAACTCATCAATTACCAAAATATAATTGTGTGGATAAATCCCGAGTTGATCATTCCGCTCTTCTTAACCACGAACTGGTAGTTCCAGCAATATACAAAATAAGAATCACGAGCTTAAAGCATATCAGCACGGTAAATTGCCATTAACTTTTATGACCCGAGCTGAAGAACAGGCTCATAAAGACCAGCCATGACAGATAAGCCAGTTCAAATTCTTCCAATCACGAGCTAAAATGGGTAACGGATCCAGGCCCAACATGAAGGAAACACGTGAGTAAAACAGCTATCGCGTAACAAACGGGCAGGTAGTTATCCTAATTATGGTTCAAAGCTGACTATGGTCAAGCCAACCCTAGTCACACAGTTATCAATTGAACTCAGGTTAAACTCAACTAAAGGAAAACCGCTATCTAACCAAACCATGGTTAGATTAAGGTACGGATATAAATAGAACAGTGCTAAGCCTAATAGAGGTAAGCGGTACACAAAACCCTAGTCTAAAACCCTCCCTTTAGCTATATACAGTCGACTGACTGCAGCATCGGAGAGGTGACGACCGGACTCACTCCGGTCATCCCTTAACGGTGTGTTTACTGTGTGCAGGCAAGTCCATTGGTGGAGGCGCAGCTCTGCTCGGAAGAACCAGCATTCATCGTACGGAAAATACCCCGTACAATTTGGCGCCGTCTGTGGGAACCATCGCAAAAGATGGCATCACCACCTCCGGCCACCTTAGGTCGAACCAGATCTGGAGCAACCTTCACCAAGAATGACACAACAATCGGGGGATATGGTGGAACACGACTGATTCTTCCGCACACAACGACGGTGGCAGCACTACCACCTCCGCCCACTGGTTTTCCGCCACCGTCCTCCCATCAAGTCTCTCCGGAGATTTCGGCCATCCTGCAGACTTTGGATGACCAACCAGGCTTACGAGCCCTTTATGATCGGGCAGTGGCTAACAACCCCAACTCCGCGGCGGTGGTTGAACTGCTGGCCACCATGCAAAATCAGATCCAAGCAGTTCAGCTCGAACGTTTAGCGGTGGAACAGAGTTATCGCCGTCACATCCACCGTACAGTCGCACAAGGGGAAACACCAGAGTTAGATGCAGCAAGTCACACCAATCGCCAGAACAACTCACACTACTAGGATAATTCGGCCAGAAATAGGCATTCTTATCCTCATCATTTTGACCAAGAAGCAAGATACAGATCACCAATTGCAGAAAGAAAGACTCCTGAGCACAGGAATTACGGAGCTCGGGACAACAACGCTCTACGAGCTAATAGCCAAAGGTGTTCAGTAAGATCCGAGCATCATTATGGAGCTGACAGTAGAGTTCGAGAGCACAGGGCTGAAAAAATTCATCGTTGATCAAGGTCTGCAGATCGAGAGTGGGAACACCATTCAATGAGGGGCCACTAAAAGCGCTCCCGATCTCTGGTTCATGGTGAGTCCGGTATTTCAAAAAGGTTCTATAATCACTACGAGGAGCATCCAGATCGAACTCATAGCTCGGCCATAGTCCGTTCACCGTTCTCAAAGTGGATACAGCTCACACCAATCCCTCGAGGTTATTCTGAAATTACTTTTACCCCTTACACACTTTCCATAGACCCTGTTCATCATCTGAATTATTATCTGCAACGTATGTCATTGTATATGGGGAACGAGGGTTTTTTGTGCAAGATTTTTCCTATGAGCCTGGGGGAAGTAGCTTTGAAATGGTGGGCCAAAATTCTGGACAAATCCATCAACAGCTGGACCGAACTGAGCAAGCTATTCAAAAATCGTTTCATTATGAGCTGCAAATTCGCGAAAACCATGCAGAATTTGTATGAAGTAAGACAGAAGCATGACGAGGGAATTCGGGAAAATTTTTGGGCCATCTGGTCTCACGAAGAGGAATAGAAGCCAATCCCAGTAAAATTGATGCAATTAGAAATTTGAAAATGCCCACAAGTGTCAGGGATGTTCAACAGCTTAATGGCATGGTGGCAGCACTTAGTAGGTTCATCTCAAGGTCTTCAGACAAATGCCACACGTTTTTTCAAGTACTGAAAAAGGGCCAACAATCAACTTGGAATACTGAGTGTCAAGAAGCTTATCTCCAGCTCGTAAACCACCTTGAAAAACTTCCAGTTCTTGTTCATCCCCACCTAGGGGAAACATTACACCTCTATCTGGCTGTTTCCGTACACTCTCTTAGCGGTGTCTTAATTGCCCAAAGAGGAACTGAGCAGAAGCCGATCTACTACATCAGTAAAACATTACTGGACGCTGAAACTCGGTATCTTCCACTTGAAAAGCTGCTTCTCGCTCTGGTAATGGCTTCACGCAAGTTGCAGCACTATTTCCAATCCCACTCCATCATTGTACTTACGAACTATCCAATGAAAGATATTTTGAGAAGGGCTGATCTTTCAGGTCGGGTTTCAAAATGGGGGGTAGAGCTTAACGCTTATTACATTCATTTTCAACCCCGCACTGCAATCAAAGGACAGATCTTAGCGGATTTTATCGCCGAGTTTACAGATCCAAATTCCAGCTCGAACATAACAGCTTTTAATACCTCTCTGTCCGAACTGGGGGGAGAAGGAACCAAATAGGAGCTCAGAGTAGATGGCGCGTCAAACGGAAAAGGTGTCGGGCTTGGGATCGTATTAATAGCACCAGACAAAGAAGTCATCGAACAGGCAATTAGGCTTTTGTTCCCTGCCTCAAACAACGAAGCTGAGTACGAAGCTGTAATAGCCGGATTGGGAATTGCCCGAGCTACAGGGGTTAAAAAGCTCACGGTCTATAGCGACTCTCAGCTCGTCGTAAATCAGTTAAACAGAGAATATGAAGCAAAGGATGATAGAATGAAGGCATATATGCTAAAAGTGTGGGAACTCACATCTGAGTTCGAAGATATCGAATTAAGGCGTTTTGTTAGAGATCAAAACAGACATGCGGATGGACTGGCCGCCCTGGCAGTTGCGCTTGACACTAGTAAACCCAAGGACAATACAGGTTGAAATTCTTTCATCACCCAGCATTGGGTCAGACGAAATTGTGCTGGATATTGAAATGTCATCTCCAAGTTGGATGGACGAAATCATCGCCTATTTACAGAGAGACGAACTGCCATCGGACAAACACCAAAGATACCGAGTTCGATTGAAATCAGCACGGTTTTGGTTATCTCCAGCTGGGAACTTATACAAAAGATCATACACTGGGCCTTATCTTAAATGCGTTCACCCTGATCAGGTTCAGAGCATTCTTTCCGAGCTGCACGAAGGCTCATGCGGTGGACATGTGGGAGGTCGATCCTTAGCCCATCGTGCTAATTCACAAGGATTTTGGTGGCCGTATATGCAAAAGGATGCAGTGAAATATGTGAGGAAATGCTCGAAGTGCCAGCTTTTCGCTGATAAGATCCACCAGCCAGCTCAAGAATTGCAACCATTGTCGAGTCCGTGGCCATTTGCTCAATGGGGATTGGACTTGGTAGGTTCCTTGCCCTTAGCTTCGGGAAAAAGAAAATATTTATTCATCACCACCGATTATTTCACAAAATGGGTAGAAGCAGTAGCATTAGCATCCATCAAAGACTCTGACATCATTAAGTTCCTGTGGGAGAATATAATTACCCAGTTCGGGATCCCAAGGGCCTTTATCTCAGATAATGGAACTCAATTCGACAGTAAAAAGACAAGGTAGTTCAGTTCAGACTATGGAATACAATGGTTCTATTCTAGTCCAAGCTACCCACAATGCAATGGCCAGGCCAAAGCCACCAACAAAATTATAGTGGCAGGAATCAAAAGGAGGTTGGATGATACTAAAGGGTCCTGGCCTGATGAGCTGCACACCGTTCTTTGGGCATACAGAACTACGCCTCGAAGGTCGACAGGTGAAACACCGTTCTCATTAGCTTTTGGCATGGAAGCAGTAATCCCAACTGAACTAGGCCTGCCCGGACTAAGAGCAGAACAGTTCGAAGCTAACACGAACGACCAGGTACTTGCACGAGACTTGGATCTGTCAGAAGAAAGGAGAGAGCGGGTCCGTATCAAGATGGCATCATACCAGCAAGAGCTAAAAAAGTACTACAACCGAAGAATCAGGTCGAGAGAATTCAAGGTGGGAGAATTGGTCCTTAGACAAGTAAACCTGGGAACTAGGGACCCTACTCACGGTAAGCTGGGGGCAACTTAGGAAGGACCTTATGAAGTCATAAGTACAGGTGGCAAAGGCTCTTACAGATTGAAAAGCTTAGAATCTGGGTTGGAACTCCAAAGGTCAGTAAACGTTTCCAATTTGCGATTGTTTTATCATTAGCTGATGTAATCGTACTCAAAGATGTTCAATAAAGATGTTATTCAGTAGATTTCCTGCGTTCCTATTATTTAAACAATTCAGTTCACCTAAGAATGGGTTCGAACTAAAATATGCCTAAGAATGGGCAAAGATTCAGTTCACCTAAGAATGGGTTCGAACTAAAATACGCCTAAGAATGGGCAAAAATTCAGTTCGCCTAAGAATGGGTTCGAACTAAAATATGCCTAAGAATGGGCCAAATTCAGTTCGCCAAGGAACACGATCGAGCTAGCAAAAGCCTGCAAAATGGTTTACTTCAAATCCACTATGGGGGCCCGAGCTAATACTTGTAAAACATTCCGAAAAAGAAAATAGCTATACAAGCAGTTATTCAGAAGCGAAAAGCGAATAGAGGCATCCAAAACAGAAATCAAATGCTCAAAGATTAATGCTCAAAGATTATCAACAAATTGTATCATTTACACCAAATGGGCATAAAAGCCCCCTAACAAAGTTCAAGTTTTCAGTGTACAAAAAAAATGACAATGCGATGAAATAAAGAGCATCAAGCTGGAGAAGAAGCTGCAAGACCAGTCCCTGTTGTCTGCTGATCAGCCTGAGCATCTTTATTTTCAACAGGAACAACTTCAGGCACGGACTCAGGAGGACGGTCACCGATCTCATCTCCAGTTGGCACCTCTTCCTCCCCATCTTCAGCTTTTTCATCTTCAGCCCCAGTTTCAGGAACAGGGGGAAGTACCCTGCGCTCGAACTGGATGGAGGAAATTTGTGGAAAGGAAGGGAGTGCCAACTCCACTAAAGTGTCCCAGGCAAGCCTGTAAGTGCTCTCAAGAACAGGATCAAACTGTTCTATCAAAGCCTTTTCAGTGCTCTCCCTTGCCTTGGCCACTTTAGCGGAAACCGAAGCTTTTAATCCCTTCAGCTCGGCCAGGAGATGGGAGTTCTTCTGTTCTAGAGCTTCTTTAGAACGGGATAGCTCCTCGTTCTCAGCTTGAGCCTTCTTCAGATCGGCTTCCAAATCCTCAAAATCCTTCTTCAGCAGCAGCAAATCTTTAGCTGAACTGGCAGCAGTCTTCTTATAGTGACCGGCCTCAGATTTGGCCTTCTCCAGTTGAGCCAGGGCAGAGCTCAGGTTTTCCTCAGCCTCTTTGTGCCTCTGCTCATGCTCGCTCCTCAGCCGGGCAACTTCCAGCTGAAACTGATCCTCCTGGGAGGTCAGTATGTCTCCCATCACTAACACCTGCTGAACGCCCTGCACGGTGGGAGATTGCTTGTTTACACCGAGCTCAAAGAAGATAAAATAAGAAACAAACACACAAGAACTTACCCTTAGCAGCCAGGTGAAAGCGTTGTGGGAGAGGTCAGTGAGAGGTTGCCTCCTCAGAACTGACATGTCAGCAGAGAAGCGCAAGAGGTTCCCAATGCTCCTAAAAGTGTATTCGGGCAGAATGAGCCCCGAGATGGTGTTGTCAGTGGAGACTGGGAGCTGCACGTGGTCATATACAAGATCAACCATCCCGGGATCGTTAGGTATGAACTGAGGAGATCTGAAAAAACAGTCTTTAGTACATTTATGAGAAGGAACTACCTGGGGCAGCTTAGAGGGATCTATATCTGCTTGGCTCGGGATCAGCTGAGCAGATGAAGAATTGGAGCCTCCAAGGCTAAGGACGGGAGGAGTCCTGGGGGTAGCCTTAGAAGTAGGCTCTTTCCCCTTCCCCTTCCCCTTCTGATAAGCTCGATCCTGAACTGAAATTTCTGGAGTTCGGGAGGGAGCAGCATCTTTTGTCTGAGTTGAAGTCTTCCCCGTTGAAATAGAGGAAGACTTCCCAGCAGGGGATGATCCCAAATCGGCAGTAGAGCTCTTGGACTTTTGGCTCTGATGTTGAGCCAGTAAATTTCTCAGATTTGGGGTCTGAATCCCTTTCTTCTGTTTCTTTGAGGGGGATGCAGAGAATTGAGGAGGATCTATCTCGGTTTCCTCAGAATCTGAACTGATCCTCTGAGATTGGATCTCTTCTTCTCCTTCTCTTTCTTCCTCAAGCTCGGGAGATGCTTCCCTGGTTTTCCTTTTCAAAGGAAGCTTCTTTTGCTCGGCAACCTTCGAAGGTTGAGCACGGGATTTCTTCACTTCACTGGTATTCCCTACATCTTCCTTCCAATACTCAGGAATTGTAGCCCGAGAGAAGCTGTGGTACCTAAGCCTATAATTGAGAAGTGTGTGGGGAGCTCGGCAGTGCTCGTCAACACGGTACTCAGTAATGGCTTTCAAGGTCTCAGCATTTGCTTGTTCATCAATGAAGTGATTAATTGTTTTTGCTGAAATAAAAAAATAATAAAAGAAGATTCAGAACGGGAATATAGAAGAATGTTATATTTATTGCATTAATACAAACTGAAACCTACTTACATGGTCTGCCAGCCACGCGTGGGCAGGTCGGGGCATCCTCAGGTCGAGGAGCAAACCCATCAACGGGCCCGTATACAAAAATGGAATTTTCAATGACTCCAGGATTTGAGTCCGGCAAGTGAGTCACCAATGGTTCTCTTTTGCCGCGAAGTGAAAGGTAGTACTGGTTATGAGTACCACTAAGGATGAGCTTATAGTGGCGAAAGATCTCTACCAGCCCGGCCTGAACGCCTAACTTTTGGTTCAAGGCATCAATAAAAGAAATGATTCTAAAGGTATTTAGTACGAGCTGGGTGGGAAGCAAATTAGTGTAATGGAGAAAGGAGACAAGCAGGGGTGAGAACGGGACACTGACACCTCCCTCAAGAAAAGCTGCAGTTGGAATTGGAAGACCGTGCTGGGAGTCCTCCTTTGACAAACATTCCCCTTCCTCAGCACAACGGAAGCTAAATCTTTCATCTTGAAACCCGTACTGAGCCTTGAACTTGGTTAATCTGTCTGGTCGGTCAGAACGGGTTATCTCAAGGATAATACCTTTAAGGTCTGTTACTACGTTCCAGTTCGTATGCAGTTTTCTAGGTCTAGCAATTCCAGTCCGGAATCTTAAGTAAAATACTACTTCCATCTAATGCCTTAGCACGGTTGGTTGTTTGAGCAATATAAAGTTTTCTAGCCCTAAATTCAATCCCGAAGTGGGGTTTTTCAAGATTCAGAGGCAGGAAACTACAGTTTTGCTATGTTCTTCCCTAAAACAGTTGCTATGATTGAAAACAGAGAAATGAGAATCAAATCATGAGAAGACTTACCGTCACCAGCAATGAGAGAAAGGTTGCTGGAGAGTTTGAACAACACCACCAAAGGAATTTGCCCTAAGTCAAAGAGACGCTCCTCAAACAGTGACAACAGACTCGTCTCAGTCCAAAGGTCACGATATACGGAAGGTCGCAGTGAGTGAACGGAGAGAAGATGGTGGAAATGGAGTTTATCCGGCGAGAAAACGAGAGGATGCAAAGGATTCCGGCAGTGCAACAGAGAAGAGAGAGAGTGCGAGAGGGTAAAGTGAAGGAGAGAGAGAGAAGCCAAAGACAAAATACACCCGGGGCTTTCATTTGCATTAATTGCCATTTAATAAGACAAGACACGCGTGTCAGTTTGCTGACGTCATCATCTCGAAAGACGAAGCGGCACCGCGTCTTTGACAGCTGGACCTTGGTGAGTGAGCCCGAAAAATCTCCAAAGAATTATGATTACTCCCAGTACGGTATAATCATAATTGGGGCAAGTTGTGTGGATAAATCCCGAGCTGATCATTCCGCCCTTCTTAACCACGAACTGGTAGTTCCAGCAATATACAAAATAAGAATCACAAGCTTAAAGCATATCAGCACGGTAAATTGCCATTAACTTTTATGACCCGAGCTGAAGAACAGGCTCATAAAGACCAGCCATGACAGATAAGCCAGTTCAAATTCTTCCAATCACGAGCTAAAATGGGTAACGGATCCAGGCCCAACATGAAGGAAACACGTGAGTAAAACAGTTATCGCCTAACAAACGGGCAGGTAGTTATCCTAATTATGGTTCAAAGCTGACTATGGTCAAGCCAACCCTAGTCACACAGTTATCAATTGAACTCAGGTTAAACTCAACCAAAGGAAAACCGCTATCTAACCAAACCATGGTTAGATCAAGGTACGGATATAAATAGAACAGTGCTAAGCCTAACAAAGGTAAGCGGTACACAAAACCCTAGTCTAAAACCTTCCCTTTAGCTATATGCAGTCGACTGACTTCAGCATCGGAGAGGTGACGACCGGACTCACTCCGATCATCCCTTAACGGTGTGTTTACTGTGTGCAGGCAAGTCCATTGGTGGAGGCGCAGCTTTGCTCGGAAGAACCAGCATTCATCGTACGGAAAATACCCCGTACAATAATACCTTCAACTTATTAAGTAACGACATTTTTGTAAATTAGTGACAACACATATCTTCAATAATGATTAATTTTTTTAATTTAAATTTTCATTTCAAATTGTTGAAGTTTCGTGGTTAATCAATATAATATTGTGTTAATATATATTATTGGGAATTATTATATTCTAAATTTATTTGTGACTAACTTAAAATTTTTCAAATTAGTTATACTACTCACTATAAGTTTCATTAGAAGTAAAAATCTAACCAAACCGATACTAATATCCAATTCTTTAAAAATTATTCTTTCATTTATATTTCATATTATTGAAAAATAACCACATGCAACGCACGTGTACGTACATCTAATAAAGATAAAAGGATAAACTTGATTGTCACATCCCAAAATTATTAGGCCGTGATCAATAATAATAGAACATGTTAATTTTAAATAAATCATTTGTTTAAACATCAATGACATGTGTAAAAATCTCATATATTTATAAAAATTTGGTCATGAACTCATGACCCACCCGTAAATGGGGCATACCATCATAAAACTTATTAAAAAAATCATTTCATAAATAGTTCATGTCATCCATATATCCATAGTATCAACTCTAGCATCATATCCCACATATAATAGAACCATACATAAATTATTTAAGAACACCTCCACCTTCTAAGCATAAAATCACCTTTCGTATTATCTGAAAAATTAAATTAAATAAGGGTGAATATGACGACTTAGTAGATACAAATTTTATAAATAAACTAAAGCATAATATAATAATTTCCAAATATATCACATTAAGGAACATATAAAATGATGTATATTATTTACCAAAAATAAGTTCTATACCATAACTCCAATTAATGCCATGTATGTGATTCTCATGTCCAATATAGTTTATTTCCATCAATCACTTAGCCTCCCCATAACCTATGGGCCCTCACGTGTGGAAAAGGAGGACAATATAACACAACTTAACTGAGGACCGCAGTAGCCTATGACTAGGAGAGTGGAAAACACATCAAGATATCTGAAGACCGCAGTAGTCCAAACTTTAATAACCCTCAACATTACCAGTCAGGGTTATTATCTTTCTTCGCCAGCCACCAGTCAGGACTTTTGCCTGAAGGTTAAATGATCTCATGGGACGGTGGCCCTACGTGGAGAGCAGGGATTAGTTGGACTCTGATAGTTCGAACACCTCATTGCTTGCCAAATAATAATAATAATAATAATAATAATAATAGTAATAAAAAATTAATTACCAAATTGATAATTAAACTAATCTAATGCATGATTATGCCCAACATGATATAGAATATGTATTATGATGATTATATCAACGTCATATATATATATATAAACACACACATAAATTCCCACAATTTATCGTAATCCATATAACCTCATAATTAGCCAATACCATGATGAAATAAAAATAGCATGACATATCATGTATGATTTTATGTCACTAAAATCATAACTAATTAGAACCATTATTTTTTTTTTCATTTTTTATTTGTTATCAAATGAGGAGTATCCCAAGCTATTAGGCTCACACTAATTCCCATGTGATGCATAGACTAATCCCTTGTGATACACAAACCACCCGTAAGCTCATGCATCCAATACATTTATAAATTAGACATGTGAATTTAGTCTTCAATCCATACATTTTTAAACTCCTAAAAATGTATATATGCCCACAGATTCACAATAAAAATAATTCCAATTCAAACATTAAATATCATATAATCCCAACTCAAAATTTATTCTAATAATATATGAAATCAAGTCCCAATGACAATGTACAAGGTGATAATGTTAGCCCTATTATCACAACAATAGTTTCAACTTACAAAAATTGCACCTACTTTAACCAAATATGTAGAAAAATGTATCATTGATGTTGTGGGAGAGAAATTGAAGTGTAAAATGCACATGCAAGCCTCCCAATACAAGCCCTTACTCCTAAAATGCCAAAACTAAAAAAAATAAAAAAATATAGTGAAGATGAAGACCCAAGTCCATGATTGTAGAGACAATCTTCTAGATGTCATGTACAAGCTCCAATAATGCAAATCTAGCCTACAAAAACACATGCATGAACCCAAAGGAGAAACCTAACTCATGAGAGAAGATACGAGTGCATAACTGTAAAGGAAAAACATACTAGAACCAAATTTCCAATACTGCAAGTCAAAGTTTCAGTTCAAGACTCTAATTCAAGACTTGGTTCACTACAATTCCTTCCGAAAAAAAACTTACTACTAATTATATGTATAGCTAGGTTCAAGTCTAAAAGGCACCTGCACCAATTGCACGAAGAGCAATCAAGAGAAACTGGACAATTGATTTCTCTATGGTCGTTAGATTTGAGTGATTGCTCCAACCTCAGCGTAACCCCATCCAATTTCATAGCCAACTTACCTCAATTACAAAACTCGTATATGGGAAATAGCTTTGTTAAACGGGAGGTTGATGATGGTAATGCTAGCATTGCTGAGTTAAAAAGATACAGAATTTTAATACGAGATGTTTTGGGACTGGTGTGGTGACTATGAAACCTCAAAATCCTTGAAACTCAAACTCAATAGAAGCATATAGCAAGAGGGAAAAAATTTATTGTTGCAGAGGACCGACGCTCTATATATATTTGGATGAATTGAATGGAATTAGAAGTGATCTTTACTAGCTTAAGCAAGGAAGGCTTTCCATACTTGAAGCATCTTCATGTCCAAAAAGGTTGGGAAGATAAAGACCAGAAGGCAATAATGAGGCAATGGACACGATTGTGTTCCCTCAATTCTGCTTGAAACTTGCATGATCTGCCCAATTAAGACAAAACATTCCTTTCTTCTTATAGCCAATGCAGGGTCGAAATTAAAGAGATCATTTTTGAGGGCGAGTGTGATATTCCCATGCCTTTTTTTTAATGAGAAGGTACATTCAGACATTCAGCCTCGCAGTTCCTTTTACTAGCATGTTTATTTGAGTTCTCTCTCTGTTTGTTTGGTTTTTTTTTTTTTCCACAAACAAAACTTAAGTAGAAGTTTATCCAAACAGACCCTAAGATTTTTGGTAAAAAATACCTTTCAAAATTAGTAGTGTACTAGGGCAAAGCCCCACACCGTTGAATGATCAGCCTAAGCTATCCTCCTTCCAGCTTTTAAACCTGTTGGCATTGAAGGGAGCTCCTTAAAACTCCATTTCCGTTCTCTTCTGCTAGAAGAACAGAAACTCTATTTCCGTTGATCTAAAGAACTGTACTCCATGTTGTTCTAACCTTTCCGTAGGGTAGAATTTCTTTCAAATTTCACATTGTAAAATTATGATGATTGATTGGTCAGCGTTTTGAAAAACAGAGAATTAAAGGGTACATTGAGTAGAATCAAAATTATCTCACATCACATTCACTGAAAAGGTAAAAGGAAAAGAAAACACCTTGCACAGGAAAAACCAATTGCCATTCATGGTGTTTGTGTATGTACTAAAACCTGCTCCCGCACTTGACCCATAAATGATTTTACAATTATATCATTTATGCCAATTGGGGTGTTGTATCTTCTGTTATGTGGCAACACCCTCTCCCTCAAGGCTTTAAAAGTGACCCCTTTAACCAAGCAATGTAGGACTAACTGAATCCACCAAAACAGTTTTGGCAAGAACCACATAATACCGGTGGGCAAAAGAGCGCGTCAGTTGGTAAAAGCGCAATGAAAGCCAGGACAACCCTCATTATAAAAAAACTTGACATGATCACTTCAGGAAATTCCCATGCCATATATATCTATCATTAATTGAGAATAGAAAAGAATTATATTGATAAATCATCCTATACATGCAGTCAATCTATATATATATATGATAGGGTGAGACTATTTCCACAACCATTTTGGCTGCATCCACAGCCGCACTAAAATAATTTGAGAGTTTACCCAAATTACCCCTAATGGTCCCACGTTTTGTCTCTTCTCCTCTTTCCTTTCTTTCCTTTTTCCTCTCTCTCTCTCTTTCTCTCTCTCTCACATAACATCACACATATGCTATCAACTTTTCAACTGCCCACGTATAGTTTCTCATCATATGGATCAAACCCTGCCTGTCAGTTTAGCTTCATGAACATATTGTGCATGTCATTCAAGCTACCATTAATTCGTTTATGAACCTGGTTTTGCTAATTAAATCAAGTGACCTTTCTCACCAATATACATTTTCATATGATGATAATCTACACGGAACTTGAACAATGTTTGTAAGTTCTGGGCAAAATCTATACGGAACTTGAACAACGAATCTATACAAACTGGACAATATTTGTAGGTTCCGAGCAACACCTACAAATATTTTTCATATATGCATTTGGAGGAACGGAACTTGAAGAAGTGTATGGCAAATCAAGGTCTGGTTAGATGAATATTCTTTCCCAAAAATTCTGGCTTCAATCTATATATTCTCTTCCCTTTATCAAAATTAAATACTGGCACAGATGAACTCATATATTATGTTCAAGGTCACTCAAATTATCATAAATAATTTCTAATTTAAATTTGATGAGATTTGTCTTATACAATGTACCCTCCATACGGATTTCATCATTGTCCAATTTTGCAGAAGTTATGAACTTGTATATACAAAAAGTACATACAAAATCCAGTTTGTAAAGCTTTTTATTTACTTACGGTGTAAAATCAAGAAATTGGCTTGATGCTCAAAAAGTATCAAGACGTAAATAAAATTGAACGCAAAACATAATCAAGAGGTGGGTTTTGGGACGTTGGCAGTGGCAAAAGAAATTGCCACAGAGAGAGAGAGGAAGAGAGAGAGGGAACTGGGAAAGAAGAGAGGAAACTGTAAGGATAATAGGGGCAAATTGGGTTAATCACCAAAATTATTTAGGGGGGGCTGTGGATTTAGCTAAAATGGCTGTGGAAATAGCCCCACCCTATATGATAATACCTACAACAATCGTGTGCACATCTCTCTAAGTAAGCAGAATGTTAAATTTACCTCAGCTTGAAGCATTCATCACTTTTGAAAGTTGTATTCAATCCTGGAAAACTCAAATTTTTGGCCTGACAATGGCACCTTTAACTATAAGTCCGCCTTTCCAATGTCCACGATTGTCAGTGAGACTGAAGCGCACTTCTTCAGTTTCTCTATCCTTGGTGATGAAGTTGCCCACATTGAGCTCGATCCATTGTTCTCTGGGCTTCTCCAAAAGGTTAACTTCGCGCTTTTGGGATTTCCCACTGGGGAGTGATAGGTTGAGTGCAATTCCGTAATCCCACCCAAATGACTTACTACTCAACTTAACTACAAAAACTATTTCATAAACAATTCCTGGGGACAGATCTGACATATGAAAACTGCCTCCCACTTCTAGCAAACACACTTGAATCAATCTAGCCACTTCCATGTTTTCACCACTGCAAGTTAAAAATCAAATTTACAAACGGTGGTTAATTGTAGTAATAGTCATCAAGGCAATTAAAACAATAACCATGATAAAAATCTTATCGCACCTTGTTTCTTTCAACCAATCCCAAGTCCAGTATTGAGGAGAACCCCCCCACATGATAGAGAGCGACCTTGCGTACAACATGAAGGAAATGTAGCTAGAAGTATCATCGATGCATTTTTTCTGCAGAATGATTAATCATAAAGGAAAATCAATCAGCTCCTTGTTTTAAATATATATAATCTCATACAACACATTGTGTAACAATAATGTTAAGACGTCCAACTTATTATTTATCAAGGATAAAAGACTTCTGATTGTATGTTAAGACAAAACAACCTTGTTATTTTCCAGATCGAGCTTTAATAACCAGTTAACCAGTTGATGGAAACTGAGCAGAGTCGATAATTAGCCAATAACTTGCCATTTTAATTTCCAGTATGACTCGGTTCAGTTTATTCTTGTTATGTCTACAGTTGAGTTGTAAACTAGGGTTTAGGTTAGATATGAGAGAGAGAAAAAGAGAAGAAGATGAAGAAGAAAGGTTTAGGGTTTTAATTAAATTACCCTACACCTTCTAACATATTGCTTTTATATAAGAAAGATAAGTCCAAGTACAAAACTACCCTTCAGGAAATAAAGAAATAACAAACACTGTAAAATAATAAAAATAATAACTCTAACACTCCCCCTCAAGCTGGAGCATACAAATCAAACATGCCCAGCTTGGAAGACAACTGTTGGAAGGATGGACGAGCAAGAGGCTTTGTGAGGATATCACCAAGTTGATCACTCGAACGAACATATGGAGTAATAAGCTCCTTCCGAAGCAACAAGTCTCGAATAAAGTGACAATCCACTTCAATATGCTTGGTACGTTCATGAAAGACAGGATTATTAGCAATAAAAATAGCAGCCTGATTATCACAGTACATCTCCAGAGGAACAGAAACATCAATACCAATGTCACGAAGGAAAGCACGAACCCACAACATTTCAGAAGCCGTATGAGCCATAGCTCGATACTCAGCCTCGGCACTAGAACGAGCAACAACATTTTGCTTCTTACTCCGCCAAGTAACCAAATTTCCACCAACAAATGTACAATAACCGGACGTAGACCGCCGATCAGAACGCGAACCAGCCCAGTCAGCATCACTAAAGCCAGTGATAGAGAGAGAAGCAGAGGGTTTATACAACAAGCCTCTACCAGGAGTACCCTTCAGATAACGGAGAATACGACAGACAACATCAAAATGAGGGTGCCGAGGAGCATGCATGTACTGACTAACGACACCAACAGCATAAGCAATGTCAGGACGAGTAACATTAAGATAGATTAACTTTCCAACCAGCCGACGATAGCGACCAACATCAACAAACAGATCACCCTGTTCACTATCAACTTTTACAGTAGAGTCCATAGGAGTATCCACAGGGCGTGAGCCTAAGAGACCTGTTTCAGACAAAAGGTCAAGGACATATTTCCGTTGGGAAAGATAAATACCCCGAGAAGACCGAGCAACTTCAATCCCAAGAAAATATCGAAGAACACCCAAGTCCTTAGTATGAAACTGCTGGCCCAAATAATGCTTCAAATCAGCAATGCCAGCTGAATCACTCCCAGAAATAATAATATCATCCACATAAACAATCAAAACAATGGTGCCAGCAGTGGAATGACGAGCAAAGACGGAATGATCAGAGGTAGAACGCTGGAACCCATATTCAAGAACAACAGCACTAAATCGATCAAACCAAGCTCGAGGAGACTGTTTTAAGCCATACAAGGCCTTTTTAAGGCGACATACAAGATGAGCATTCTCAGCAACAACATATCCTGGGGGTTGATCCATATACACCTCCTCCTGAAGATCACCATGAAGGAATGCATTCTTGATATCAAGCTGATACAAAGGCCAAGAACGATTAACAGCCACTGAGAGCAAGATGCGAACAAAGTTTAGGCGAGCAACAGGGGAAAAAGTCTCCAAATAGTCAACACCATAGGTTTGGGTGTAGCCTTTCGCAACCAGCCGTGCTTTAAGGCGTTCAATAGAACCATCAGGAAGATACTTAACGGTATAAACCCAACGACAACCCACTGTCTGTTTTCCTGGAGGAAGATGAGTAAGCTCCCAGGTGTGGTTCTTATGAAGAGCGCTCATTTCCTCATCCATAGCTTGTTTCCAGCCAGAAGAAGATAGTGCCTGCTTATAAGATGAAGGAACAGAAATAGAGGACAAGGAACAAGCAAAAGACTGCAAACAAGGTGAAAGACGATTATAAGACAAGAAATGAGCAATAGGATGTTGTGTACAAGTCCTTTTACCTCGGCGTAGAGCAATAGGTAAATCATCGTTGCGCAAGGAAGAAGGAGGCAAAACAGGATCCTCAGACCGAGAAGCTGTAGGAATAGGGCCATAAGAAATAACTCGTCTATCTTGAGATCGGTGATATACCTGCAATGGAGGGTTAGAAGGAGCTGAGAAAATTGGAGAAGTGACCACAGGTGGAGACATGGGCATCGGAAGAGTAGGAAAGGGAAAAGAATGCTCCCCCTCACAAGAAGATATGAGATCAGAAAATAGATTCTCACCTTGGGAGGAAAAGAAAGATGTAGACTCAAAAAATGTGACATCAGCACTCACAAAGTAACGACGAGAATCCGGACTATAACAACGATAGCCCTTTTGAGTACGAGAATACCCAAGGAAGACACACTTCCGTGCTCGAGGAGATAATTTATCCTGACCCAAATCAAGCACATGAACAAAAGCAACACAACCAAAAACCCGAGGAGTGAGGGAGAAAGGAGGCTGAGCAGGATAAACAAGAGAAAAAGGGGACTTATGATCCAAAACAGTAGAAGGCATCCGATTAATGAGATAACAAGCAGTTAAAACAGCATCACCCCAAAAATGTTTAGGTACCTTCATATTAAACATTAAAGTACGAGCAATATCAAGTAAATGGCGGTGTTTCCGCTCAGCCACACCATTTTGCTGGGAAGTGTGAGAACAACTAGTCTGATGAATAATGCCTCGATCAATGCAAAAAGAATTCATAAGGGTTTGGGTATACTCCAATGCATTATCAGATCGAAAAATCTTAATCCGCTTATTAAATTGAACAAGAATTTCATTATAAAATTGAAGAACAATTCTAGGCAATTCAGACCTCTCTTTCATTAGAAATAACCATGTCATTCGGGAATAATCATCAACAAAAACAACAAAATAACGAAAACCACTCAAAGTTGCAGTACGAGATGGACCCCAAATATCTGTATGAACCAAAACAAATGACTCAGACTGACGATCATGATTACTACTAGGAAAAGAACTACGGTGATGCTTCCCTAACTGACAGGCCTCACACTCTAATTTAGACAAAGGACTCAATAAGGGAATAGCAGTCTTCAATTTAGCCAAAGATGGATGACCCAAGCGGAAGTGCCACTGAAGAGGAGAAATTGTAGCAGACAAGGCAGAGGAACTGAGAGACAGGGAGTCACCGGGATCCAAAAGATAAAGACCGTCCTTCTCATGCCCCGAACCAATCTTCTTCTTGGTCTTGAGGTCCTGAAAAATACAAGAAGTAGAAGTGAAAACAATTTCACACTGTAAGGCTTTTGTCAACTGACTAACAGAGAGTAAATTAAATGGAAAATTAGGAACATAAAGACTAGAAGGTAAGGAGAGAGAGGTGGTGGGATGAAGAACACCTTGTCCATGAATAGGCCGAGAAGAGCCATCAGCTAACACGACATGATGATTAACAGGTGTTAAATCAGAAAAACAAGATGATAAACCAGATATATTTTTGTTAGCACCGGAATCAATAATCCATGAAGAAGGAGAAGCTGCTACACATGCAATATTACCTGAATTAGCTAAGGTAGCAGTAGAGGAAGAAGAAGGCTGTAGAGAAGGAAGTGTAGTGCGCAAGTGCTGGACAAGAAGCTCGCCAAGTTGAGTACTGAACGTATCACGAGAACCAGAACTAGAAGAAGCATATCCAACAGATGTGGGTTGTGACTGTGCCATACTCTGAGACTGTGCTACACCATCACTAACTTGATTCACATAATTCGGCTTACCGTATTTTTGAAAGCAGTAAGGTTCAGTGTGATTTGTACCCCCACAATAAGTACATTTCCTGTCACCACGTCCATTAAGGCGACCACCACCACCACGAGAACCACCACGAAAATTATGGCCTCCACGGCCACCGCGGAAACCACCACGAAATCCGCCACGGCTTCCACTGTTAGAGACCAAGGCAGTAGTCTCTGAAGAAGAAACAGGGGAACTAAGCAAGGGAGGATGCTGTCCTAGGGAAGAACGCAATAGCCGGGAATAGGCCTTAGCAGCCGTAGGCAAGGTCTCACTCGCAAGGATCTGATCTTTAAAGCCACGAAGATCAGAGTCCAAACCAGATAATAAGCTAGCAATCATAAACTCCTCCCATTGCTTCTTCTGCTGCTCTAAATCAGTGGTAAAAGGCCTATGCTGCAATAATTGATCCCATAAATTCTTAAGTGTGCTATAATACTCAGCTAAAGGTTTCCCAGACTGTTTGGTGATGAAAATTTTCTCATATAGCTCATACACACGAGAAACATTACTCTGATGAGAAAAAGAATCGGCAATGGAGTCCCAAATTTTCTTGGAGGAGTCACAAAATTCAACGGTTGTAGCAATATCGGGATCCATACTATGCCAAAGCAATCCCATAACAGCAGAGTCCTCGCAAATCCAATCTTCATAAGTGGGATCTTTAGCACTAGGAGGATTGTTAGTCAAATACTTCAACTTTCGATGAGCACGGAAATAAACTCTAACTGCATGTGCCCAAGCCATGTAACTTAAACCATTCAACTTTTTCGAAGTGATAGATTTAGGCAAATCATTGTTAACATTAAAAACTGGGAGTTTTTCTTCAGTCTTAGTACTGGATTTCTCTTCTGCCATCTCAAACACAAGGTTCAAACAACAAAACCAGATCTGGAACTAAACCAACAGACCCTTAAATCAGTCAACGAACCGATAACAGACTTGAGAAATAGCAAACCTCCCAAAACACTTGAGAAACCCACAAGAATATCAACAATCTGATGGAAAATCACATAACCAGACCTCTTTGCATAGCAAGATGACTCAGAGCAAAGCTACAATCACCATACCAAGGCAGCAAAACCAGGAAAACATGATAACAGGGGCCAAAACTTCAGGAAACACACAGCCGACCCTTCAAATCACATAAAAAGACAAGCAATTGTGATCCAAACATCAAAACAACTCCAAAGCCACTCAAGAATCACCTAGTCGGCACCCATAGAGACTACCCCAAGCAACAAACTCGAGCCAAAGTCTCAAAAATTTGAGTTTCAAAAAATCGCACTAAAATCTGGGAAAAATATAAGAAAATTCAAAAATCATACCAAACGACCTCGGATCGCAACGAAACTTCACCAGAAATTTTCCCTAGGGGAGTCGACCAGATTGGGGAGATCAACTCACCCTGCTGACGTCATATGCTGACGTCAGCATCTACTCTGATGACGTCAGCAGGTCTGTGTTGATGATATCTTGCTGTGCTCCTCTTCTATTTTTCAGATTTGTCACACAAGAATCGATTAGGAGGCTCTGATACCAAGTTGAGTTGTAAACTAGGGTTTAGGTTAGATATGAGAGAGAGAAAAAGAGAAGAAGATGAAGAAGAAAGGTTTAGGGTTTTAATTAAATTACCCTACACCTTCTAACATATTGCTTTTATATAAGAAAGATAAGTCCAAGTACAAAACTACCCTTCAGGAAATAAAGAAATAACAAACACTGTAAAATAATAAAAATAATAACTCTAACACATTTTCACATTCTCTAGTCCAATTGACTTAGTCCAAAAGATGAGCAACTACTGTAGGACAAGGAACACTGAAGAATCACGACTGTCAGGTGAATTTTATTACTATTTTTGTAATTTGAGTTTTTATTTAGTTTAGGCCTCCTTGTTCTATCACTTAGTTTTTAAAGTTTAATTAATTAAATTTGAGTTTTTCAAGGATACCATATTAGTGAGGCTGTGGGACACTTATTTCTCAAGAAGGAATCCACCCTCTCCGAAAAGGAGAATCAAATGTCCCTTTCAGCTTAATGAAGTAGATCTCATTAAGCAACCAAAATTATGGACATTTTGACAAAAGTTAATAGATATTTCGATCGAAGTAGTTGTTATTTTGGAAAGAAATTTGGATAAAATGATCGAAATGACCAAAGTAATGGTTATTTCAGCTACAACTCCAATCGTGGTGAGTTTTTTTTTGGGGAGCAGTCATATTTTGATCATAGAACTCCTAAATTGGGTTCCAATGGCTATCGAACAGGTTTGGGTGATATGGTCGAAATTTTGAGAATTTGCCAGCCTTATGGTCATATTTCGACAATCCTGGTCAACATGGCCAAAAGATGAGAATTTTCTTTATGAAATAGGCATTGTAAAACAGCTGTTGAAGAATTACAACGGTTGTAATATCTATTCTTATATATACTAATATAACAGATACCAAGGATATGGCTAATAGGATTTGGCTTGCCATAAGTAAATATTATTTGGCAATGATGGCCGAAATGACAACAAATTAATTATATTAGAGCATCTATCAAAGCAGCAAAGAGGAGAAAGCCTACAGAATTTCAGAAGCAACACAATTTCGGCCAAACCAATCAAACTAATGGTCATGACAAAATATATTGCTATAACGATCAAAAGACAGTCATGATGGTCGAAATTTACTATGTTATGATGGTAGAAATTCTGATTATTATGGAAAGAATGTCAATCATCAAAAGGATGTCTATGCAGGTTGAAAATATGGCAAACAGTTAAAATTTTAGAGGCCCTATTGCAACCACATAAAGTACTCTAAGCCCCCCACTAATTAAAATAAAAGGTTATTATTTTTATATCTAAATGTACATTTACCATTAGGGATACTACTAAAAATTTTAGAGGAAATTTTCCTTTCTCCACCCCACCCCAAACTCCAAAAACATTACATCATCTTTAGACATCATCTTTAGACCTTATTTTCTCACAAACCCTAACAACCTTGACTCCAAATCCATATATTCATGAAAAAACAATGTTTCTCATGTAATATTGAATAATGGACGAGCAAAGCATTGTTATAGATGATATTAGCAGCCAAAAGATAAGTATATATATATATATTCGAGTTTACATTCATTTTTTCTCATGCTAAATTTCGCTATGTTTTGACTCCTGAATCCGAACATGTTAAATATGTTCGGACAGTGATGATTGAACATTTGAAGCGTGTTCATTTATGTAACTTCGAACATTTTAGAAATGTTCATCTTTACAAATCCGAACAAATTTTTGTTGTTCAATTTTAAAACTCTGAACAATTTACATGAGAGGGAACCGAAGATATGTTAATTTCTCTTCAACTGAAACCAACACATATTGTTCAGACTTACAAATCCAAACATATGTTGCGACATTTTATCCGGCAAAAAAAAAATAAAAAAAATCCAGCGGCTAAGGTGTTGACACCCAATTTTGCACCGCCTAACATTTCAAACCACCTTTAAGCCCAATAATGAAGGGTGGTGTCAAATAGAACTATTACGAGTGAATCTTGAAGGACCAACGCGATCACAGCTCAATTCAGCACAAAGCCATGATCCATGATCGTACGTTCATGCTTCATGCATGTACGTGCATCTCCCATGCACGTACGTGCATCACCCGAGATTTACAAAATCCTCCATTTTTCAGCATTTTCTTCCTTACCATATAGGGATGAAGCCTCAATGCCAGCCGTCTTGTGGCGGCTAGAAACCTAGTTACCTCGAAAACAAACGCTAAAAACCCCTTATAAATACCCTACTTTGAACCTAAGAAAGGGGCATATTTCTTCTCAGACTAGATCCAATTCTTCTCAGCCTTCATCTAATTTTTCTCAGCCTCCATCCAATTTACCTCAGCCTCCACCCTTGATAAACCCAAAAAAAACCAGTAGCTGTGATTGTGGGAGTTTAGAAGGAGGAGCCCGTGGAGTTCTTGCCGCCACTCAAACCTGAGGGTAACCATTCTCCCTTTAACTTTCATTCTCTTATCATTTTACATGCTCATTGATTGTCTTTCATGAAATAGGTCTAAGATTTCTGTATGTGTTCTTTCATTTGACATATGCAATCAGCATTTAAGGAATTGAAGCATGATTTAGCGTATACTTGAAGCATGTAGACTAGGAGTAAATAGTATATGTTCATTTGCTTATTATTTTCCTAGATATATGCATGATTACACCGTATGGCTGAAATAACTCGTTAATCCTGACATTCTTTCATTTGGTCATTGTTTTCTCTCTCATATTTAGATCTAGGATTGTTCTTATCATTTCCAGAGCATGCTAGGATGGTTTATGTACATGTTTCAGTCATTCGTGGGTCTATATAACATGATAGTCACATAATAGGTTCAGATTCACGATTCTGCATATACTGCAAGTAAGGCATGTACGTACGTGCTTATCACATGCACGTACGTGCATGACATATTCCAAGCAGAATAACCCCTCTGTTTTGCAAGCAGCGTAAGTATAATTTAATCTTTTAAATACTCGATTCTGTGTATATATTTATTTCTCCTGTTTTACCTTGATTTCATTTCTATTTGTCATTATGCGCCATCATTTGAGTTGAATCATATAATTGCTTGAATACGGTTGAATCCAATTAAGTCTCTTTTTAATTAAAGCTAATAAGTACATGTGGGGGCTGGCTTCGGCCAGGCGTAGATGGGTGCCTAACACCTTCCCATCCGCGTACCCTAGCTCCAAACCCGAACAATCTCTAGTCATGGCAAGTTAGACCCTTCCTAAGGGTCAATTGGTTCCCGAAGCCAAATCGGGTGGCGACTCCCTCTCCGCCCTAATCATCCGTGGTTCGTGGCGTATTCCCTGAGCCGGCATGGTTCAAGACATGGCACTCACATAAGGTTACAAATTCTGGCTAAAAAAATTCAAAAGAACGCAATCATAGTTACATGAGAGTAAAAACGATAGTATGGGAAGCAGATTCCAATGAAATGGGAGGCGATTTTCAATGTATGATTGTCATTTTGGTGGCGATCGCCGTCCAACCTGAATAGAACAGAATGATGGGAGATGGGGGTGATATAAGGTGTGTTGGATGGAAATAGTGTCAGCGTGACACATAGTTTCCTATGTGCTGTGAAGGAGAAGGTGGTCGCCGTTGGTTGCGGTAAAAATCCACACAAGGAGGGGCCTTGAGATGAAAGGGGTTGTGGGTGGGGTGGAAACAACCTTCAAATTTTAATTAGGGGTAGTTTAGGAAGATGAAAGGGTGCTTATAGCAAAAATTGGGGGGAATAAAGTGGTGGGGTGGTAGAGTATTTGTTGTGGTGGCAATAGCCTGCCCCAAATTTTAGCCAGAGAGACTGAAAAGGTGTCATCACTCAGAGTTTTGGTCATGACTGCTAGAACTTTGGTACAAATAAACAAAAGTCTTGTTCTAATGAGAAACAAGAGAAACAACCTTTTGAAGATCAGATCGCAAAAGTTGAATGAGAAATTGGCCAATTATATTTAGATGGTCAAAATTATCAAGTTAGCTACCAAAATCTGCATGCCAATGCAACAATTGAGTGGCATCAATTAGTTGAGCCACTTAATGTGGAGTTTGTTTATGTAGAGCCTCAATCACTCGCTTTATATCGATATGAAATTTTTGGTGTTGTCAAAGAAATCACGAGGCTTAAATTAAACAAGACATTCAACCATCTTGTTCATGTAATCTCATATCCAGATTGAATTTGTGGAGCACATCAGGTCAGTGCCATAGTGATTTGGTTAGTTACAAAGTTTGAATTTTATTGGCCAAACATTTTCTCAAAATGGAATGTCTATCATAATAAAAGTGATTCATTTTGCTTGGCCGAAATTGTGTCATTTAAGCATAAATTAATAAGGACAAGCAAATATGGCTGAAAAAAAGGGGTTTCAGTCAGTGTAATGTGAATTTCAGTGACCCAAAAAAATAAGATTTATTTGAAGTGAACGAGTGTTGGAAGTATTCAAATGGCTTAAACAAACAAAACTTCTAGTTAGGTGACCAAGAATATGACCAATTTAATAAACTCTTCAAAAAATTTCAAATTGTGCAGTAATTCTCAATTTGCAAAGAGTTTGGGGGGCCAAAATATTGACACTATAATTCTACTCATTTGATGAATGAGCTATGAAGCCTAGACACCAACACGTGACACAATTACGACACAACACGGACAGCTCGACACGGCAATTTTTAAAAATTTAAGACAAGACACGACATAGCAGGGATACGGCAATAAATAAATATATAAATGCAATGTTTTAAAAAATCGTTGGAAGTTTGAACATTTTTGTGCCCCACCATAAGAACTATATGGATCACGGTATAATATTAGTGTTCTTTAACCCCTTTTTATAAGCTAACTATAGTTAAACTTAAAATTTACTCTGGTAAAAAAAACTCATTACACCTGTACAAGAACCTCTTTTAAGCCTTCGGTCAAAAAGCAAAACAAAAAGTCACTCATCTCCTGTTTTCTAAACAGAGAAAGAGGGAGAAGCGAGATGAAGAGAAGTAGACCAAGAAGGAGAAGCGAGTCGGACCTGCCGTGGACAATTGGCCAGCTGCTAATTCTCCATTTCCAGCAACAGCAACGCCAACAACTACTAATTCTCGATCTTTAGTTTGTTTCTTTTCAATTTTTTGTGGGTTCAGTTTCTCGACAAACTGTGGACGTCCACCTCTGTCAAGAGTGAAAGGCAGTTTGTTCCCTTCTCATACCGTGTCCTACAAGTGTCGGAGCCATGTCTCATAAGTGTTCGAAATTATTTTGCTATTTTTATTTTTTGGACACGTACAGAGCATATCCGACACGTGTCGGAGGCGTGTCGGGAGCGTGTTCGTGCCCGACACAACCATGCGTCCAAAATAGACATGTCCGTGCTTCATAGTGAATGAGTAGAGTAATTAGAAGCATTATGTGAGGTGGTTACATGTAGGAAGTGAATTCAGCACATTCTACTGAAGAAAATAACCGTTGGGAACTTTATAAGTACCACGAGCTCTATAAATACCAGAGGACATCCAATGAGCAAAAGGTCGTGCACCAACACCACTTGAGCATATCATAGTTCTAGTCTCCTAGCCTTAGCTTCGCCTAGCTTAACATAGGAGTAGTTTCTTACCTTAGAATCAAAGCCTTGTAACTCTTTTGTATTTCTCTAACTTCAAATCACTTTCTACAGTGATTTGATGTTTGTATTCAATCATTCAGCGCAATATGATCTTTTGTGTTTTGAGTTTATCTTTGGTGGTATGAAATTGGAAGTCCTTTATAATGAACGGCAAGAAAAGCATTTGAAAAGGGAAGAACCCTACCCCTGAAACAATCGCCTAATCTAGAACTACTCATATATAGTCAGACTGACCAGCTGAGAATCGTAATATCCTTGGTTTTGACTGGTTAAGCGATGCCTAGGGTCATTTGTTAATCAATTGTGATCCTGACATGCCTACAAGACCGAAAATTGGCCAACACCTATACACGGAAAATGTTTTTGCATCTAAAATAGGATTTGTTATCCAGGTACACAGCCAAAACGTAGCTGGCCAGAAACCAGCAGATAAACTGCTTCTAGTAAAAAATAAAAATTGTTGGCAAAGCTCAAATTCTTGTAGTGAGAGTTGCCCTCAGACCCATAAGGCGAGAACACAATAACCAATAAGAAAACATAGCCCAAAAGCTTGTACAAAGCAGTGGTTAAAATGCTTATGAGTAGTTGTTGTAAACCAGTTAAAAATCAGAGTACAACCATATCATTTTAGCTATAAACCAGCCCCGATCGATTAAATCAAGGTTGTCGGGCTCAAAGTTTCATTCCATGAATATATTGTGATTTTGATGATAACAAAACATTGATGGTTATAGACTAATGTTTATCATTGAGTTGATCATTATAAGTTAGGAATTTCTACACTAAAAAGAGATATCATAAGAAGAAAGCCAAGAAAACAAGGGAAGCAAAGAAGAAGAAAGCAAGAGATGAAAGGGAAATCAAATGGCTTCATCAAGTGAAAGATCAAGAGAAGCATAGAGCCTCAAAGAAGAGAAGACTCCAACTCTCAAGAACCCCAACAAGAGAAGACTTGAAGTTATTGAGGACTTGGGTATTTGGGTGAGAGTTAGGATTTTATGTAAATGGTTGAATGGTGAAAGCTCAATGACTATAAGATCTATAGATCATGACCTATAAGAGCTTTAGGACCCTTGAACAAAATGTTTTTATCACATACAAGTAGCCTAAGTTAAACCAAAGGACTAAAGCAAAGCATTTTCATGAATATAATCTAAACTAGCATTTTTAGCTAGTTTAGTCGACTACAAGAATGGTGTAATCGACTAAACCTTGCCTGGACTATACATTCAGTTACTGGAATGTTTAGTTGAATATACCTCAAAAAGTGCTCTAACGATTATATTTTTGAATGGCTCCTTCCCAATGGTCATAAACCATTGTAGCCTATATTTATAGTAGTCCAAACACTTTGAGAGTATGAAATAACAAAAGGAAAAATATTATATTCTTCATATCCATTTTCAAGCCCTAGATTCATATACTTGAGCTTTCATTGTTCATGTCATATTAGATTGAGATGAATTATTTATTCACCATATCAAGAGGGATTTGTTGTTGTACACATTCACATCTATCTTTGAGAGAGATTGAGGGTTGGACATAACCCTTGTTGAGCAAAGGGGATTTGTTTGTTGTAAAGGTTTGATCTACACCCGCAAGTAGATTAGGCTTGATCTTCACCTGGAGGGAGATTGTGTAAAGGTTTGATCTACACCCAGAAATAGATTGGGTTTGATCTTCACCCAGAAGGAGATTGGTTAGAGAATTTTGAATCCTCAAGCGGAGTTTTTGAGGCGAGAACGTAGGCAGGAGAGCCAAACCTCGTTATATCTTGTGTTTGATTTCTCTAACTCTAACTTATTTATATGCTTTCATTAATTATGGTATTTGCATTATTGTTTATGTTTACTATACTTGCAAAACTTTTTAAAGTTCCATTTATGTTGTATTAACCCAATTCATCCCCTTCTAGGGTTGATTCTTGGGCCAACAAAGGTCATCCTACTTTTTTTTCTTTTCTTTTTTCTTTTTTCTTTTTTTTTGGGTTAGAAAAAATGGTATGGAGATAGGTGACTCCACATATCCACCAGGGAGGATTGCCCCTTAGCAAATCATAGTTAATCTGTAGGGGACCCCACCACACTTACATCAGGGCCAAAGCTTACGTCCCATCGCGAGCAATATATTTTACGCATACAAACAATTCAAAATTTGCCAAAATATGAATTGCTTCGATTCACAATTTCACACGTCAATTAATTGAAGAATTATGAAATATGAGATAAACCAACAATCATATTACTTGCATTCTGGAAAAGGAACAATGGAAGGCCACATATATTCACACTCTAACAAATGGCAGAATGGTTTTGTAAATAGAAATAAATAAATAAATAAAAAGTCTAAGAAGAGGAAGAAGAAGAAGAAGACAGAGATTTACCCGGTGAGGAGAAGAAGTTTGTGTCAAATCAAAAGAACCAGCTGGCTGCTGGACAACCCCTTCCTTCGGTTTTACTTCCATGAATCGTTCCTGGAGAGTTGAGAGGTAATATATCGAGTACTCCATAAAAAATTAAAGGCCCTATGGGTGTTTAAATTGAAGTTTAGTGAAAAAGCTTATTGTAGTGTGAAGAAAATAAAGGAAGGATAAAGGGTTAGCACCATTAATACATACCTGCTGTTCAAACAAATGTTGTATGGTGGTATTGAGGTCACCCTTCCACTCCCATTTGTCCAACAGTTGTAGACTTTTGGTATACTGTTTCCCTATATACACTTTTCCCAGCCTTGGTGTGTTTAAGATCCCGTTAGAGAAAGTCTTCAATTGGGAGCAATTTTCCACCCACATTTCTTCCAAGGTTGGGAATGAAAAAGTATTACTCCCATGGAAAAAGCTTATGAGGTTTGGTAAATTTGTTAGTTTTAAAGAATCTAATTGGTTGAAAGTAGTCTCATCTACCACTTCTCCTTCCTTGCTCACAATTATTTCTTTCATCGACTTGCAATTATCTACAATAATGCTTTTAATTTTCCCTAGACTTCTAGCAATTTCGGATGGCAAGAGATGTGTTAGATGATTGCAAGCAGATACTTCTAGAACTCTTAGTTTGCAAAATGACGGAGTATGAAATTGGCCTTGCCAAATCTCTTTCATTCTGGACGCATCGTACAAATGCAATTCCTCCAAGTTAGGGAATGCGACCTGGTAAATCATTGAAAAATAATAAAATAGTTTTGGTTTTCTTTTAAACATTCGAATTGATACGCATACAAGATAGATGGATGTATGCATCTGCAGCTAAGCAAGCACATGACAAAAGTAAAACATTTTACAGATTTCAATCGCGATAATTATATCAATTAAAATAAGTGCCAATGCGGGACTGCATTCTTTTTTGGTAGCTCAATTATTGATAACGAAGATATTTAATGGTAGTTAAGACATTCATTTATCAATTGTATCTTTCAAACAATCTTTTAGAAGAGAGATTTGGAATTTTAATTGCAATTTCTTGAGAAACTAAAGAGTTGTGATTAACTGTCCTTGAAATAGGATGAAATTTTGAAATAAATCAAAGAATGAATTTACAGGTTCTCAAATTGAAGAATTAAAACAAACTCTTCTATCCAAAATATAAAATAGAATAAATTAAAGAAATTTTAGGTGACTTGGATTATTTAGAGTGCCTGATTCGGATTAATGATTTTTAAAACATAGGCGAAAATCAAGGAATTAAAACATGGTCAAGGGAGGTACAAAGCATTGTATTTTAGAGCCATTGGATGCTCCTTTTGCTGACGTATCATAATCTTAAAACTCAAGCACACCTAAGCACCAATCAACCCAAGATGACGATTCAAATTCATCTATTTCTAATGAGTTTCCAAGGCTATCTTATAATTAACAACTGATGTTTTGAAAATTCACAACATCCATGATGTAGAACAAATTCCACACAAGTTCATGGAGGATATGAATTGTCACAAGTCCAAGAGAAGGGGTCCAAAGGAGATAGTTTGCAAGGCCCGACCGGTCGTCTGCCTTGACCGACTAGTCGTCTTCGTAGAAACGATTAGTCACTAGTCCAAACAGACAGGCTGTGTTCATAGGAATTGTCAGTCATCATTCTCAACTGACCAGTTGCCCCCACCTAGTTTATTAGGTTTTATTTATTTATTTTATTCTGAATTTTCATAGTTGGTTGTTATTTTGAGTTTTAATTCCTAGGTTTAGAATAATTAGTTCTTTCGTAGTCCTAGTTTACTTAGATTTCTAATCTTAGTTCTCTATAAATAGAGGTTTGTAACCTTATATATGGCATTACATATATTGCTTTTGATCATTGATAAAACTTTTGCGCATTTTCAGGGGCGGAGCCAAGAGTTATCTCCAATGGGGGCACCGTAAGCCGTCGACGGTTGTCAGTCGACCATCCACCAAAAGGGAAATTACTTTCTTGTAACCACTTCTCAATGTAATGCCAAAAAAAGGAAATTACCTGTCAACTTACTACAAATTGATTGTATATATGCTTCAAAATGACTACTATGTTTCTTTTTTTGGTATTTTATTGGGAAATGGTTACCAAAAGGTAATTTCCCCCAAAAAAAAATTTTAAAAAATTATTTAAGGCAGTGGGAGCACATGCCTCCACCCCTGTGAGTTTTCTTTGTGGTGTGTGTTTTCTTTCTGTTGGATTCCAGAGTTGAGACTATTGAAGTTCGTCGTAATCATATGCTTTAGTTTCCCGCTGCGTCAATCTAAACTCCCCTTGTTTCCATTCTTAACCATGCAGCTATGGATTCATTGCCTCCGTTACCTTTTCAAAGTCCACGTAACATTCCTTTACTATGGTTTTTTTTTTTTTTTTTTGTGTTGTTTTTGTTTTGTTTTTTTTTGTGTTTGTTTTTGTTTTTTTGTTTGTAATCTTCACAAACTTCAAAATTCTTTAAAGAAATAGGGTTAAATGAACACAGTGAAACAAATTTGGTCAGAATTGGAGGTCAATGAAAATTTTGGTGAGTGAAAAGAATGATATTAGTTGCACATTCATTGTCATAATATCATTTACTTAGGGTTTGTGGTCCCTTGACCCTCCCCATCGCACTTTCTATTATTTTTATTTCCGCTTATTCATTTTACGGTAGTGGTTCCTTAAACCGCCTTTTACTTATACATGTTCATTGTTATAATATCACGAGTTCACGACCATGCATCAATTTCAACCTTGCCCAAGATTGATATTGGTTGCACTTTGATTTGAGTACTTAACTGATGTGGGAACTGGAGTAGCTAATTCTTTCCAACATCTTATTTCTTTGCTTAAATGCAATTAATATCTTATGTGGTTAGCTAGTTAATTATTTAGGGGATAGTATTTTCATTGTATAACTTTTATCCTTGATAAATAGGCTGATAAGAGTAGTTTAGTGTCGATATTTAGATTTTTCTTTCTTTCTTTTTTTTTTTTTTTTTTTTTTTTTTTTTTTTTTTCATAGAAATTGAGAGCATTTAGAGAGCTTTTAGCTCTTCTCTCTCTAGAAATCAGATATTCACTTGATTTGCCTTCATCTTCTCGGTGATTTTCTTGGTGTTACTGCATCATTTGGTATTAGAGCTGCAGTGCTTTGCCTTCTATGCTACCCTCAGGGCTTAAAACATAATATTACTTATCTTAGATAGATATATATATGTACAATTATTTCAAAATCTATACTATACCATCATTTAAAGGAACATGCTTTGTCATTGGATTGTACTTGAAATTACAATATAGTCCCTTAGTACATTAGTTAAGTAATTATAAGTTATAACCAACTACAAACTGTGCTCAATGTCTTAAATTTCTTTCCGGCACTTTCTTCTTTCTCTCCCCTAGTCTCTCTTCTATTTTGTTCGTAGTTTTTTTAATTTAATTTATAATTGTATATATGTTTTGTTTTAGATTGGTTAAATTTTACTGCATCTTATTTGCTAATAAATTTTATTATGTAATAATTACAATGCTCGTGTTGCAGTGTGTGTTAACCAATGAGTATAGGCTCATACCTTGTTGACCAAGAACAAAGGTTGTCTTTCTTCAAAGCTACTCAATTCCGAAGCAAAAATCTCCACATTAGGACAAGTAGACACTTTCAACTCTTTCAAGGATGGCCATTCTGAAATATGAATCCCTTGGCAGAAACTCCTAAGCTGTGCTAAGCTTTGAAGAGTGAGAGAGGTTAGCAGAGGGAACACTATCTTGTCCATTGCTTCTTTTTCCACTCCTTCCTTTCCAACTATTTCTCCCACCCTGGTGCACTTAATTATTGATAACTCTTGGAGTTGCACAAGGCTTTTGGCTATGGAAGTTGTAAAGATATTTCTCAAATTTTCACAGCCGCCAACTCCTAGTGAAGTTAGGTTTTGAAAGGGGAAAATTCCTTGAGGATCTTTCTTCCATATTTGCTTCAATCCCCAGACATTTTCTAAATACAAAGATCTCAACTGATGGGCTATCGCAACATGGATTTCCTTATCTTTTAGCCCGCCAAGATCATATATATATTCAAGTGGAGCATAAGAGTTCCATACTTTCAGTAACTCCAAATTTTGCAACGTCGACAGCATATGGGATGGAATAACATTCAACAGACTGTGACAATCTTGTACCTGGAGGGATTTTAGTTTGCAAAAGGAACCAGCAGCAGGGAGTTGGTGGTGCCAAAGCTCTTTCCAGGGAAGGTGAACCATATACAATGATTCCAAACTGGGAAATGCAACCTGCATATATAATTGACCTCTTTCTGTCAAATATTTTGAATAACTAAACATAATAGAGTTTAAAAGGCATACATGCGAAGTCATCAATTATTAGATCCTTGGAGAGAGGAACTAAAATGAAGAAGAGAGAGAGACAGAGAGAGAGAGAGAGAGAGTATCAAATTTTGTTACATAGCATGGCAATTATTGTTGCTTTTAAATAGATCAGAACAAGAAAATTTTAAGTTGGATCCTTCCAATTGAATCCAAATGTGCCCAAAACCGACCAATTGCCTCTACTATACTTTAAAATTTCCAAGTAGTAGATTAATAGCGCTCCCTGACTATGCAATTCTACATTACTACCAGTGATATGGATTGGATCTGCAGCTGGTACTTGTAGAGAAGCTTAGTGATGAGGGTTGATATAAAGATGCCATGACCAAAAGTCTTAATAGATAAAACAAAAAGATTTCAAAGTTTGGAAAAAATAAGTTTTTGGCATGTATTATAATTTAGGTGCTAATGAGGTTGTGAATTGTGATTTAAGTTATTATAATAAAAGAGGAAGCTGGTTAGGGTTGCATAAGGTTGAGTGCCAGGTCTGGAGTTTAAGTCTATGTGTGAGGTTCTTCTACATATCACCCTTGGAAAAAAAAAAGGCTTAAAGTACATATGCATACCTTTTCGACCAAAAAAAGGGGTTGTTTAATTGGAGGATGATGATAGCCCTGCTCACGTGTTTCTTTGAAGTTGATCAATTCAGAAGCAAATATCATGTCCCCATGCTCAAAGTGAGACACCTCCAATGCCTTCAAGGATGGCCATTCTGAAATATAAATCCCTTGGCAAAAACTCTTGAGCTGGTATAGGCCGCAAAGAGTCATAGAGGTTAGACGAGGGAACACTATCTTATCTGTGGTTTCTTGATCTTCTTCTCCTTTTTTAACAATTTCTTCCAAACCACACCACTTTATTTCTAGTACTTGGAGATGCACAAGACTTTTGGCCATGGAAGTTGTAAATATACTTTTCATATCTGAGGCACCAAGTATTCTTAGTGAACTTAGCTTTTGAAAGGGGAAAAACCTTAGAGTAGTCTTCTTCCATATATGCTCCAACCTCGGGACCTTATACAAATACAAGTATCTCAACTGAGTGGTTCTTACAACATGCCTTTCCTTATCATTTATCCCTCCAAGTTCAAATAAATATTTTAGTGAACCACCACAATTGCGTACTTCCAGCGTCTCTAGATTTTGCAGCCTCATTCGCATACTGGATGGAACAATATTCAATAGATTCTCACAATCAAATACCCTAAGGGATTTTAGTTTGCAAAAGGAACTATGAGGAGGTGGATAGTCCCATATCTCTTTCAAGAAAACAGATTTGATAACCAATTCCTCCAAATGGGGAAATGCAACCTGCAGAATTGACCATATTCTGTTAATAGATATTCTAAATAACTAAGCAAAAGAGAGAATATGAGACCACAATTGGAATACATGTAAAGTTAACTATATATGATTAGAACTTTAATTGGAGACATGTTCTAAAAGGAAAAAGAAAATACTCAAGACAAATATAGAAGAAGAAACTTGTTTACTGAAGGGAAGCTAGCCATGTGATGATATCAAATTTTTGCAATGGGTAAAAATAATGCATAGTCCTCTATGATTAGAACCTTGTCGTTGAAACATTGTCATTTGATTTGATGATTTAAGTATTAAAAAAAAAAAAAAAAAAAAAAAAAATCACATCATAACAAATCTTAGGATTGCGCAAATGTTAAATGCTCAACACCCCTACACCCCAAAACTAAAAACATTAAGAAAGGGTTGACTGCAATGCCTCAAGTCTAGCTAATTTCTAGCACACTTGATCGGGATCCATTATATTGTGGGCTCACATCCTTATTTGCATGCTGACAGGACATCAAAATTTAACAGGCTCTATTTATTGGAATTGTGTGTGATTTGACTTGCTTACTATTCTAGGTGTACGAGTTGTTAGGCTGCCAATAAAATTATGTCATGCTAGCATGAAGACCACTATAATGATGATAATCTCATAGTTGATGCATATACTAGAAATTAACTCAATTTAATGATATTAGCATTAGTCCCAAGTGCAAAAGAAAATCCATCAAATGGTAAATTTCAATCCTTTTTCCTGCTGTGGACATTGCCTAACAACCTATACAATTGGATTTTTCTTTCCTTTTTTGTAAGTCAAATCCTTTTGGTATGATGAAAAGCATGTTGGAAGAACCATCAAAGACATCTTTCACAGGATATTGTGCATTTTTTTAAAACAAGAAGGAAAATTGCAGTCCAACATACCTTTTTATTGAAGAGGGGTGTACTGGAGATGTCAAGGCTGCCCTGGCTAGGAGTTTCTTGAAAACCTTCATTTATGGAAGTGAATGTCTTTATTTTGGGACAGCCAGTTATCTTCATCAGTTTTAAGGATGGACACTTGAAAGTATGATTTCCCGGATTGAAACTAATGAGGTTGGGCAAATCTTCAAGTATAATATAGTCTAACAGGGGAAATGTGAACTTTTCAATTACTTCTTCCTTTGCTCTTTTTTCATTTTCAATAATTTCTTCCATCATCTGACAATTTGTTATTTTCAATGCTCGAAGTTCCACAAGATCGAGAGTCAAGGAAGGAGAGAACAGATTTCTCAAGATGTTACATTTTTCTATGTTTAGCAATTTTAGACTTTGGAATGAAACCTGCAAAAACCAATTCAATGCATTACTTTATATACATGCATGCATTCATACAAATTAATGTCAACCATCAAATGCCAAGCTTGGGTCATTTGGCATTTCCTTTTCAGTAAATTATACACTGTGTTTTCGCCTATAAGCTGGTGTGATATAATTTTGATTCAACTTAATATAATCTTTATTTCCCTCTTCAAAGCTGATCAATCAATGATTCCTTATCTTTTTTTCTTTTTCTTTTTTTGTGTGTGAAAATGAATAAAAGAGATTTTGACCTCTACTAGCAATAAGTTTTTCCCTCAGTTCAAAATAAATAAATAAATAAATAACCCTGATTAATCAGCTTTTCCCTCTTCAAAAAGCTTATCAATCACTGAACATATTTTGACTTTATTATATTACTTCCCAGGAATCTTTTGAAGAACGACTCAACCAATGCCCCAAAAGTTGAGTCCTTTGCTTCTTTTTAAACAAACTTTCAAATATTTGTTTAGAATATAGCTTTTATATTAATAGAATAGAATTTAAGAAGCTCATGAAATGCTAGGTTGTAAGCTACGAAGTGCATTACCAATTATGTCGTATATTCTCTACTTGGTTTTGAGGCCCATATTGCAAGTTTCCCTTTGTATTCATTGTGCCAGAGAAGTGTATAAAAATCAATTTTTCCATACTCCTTTTAAATAATTTAAATAAAAAAAAACAAATTTATTTTTAGTACTAGCACATTTAACGTACCTTTTTATTGAAAAGTGGTATGGGGATATCATGCTTGTCCTTTGACATAATCTCTTCAGACCCGGCATTGGTTGTTGGAAGCATCTGCTTTGAGAAAGGTATGGAAGGCATTGTCTTCGCTTTGGGGCAGAGGCTCATTAGCTCTGGTAGGCATTTCAATGTCAAGTAGCGTAACTGAGGGAACAGAATTTCATCCCTTACTTCATTATTGTCTTTTGCTTCTTCTCTTCCCTCAACAACAATCTCATCAATGATCTTGCATTCCTTTATTTCTATTTCTTGGAGTTGCAAAAGGCTTCTAGCCATGGACAACGAGAACAAATATTTTAATCTATCACATTCTCCCACTTTTACCATTCTTAGGCTACGAAAGGACTCTGCTGGAAGTGGCCAAGGCATATTTCTTTCAAGCCATTCAAATTCAAAAGAAACAACGACTTCAAGTTAGGAAAGGCTTTTTTTGGGAACTGATTCCATATTGTTAACAACATATTCGATCTCACTACTATTCTCGACATGGAGATGTTTCAATTGTGAAAAGCCCTCCCTATCTAAGTCGTTAAGAAAACTTCTAATTCCTTTCGTTTCATAAAAATATAAATCCTCAGCATTTTTCAACAACACATTTTATTCCCAACTCCTGCTGAATGTTTGCATTAAGTCTGAGTTTCAAGGTTCTTGATGTTTTATATTCACCAGACCAGTCCCAATCATTACCTATAAATATTCTGTATCTCATCAACTTTTCAAAGTCGAAATCTTTTGGCAGAATCTTGGCATCTGTTATACCTATATCTAGAGTGACTAAACGGGACAAATGTTTTAACTCAACAAGGCTAGCATTGCCATTAACCTCCCACTTAACAAAGCTATTTCCCATGTACAAGTCTTCCAATTGAGATAATCTTTCTAGAACATTGGATGGGATTACTTTAAGTTTGGAACAATTTCTCAAATCTAACAACCTTAGGAGAGTCAATTGCCCTATTTCTCTTGGCAGCTCTTCTATATTCGAACTTTCGAAGCTAAGGAATTCCAATTCTTTAGCTCTCCAATTATAGCTAGGTTGGGTATGGGAGGCAGCATGCACTGCTCCAAACACAATGTTTGAAGGTTTGAAAGGAATTGGAGTGATGAAGGAAGTGATGAAAACATAAATTTGTCAAACTTAAAACTTTGAGTTGTTTCATCCCTTCAAGAAAGGTGTCCATGATTTTCAAAGAAGGATCATTGCTGAAGAACAAAATAACTCAAGTTTGGGACATTGTAAACCTGTGGGAAGCTTATGAATATCGACGTAAGGAAGTGAGATTGCTTGGCAAATTTTGAATTTCTCCTCTCTTGCACCTTCTTCCAATTCAACAGCATTTCTCATGATTGATATTTGTTTATCTCTGGATGCGATAGATATCCCAAATCATGAACAACGTCGTGCATTTTGACTAATCCAGTGATGTTGGTATCCAGCAACAAACACGAGGCCTTGAGTTTCTGGACCAATTTATATACTCTGTTTCCTGATCTTCCAACTTATAGATACTTCGAACAAACCCAAAACCCTTGCCATATTTTAAAAGGTCTTGGACTGAAATATGATAATCTTTTGGAAGAAGACTACAAAGCAACAATAATGACTTTGCTTCTTCACAATCTAATAAACTATAACTCAACTTAGAGATGAGTACACTTTTGCATCAATTCCGTTGATGCTAGTTGCGGTAGACGACCTTAGTCGTTGCAAGGCATCCTTCCAAACCGGCAAACTCTTATTTTTTAATGCACTTGCAAGTGCTGCAATTGCAAGTGGTAAACCTGCACATTCTTTAGCTAGCTCAACCCTGTGGAATTTACTTCAGAAGCTTCACCTTCAACGAAACCACCTATCGAAAAATAAGTTAAAACTTTTTAAATTTTAATTAACAAGATAATGACAAAATAATAAAATAGTTAATCAGATAATTAGAGTTCAAAAAATTTGATGATGAAGACACCGTTATTGCATTCTCCTTAGAAACTATGTCCTCTCCTACACAATGTTGCTTGAGGTTCCTCTTCCAATATACAATTAACGATCCTTGAAGGAGCCTTTTGTGTAGATAAAGAGTCTCTGATAAACCTTGAATTGATCACCTATATACTCTAAATCATTCAAACTATATCTCACAAAGTATATAGAGAATAAATAAACATTATCAAAACTATGGGGGCAATTTGTTTGCTTTTAAACTAGAGGGGTGAAAATTGATTTGGGATGAAAAATACATGGGGTCAAACTATAATTTACCCTATATTTCTTTTTATCCAATAGGACCACAACATAATCATATTTATTGTACAATCTAACATAAGTTGTGATTGAAATAAAATATTAATAGACATAAAATGGCTAATCCAATAATCTGAAATAAATATTCAAGAATTACCAATACATAATTAGATATATTTAATAAAGATTTACAATGAGATCTATAGGCCTTGTATCGAATATAGGCCCATTTCAAGGTAGTTAGTAGCCGCATGTTCTCAATTAAATAATTCAGACATTTAAATTTGATTTCAAAACTAAATACCTTCACAATTAAATTTATCCGTAAAAATCTTAAAATAATAATTACTTTATATGTTGAATTGTTTTTTAAGCACACACAACTAGATTTTTATCATTTTTTTTTAAATAAACAAAAAATTTTAATCAACAACTATCTTTTGAAGTGAACAGATACCTCGATCTTGAAGCTATACAAAATAAGTAATAACTCTGCCAAAGTTT